>LR812525.1:22011970-22589470 GCA_903798195.1 Danio kyathit | reverse complement strand
TGGTCCCCTTTTATTTCCTTTTTACAAACTTGTGATCAATATGTTTACTATGCCTTTAGTACCTACATTTATTGTTGCACAGCACTGGTGGGTGGTTGGTGGGGGGAATGCATGTTTATTTATTTATTTTATGTTTAATTATTAGTTTTATGACTGTTGTTTGTTGTTGTTTTTTTTTGTTTTGTTTTTTCAAATGTCTAATTGTTAAAATGTAAGTTTTATGTTTGTTTAAAAAAAGTTTATTTTCAAGTGAATGTCTGCAAAACTTTCTAATAATAATAATAAAATAATGAAACTGTAGGGTCCAACCAGTTAGTCCAACGACGGTATCTACTGGTGGATGAAGGTTTATTGCCTGTTCGGACTTTCCAGTGCACAATGTTAATTTACTTTAACTTTAACTCATATCTGACTCCAATTTTAGTATGAGGTGGTTTAGAATATTAATATATTCCTTCTCGTTTTATCTGACTCCAATTATAAAACATTGATTAGGTTATTTTGTTTCTTTTAATATTACTTTAGGTTATGATTGAATATTCTCTTCGATTCATTATTGTATGTTATTCTCGTTCATTCGGATTCCTATAACATCCTGAGTCTTGTACCGGCCGAGTATACAATCTCTTAAACACAAACTTGTTAGTCTTGGTCATTAAACAGAGGCGATTAACCACTATTCTAAAAGGCAGAACCCTACTTACTCAGTTTAGAATGTTTGTTGTGTGGTCCCCATAGAGCTGCTATCTACTAAATCAAGACAAAACTATTTAATCTTACCATGATCAATACTATAGAATTGGGCAGACCAATTTACTTAAATTATTAATAACTTTGAATAATCACCATATGATTTAAATAGTATTATAAGTTTGTAGATGAAGGCCTACCCACATTTAGACTTGTCTCAACAATCCTTTGTTGTTCTAAATAGAAAACCCATTATTGGCCTTTTACAGTCTAAGTATACTTGAATTAATACCAACGTGTTAGTCGGAGCCCTAAGATCATCGTATAGCGTGCCACGCTGCTCCGTCTATCGTGTCTTAGTCCGTTACTAACCTATACAGGGGTTTGCGGTGTTATGGACTTAACGTAATCTACTAGAGATAATAACATGAGATCTGTTTGAATTATTCAAAACATAACAATTTATTAGTCAGGTAATTGTGTATTAAGCCAATTCATTCAGTCAATTCATAAACAATCAATACAAGACATCAAATTATCAAAGATAAATCCAAGATCAAAAGATGCATACCTGACATCAAAATATACATAGCGTGGAGCATGAGAGCTCCACGCTACGGGCTAATCTGGGTACAGAATCGCGTCGAACATTTAGAAACTTCTCCTTAAGTAGTCAAACCAAGAATCTCCTCAAGGATGGGTGTTTGTCGAAGAACAAAAGGCATTTACATTTAGTGGCATGTTAGAAGAGTTTCTGCCTATAGGGAACAAATGGTCATTTGAATAAAGGCCCCCTAGGTAAAGGCACACCCTTAGCAGTGGTTCAAAAGATATCTGAAGTTATATATCTATTATTTTGATTATGTCTATTTCTGAGGGAATGAGACCATTGTACCAGTCGCACTGAGACATTTCAAATGATATCAGACATGATAGATAAAGTCACTTGCATTGATATAGAACATTCATCCTTTGAAATGACCATTCTGTGTGAGTATGTATGAAGAGAGGGTGAGTGAGGAGAGGGGGTTGCTTCAAATCTAAATGAAGGAGAGGAGCTGCCTTTCCCGCATTCACACCTGGTGGGTTGTGGAGCCGATTGTCTCTGTGTTTCCAGCTCATGTTTGAATTGTCAAAGACATCAAAGTATTTGTGGTATCTCAAGTCTTACAAAACCAAATAAATTACAAGCATATATACATAGATCAGAGCAAAGATAAGTCAAATAAACAGGGCTTTGTGTTTTTTTGGAGGGTCTAACAGTATCCAGGTACAGAAATTGAACAATCAAACATGAAATGACATGGTCATCATTGTATAAATGATTTAGAAATAATAAAATCTTTATCTTTTAATATTTGAAAAAAAATAAAATTTAGATGTCACCATTACGACACTGAAAAAAACACACTTAATTTTTCCATTTCAAGTGATTTTATATGATTTTATTTGGTAGTAACTTTCACGTACAGTTGAAGTCAGAATTATTAGCCCCCCTTTGAATTTTTTTCTCTTTTTTAAAAATATTTTCCAAATTATGTTTAACAGAGCAAGAAATGTTTTCCAGTATGTCTGATAATATTTTTTCTTCTGGAGAAAGTCTTATTTGTTTGATTTCGGCTAGAATAAAAACAGTATTAATTTTTTTTAAAAGCTATTTTAAGGTCAAAATTATTAGCCCCTTTAAGCTATTTTTCTTTTTGATAGTCTACAGAACAAACCATCATTATACAATAACTTGTGTAATTACCCTAACCTGCCTAGTTAACCTAATTAACCTAGTTAAGCCTTTAAATGTCACTTTAAGCTGTATAGAAGTGTCTTGAAAAATATCTAGTAAAATATTATTTACTGTCATCATGACAAAGATAAAAGAAATCAGTTATTAGAGATGAGTTATTAAAACTATTATGTGCAGAAATGTGTTGAAGAAATCTTCTCTCCATTAAACAGAAATTGGGGGGAAAATAAACAGGGGGGCTAATAGTTCTGACTTCAACTGTATGTGGATTTAAAAACTTCGTTGATGAAAAATTCTGTTATTAATTACTCAACCTAATATTGTTTCAATAGCCTGAGACCGTAATTTATCATCAGAACACAGATTACACTGTAAAAAATGCAGGGTTCCACACAATTCCTTCATGTTGTCCCAACACAAATCAGTTAATTTAAGTGAACATAAAATCAACTATCATCTATCATCATCTATCAACACCTTGCCTGGTAGTTTATCTAGATAGCCTGCCTGGCATGGTGAAGATAAATTTTGGTAGCCCGACTGAAAAAATAATAGCCCCGGGACTTCAGGCTACCAGATTTTACGAGCCCTGCAACATCGCAGACTAGTTGGCATTTCTGTGTGTAGTTTGCATGTTCTGCCTGTATTGGCGTGGGTTTCCGCCTGGTGCTCCGGTTTCCCCCACAGTCCAAAGACATGCGCTATCAGAGTATATACAGGAATCAGAGAGTGAAATTCAATACCTTTTTAAGACTCTTTCCATACATTTTAAGACCTTATAACCACTTTTCAACCAGAAACACTGGCAAGATTTTAACTTGCAGTATATTTACTAGATATTAATGTAAGAAATTAATCCAAAACTAAAACATTATTCATGTCCTGAATACAAATCTATAAATCTAGCTAATTCAGCAAGTTGGTGACTATAGAGCTACAGAAATAATGGTGCTGCTTTGGTTACTGCAGTCATGATGCATGATGTCAAATCTAGTAGGATTCAACTGATTTCATAAACTACACAGCATCCTGATGTTCGCAGATTTAATTCAGGCAAACTTTAGCATACAGCCATACAGTGCATAATCAAAAATGATATAAAATTTATTACCTTGCAAAATAGCAATATTTTTAAATACTTTTTAAGGGCCTTAAATTTCTCTACATTGATTTATCAACTTTTAATACTCTTAAAGACCCCACGGACACCCTTGGCTTTAAGGGAATTCTGCATTCGCTGTGTAAAACATATGCCGGAATAGTTGGCGGTTCATTCCGCTCTGGCGACCCCTGATAAATAAGGAACTAAGCCGAACCAGAATGAATGAATGATGTAGCAGATCCTAAGGTGTGAATATTGCAGATTGGTACATTGCGATATTGATGCTAAAACGATAGATTGTGCAGTCCTACATGAAAGAGAAGACAAGTTTTTTTTTTTTGTTTTTTTTTTTACAGATTTTTTTGCCACAAAAAGTTCTCTTGGACCTTCATAATATTACAGTTGAACCACTGAAGTCACATGGAATGTTTTGACAAGGTTTTTTGTAATTAGCAGCACAACCGTTTTCAACGTTATTAATAAGAAATCGGCACATCATGATTTCTGAAGAATTATGTGACATTGAAGACTAAATAATAATGCTGAAAATTCCACTTTGAATGCCAAAAATAAAACCATTGTAGAATACAGTACACAATTGCCTCACAGCAAGAAGGTCACTGGTTCGAGTCCCGGCTGGGCCACTTGGCATTTCTGTGTGGAGTATGCATGTTCTCCCCGTGTTCGTGTGGGTTTCCTCTTAGTGCTCCGGTTTCCCCCACAGTCCAAAGACATGCGCTATAGGTCAATTGAAGAAACTAAATTGGCCGTAGTTTATGAGTGTGAATGAGTGTATGGGTGTTTCCCAGTACTAGGTTGTGGCTGGAAGGGCATCCGGTGTGCAAAACATATGCTGGATAAGTTGGCGGTTACTTCTGCTGTGTTGACCCCTGATTAATAAAGAGACTAAGCTGAAAATAAAATAAATGAATAAATAAATACAAGAAACACTCAGTTTAAGATAATCATTCTCATTATAACATACCATAATATTACTTGCAACTCTTAAAAATAACCGAAAACGAACACAATTTGGCCGTAACGCCAACAAAAGTGCTTGTTAATGGGATTCAATCAAACAAGCTAAAAAGTAAAAAGGATTGTGACCGGATCAAGGTTGATGGTCTCGTCAGTGAGATTTTTATTTGTTAGCAAAACCTCATGACGTTAGCGCTTCCCTGCCTCCTGCCCTCTCCACCTGTTGCCCGATTCTCCTCCATCTTTCATTGCTCTCTTCGTGATCATCAGTAAGTGGCTACATCTGGCCGCTCTTCGATTAGGCGAGTTGTGCTTACGCCTGCAGCCATATGGGTTTTGTGCTAATACGGCTAGATTAGCTAGGAGCAAACGTGACTGAAGATTTGCCGGTCGCCTCCTTTCACCCCCACAGCGCATATTAGCTCTCTCCTTTTGCTAATTTTTCATCTTGATGTTAACACTGTGTACCTTCACACCTTGGCGTGAAGGCATTAGCTGTCGCTGGCACTGCACGGATCTGGGTCTCGGTTGATGTGGCATGTACATGCAAACAGCTTGCGTGATCTTAAATGTGTGTGTGTGTGTGTGTGTGTGGAGTCTTGATCTGGAACGGTTTATTTATTAAGGCCGTGGACTGACTACCACAGCTGTTCAGGACAGAAGTCTTGGTTAGTGATGATTCTGACATCATCATTATTGTTTGTCCTGATTTCGTTATCACCATCATAAAGATAAACTCTGTTACCAGGATGATGATAATAACTTCTGCTTTCCAAACATCTCACATCCTGATTGGATTGTTTTCGAATTTGTCCAGGACTTATATTAGAATAAAATTAAGCCAGTTTTGGGGATATATAATTTTTATTATATATGTTTTTTTATTGAACATATCTCAAGCCTTTTTTATCTCATCCTTTTTTATTTAGATATATTTTGAAACACATATTGTTTTATATATTTATTAAAAGGACTATTATCTTGATTATTTTGTAAGAAAAGCTTTGGAAATGACTACTAAAATATAAAAACTAATAAACTGAGATCCTATATGGTGAGATATTTGTGCAGAGGAAATGTTCATTTTAAAGCGAGATGGATTTTGATTTATTTATTCTGGGAAGGTTTAACAGGATAGTTCACTAATTAATGAAAATGTACTTACCATTCGCTTTCAAAACCCTATGCCTTCCGTTGAAGAAAAATAATACAATAGAAATCAATGGGTAAATCAACTCTCCACATTTTAAAACTCCCTAGAGTTAAACAGTTCAGCTGATCTCATGACAGGAGCACTTTTAGCTTAGCTTAGCTTAGCATAGATCATTGAATCAGGTTAGACCATTAGCATCTCGCTCAAAAACGACAAAATGAGTTTGTATATTTTTCCTAATTAATACTTTAAAAGCTTTTAAATCTTATGACTCTTCTGTAGTTACACCATGTACTAAGACTGATGGAAAATGAAAAGTTTTTAACTGGCATGGTCTAATCTGATTCAGTGATTTATGTTAAGCAGTAGTGACTACAAGTAGTGACGCTACTAGCTTAACTACATTTCTGAGTAGCGTGTCAGTAGCGTCGCTACTTTCTAAATCAAATAGCTTTTCAGTAATGAAGCAATTTTTTTTTTGTCAAGTAGCGCAGTAGCGTCCACACAAGCGACATCTACCGATCGCAGATTCAAGGAGCTGTGAGGCCGCTGTCTAGCCGATGAAAGTAAATCCATATGATGGCAAGAATGACGATTTCTTCTTCCTGTTTTATGGTGGTCAACAACAAACTTTTTTGGAGCGTTACTGCCACCTTTGGCTCCGGTCGGTGACGTCGCCAACCAATTAGGCTAACACAAGAAACTTGCTTGATGGAAAAATGACTGAGGGAGAGGAGTTATTCCTGAAGCAGGATTCCTCATGACTATACCTCGAGAAGTACATGTTAAAATGCAGTAACGTTTATTCTAATGCTGTGCTTCTGTTAAAGCTGATTTGATTTTTAAATGTCTTCTGTTAGTTTACTTGGTTTTAAATTACTTTATAGTTTGTCCTGCAAATGTGCCCAAGTGTGTGTGTGTGTGTATATATATATATATATATATAGTTTACAGTAGTAAAGGCTAAAGTATACTATGGTAATTACTATTCGTTCACGATAGTTACTAATGATACTACATTATTTAACTATATTTATTTACCATTTATTTACTACATTCATTAATGAAGAGTTGTAAATATATATACAATAGTCTTATTCCGAAATATTTCCATGTACTATAAATTACTGTAGTATTTTAAATGTGTAACATCTGGTTTTATTGGATTTTTTGTTTTTACTGTTATACTGTATACTATAGTTTGTGTTTGGTACAGCATATTAATTGTAGTAAATAACTGAACTCAACAATTCTGCCTAATATGTTTCATTGACAGTTTTATTGATCACTAAGATATGATTGACTTGTTTTTAAGTTGCTTTAATTTAAAAATGAAAATTGCAAAAATAGCTTCGATGTAGCTAAGCTACGTTTGCCAAGTAGCTTTTAGCTTAGCTTGCTACATTTCCCGGCGGGTAGCTTTACATTTTGAGTATCTAATAGCTTAGCTCACTACATTTTTCAAGTAGCTTGCCCAACACTGCTAAGCTAAGCTAAAAAATGCTGCTGTCACACCCAGAGAGCGGCTGAATGGATTAAAAATGGTAAAACACAACTGTTAACTTCAGTGAAATCATAAAATGATCCTATTTTCAAAAATAAAGTGTAGTGTTTCTTTAAAACATCATGAGGGACAATGAATAATGAGGTAATTTTCATTTTTGAGTGAACTATCCCTTTAAGATGAGCGCTATATGTATAATAATGCTAACTTCAACTAATTATTTTCTTGAATTCCTCTATAATGTAATGTCTGATTAACATAATATTGAATTTGGTGTGAAAGATCACCCCTTCCCCTCCAAGAACAGTTCTTTATAGATGTCTTTATAGCCGGATATGTACTAATAGTGTCCAATGCATCCATATAAAAGGTTTCCGGCCGGCATGGTCAAATCCAATTCAATGATTTATGCTAAGCTAAGCTAAAAAATGCTGCTGTCACACCCAGAGAGCGGCTGAATGGATTAAAAAATGGTAAAACACAACTGTTAACTTCAGTAAAATCATAAAATGATCCTATTTTCAAAAATAAATTGGAGTGTTCCTTTAAAACATCATGAGAGGCAATGAATAATTAAGTAATTTTCATTTTTGAGTGAACTATCCCTTTAAGATGAGCGCTATATGTATAATAATGCTAACTTCAACTATTTTCTTGAATTTCTCTATAATGTAATGTCTGATTAACATAATATTGAATTTGGTGTGAAAGATCACCCCTTCCCCTCCAAGCACAGTTCTTTATAGCCGCATATATACTAATAGTGTCCAATGCATCCATATATAGGTGTCAAAGTCACTGTATTCCCACTGCATGCCCATATACGAACAAAACGTTTGAACTCGTGCAGGACACACACATGGTATAGATCGATGTGGGTGTCTGTGTATGTGTGTGTGTGTGAGCATCTACCTTGCGCGATGTGCTGGTGTGATGGAACCTTATGGCGGTGTGTCAGTGTGTGACGCTGACAGGTAATCCCGCTCTGTGACGTGGATCACCTCTTTTCCTAGCAGCTCGTCAACAGATGGAAACTGCCGGATTAGCACTATAAGAGCGACTGCTGACAGAGTGAGGAAAGACATCCTCATCCAGCAGAACAACAACTACACCAGGGATATATGTGAACAAACCTACATTAATTCCAGGCTCTAGAGAGGCAAAACAAATCACTCTTGACTGAGTATAGACACTGAGGAACATTCGCTGAAGACGTCTGAGTGCGAGACTGAAGTTTAGCAGCATTGCTTTTTGAATTGGAAAGTTTTTGGTGATCCTCGGAATAGTTGAGACATGACTATTATCAAGGTCAAACAGTGAGTATTTTGAAACATGGGATTTTTAGTTGTCTTTAATTGGACTTTATAGGTCTCTTGCTTATAACAGTCGTCGTTGTTGATGTGTGTGTGTGTGTGTGTGTATAATAGTAGTCAATTATAAAATTATTTAAAAAATAATAATTAAAATGAAACATGGTTACCTTCACTAGGTGAATGTCTTCATTAGGTATGGGCTGGTATAAGATTCTTCCGGTATGATAACCTTGGATAAAAATATCACGGTTTCACGGTATTGTGATTACTGCTCTAAAATATGATCTCTTTAAATGTCTTGGTAAAAAAAACAGTAAACATATCAGGATAAATATTCATTCATTCATTTTTTACTTTCCAGCTTAGTTCCTTTATTAATCTGGGATCACCACAGCGGAATGAACCGTCAACATACCCATCACTGGGAAATCATGCTAAATAATTCAAATAAATCATTGATGTCTGCTGTCTTTGTTAGTTTTAAAATCACAAATTTATTTACACCTTAAAAAAAAAAGACCTCTAGATGCCTTTCTTTGGACATAAAGTAAGCACTGTTCAGACCTATAGTTGGGCTATAGGATGTTGGTGCATAAATGATTTGTCTTTCAGATGATTTCTGAATCGTGGGTTGACCAGTAACGTTTGATGTGGAGAGTAATTTTCGGTCTTTTCTAAAAAAAAAAAACCTAATTAAAATATTAGTAAAAACATGGATTTTTTTAATTATTTATACCCTAGGAACAGTATAACACAACTTTTGCAGTTTTAAAACCTTAACCGTGGTGAAACCGGTTATCGTCCCATGCCTAGTCTTCATTTATTTATGCATTTATTTTTGTCGAATGATAACACTAGCTATCAGTTGTGCTAGATATTAATTGGTTAAAGGGGTTGTTCACGCAAAAATGACGATTACCTCATTTATTCCCCATCATGTGGTTTTAAATCTTTTGAGTTTCTTTCTAAAAAAAAAAAAAAAGATTTTTTTTGAAGAATGCTGACACCAATAGACTTCCATAGTAGGAGAAAAGTTTCAATGGAAATACATGTGTGCCAGTTACCAGCATTTTTCAGAATAACATATTTTGTGTAAGAAACTCGGATATATATGTGACGGGTGAGCAAATGCTGACGCAATTTTCATTTCAAACTTTTCAAACTACCCCTTTAACATGAAACATGTTCATTAGGTGCTTATTAATCTTCAATGTATTGCTTGTTGTTTTTTATAGTCAGTTAATGTTCAATAAACGGGAACTTGTTGTTAAAGGGTTAGTTCACCCCCAAAAATGTACATTTAATCATTTTAAAAGTTGACTTCATTTGCTGAATGACAACAAAAATAGATGTTATGAAGACATGCTGGCAACCAGAATGTTTCTCATTGACTTGTGTAGTATTTTTTTTCCTACTTTGAAAGTCAATGGGTACAGGCAACTATTTGGTTATTCACGTTCTTTAAAACGTCATCTTTTGTGTTCAACAGAAGAAACTCGACAGTGAGTAACTTATAAATTATGGACTTTTTAAATCAATTGCAATACAATTAACATTGATACAACATATAATAACATCCAATAACACGCATGCATTTAAAAACGTACCAGTACGCAAAGTACATAGTGCCAGTTTCGCAATTCACATACTCTTTAACACAAAAGATGAAAGTTTTTTTTTTATTCAAAGTACCTAGTTAGTATTGCACACATGTGACATTTTAAATAGTAATAAATAAATATAGAGATTAAAAACAATCTATAAATTGTTAATTTATTTTGTTATTGTGTTAAATGTAATTATCATTAAAATATTATTATAATTAATATGTTATCCCTACCAAAATATCACAAATGCTTAGGATTTGTCATTTTACTGATTATCTTTTTGTATTTGATGCCCAGGAAATGCCTGAGCACGTATGCGCTAGTAATCCGCGTATGGCCACATATGGTCAACAGGTTGCCAGGTAGTGTGAGGTTTTGATGTTGGCCTGTTGTCTGCTGACTCAGTGCCAGTTTTTGTTGGAGGCAGGCAGCAGCAGCAGGTTTGACCAAAGGTTTGACCTGGTTTACATACTGCAGCGTGACTCGGCATGTCAGCGGGTCAGTATGGGGGTAATACGCAAGCTGCTGCAGCGCTGACAACAACACGGTTATTTCTGTCGGGATCCAGATTATGATTATCGATAAGACCATTGAAGTCTGTTTGTGTGCGCACGTGCGATTCTGATTGGCGAGCGGTTGCTTGCTTAGTGGGAGAAAGATTAGTGTAGTTTTGCATTTTTGAATTCGTTTTTATTTCAGTACTATTTAAAGAAATTGCGATACATTTCAGTTTAGTTTTAGTTTGTTTCCTCAATGGTTTTGTTTTATTTAGCCACTTTTTTATTTAGTTTTTATATATTTAGTTTCAATTTTAGTGATTCTATTTGAAGAAACTCATCCAGTTTAGTGTTTGCACAGCTTACATTCACACAGCTTACATTCACTTCTGAACCCAGAACCATACAGATGCAGCTTAAATAAATAAAAGTACAAATTTGAAGACAGTATTTAAGATATTTAAGATATATGTAGTTAAACATTCCAAAAACTGGATGTCTTGAACTTTCAGAGTGCTTATTAATTCTGAAAACAATTAATAATTTTGTTAATTATTATTTATTTTATCATGTTTTTATTTTAAGTTTTATTTGATTGTTTTTATAATCTTTTTTTTTATTCCAGTCAATGAAAATGTTTTTAACCAATAGTTATAGCCTTTTAGTTTTCATTTACTAAAGTAACCTTGAGTTCAGAGCTTGCGTTTCATCATGTTTTATTTCTTTCGTTTGTGTCTTTATAGAGTCCCCACCGTCCCTGTGAAGAACTTAAATGGATCCAGTCCTGTTCATCCCGCTCTGGCAGGTGAGAAATGATATGCAAATAGGGTATAAATAGTGGCTTTGATGATTAATTATAGTAACACGTTAAATTGGAAGCAAATGAAGACGTTGAAATGTAAAAATAGATGGACTGATGGAGTTCTCTGCACTCATTGGTCAGGAATCACTGGTATTCTGATGAGCGCTGCTGGACTGCCGGTCTGCTTGACCCGCCCACCTAAACTGGTGCTCCACCCCCCGCCTGTTAGCAAGAGTGACATCAAACCTGTGCCAGGCCTCGGCCACTGTTGCCGGAAAACCACTAAAAAACAGGCCCGCAAAGGTCAGCAACACATCCTTTTTTTTTTTTTTTTTTGCACATTGTTTTTTTATTTTTATGTTTTTATTTATTTATTTATTTTTTTTTTCACACTATTTTTTTATTTTATTTATTTTTTGTTTATTTATTTTATAAAAAAAATTTTGCACATTATTTTTATTTATTTAATTTTTTTGCACATTAATTTTTATTTATTTTATTTATTTTCACAATATTTATTTATTTTTATTTATTTTTTGCACATTTATTTTTTTTATTTTTTATTTTTTTGCACATTATTTTTTATTTTTTTTAATTTATTGCACATTTTTATTTTATTTATTTGTATATTTTGTAACTGCAGTCAAATTAAGAGTTAATCAATTATTACTCAGTATACATTTGGTCAACCTTTCTTAAGAAAATAGCGCAAAATAAGTTTTAAAGCTTTAAGTTTGTCTGGAAATTGGAATGAGACGTTGTATAATTAGAAGGAAGAAGCTTGTTAATAGTCATACAGAGGTGGATTTAGGGGCTCTAAACAATTCCAGTCATGGGGCTAAACAGTCTTAATATCAACTTTTTTTGTCTCTTTCTTCAGAACATTCAATTTAATTCATGTTTATTTCTATAGCACTTTTACAATGTAGATTGTGTCAAAGCAGCTTAACACAGATGAAGTAAATTGAAACTGTGTCAGTCCAGTTTTCAGAGTTGAAGTTCAGTTTAGTTCAGTTCAGTGTCGTTTAAATTTTATTGCTGAAAGTCCAAACACTGAAGAGCAAATCCAATGATGTGCAGCTCCACAAGTTCCAAACCAAACAAGCCAGTGGCGAGGAACAAAACTTCACCAATTGACGAAAGTGAAGGAAAAGAAACTCGAGAGAAACCAATTTAAAAAAATTAAATCTTCTAGTATAGATTTATTTCTACATTGGAATATCTACATTTTAAATGATTTGTGAAATAAAATGTAAAATAAAAGAAAATACTAAATAAACTATTTAATTTTTAAAATGAAATAAAACAAATTAACCAGTTTTTTTTTTTACAGTTTTATAATGTTTATTTTTTTTTTCTTTGCACATTAAATGATAAAGATGGCTATAAATAGAACCAACAAATAAACAACAGCAGCTAAACTAATAGGTCTCTAATGGTTTAATTAAGTGTATTATAAAAGAAGTGTCATGTGCTCACCAAATTGTTTTCGGAATTATGTTTGTTAAAAAATACAGTAAAAAAAAAATACAATTTGCGGCTATATATGGGTGTTTGTAAATTTTAGTAACTTGTAATATATAAAAATGTAATGTTTTGCTATATTTTTATCAAATAAACTTATCATATATACTGAACATATTTTATTTATTACCGAATTATATACCTTTACTGAATGAGCACTGTGCTACGTCCGACAGACCTCACTATTATGTCTTTCTTTTCTTTTTCATTCCTTTAAACCTGTTTAAATCATTTTTATTTTTTGTTGTTTTTATTTTCTCATACTTGTATTTTATGTTTATTTTATTTTTGTTTATGTAAGGCACTTTGAATTACCATTGTGTATGAAATGTGCTATATAAATAAACTTGCCTTTCCTATACTGTGTATAAATACATTTGAAGTCAGAACTTTGATTTTTTTTTTTTTCTTTTTTAAATATTTCCCAAATGATGTTTAATAGAGCAAGGACATTTTCACAGTATGTCTGATAATATAATAAGTCTTATTTATTTTATTTCGGCTAGAATAAAAGCAGTTTTTAATTTTTTTAAAAGCCATTTTAAGGTCAAAATTATTAGTGCCTTTAAGCTATATTTTTCCGATAGTCTACAGAATAACCATCATTATACAATAACTTGCCTAATTACCCTAACCTGCCTAGTTAACCTAATTAACCTAGTTAAGTCTTTAAATGTCACTTTAAGCTGTATAGAAGTGTCTTGAAAAAGATCTAGTCAAATATTATTTACTGTCATCATGGCAAAGATAAAATAAATCAGTTATTAGAAATGAGTTAGTTAAAATTGTTAAAAAAGTTAAAATGAGTTAAAACTATTATGTTTAGAAATGTCTTGAAAAAATTATCTCTCCGTTAAACAGAAATTGGGGAAAAAAATAAACAGGGGGGCTAATAATTTAGGGGGGACTAATAATTCTGACTTCAACTGTATATACTATGAAGAGTTCAGGCGCAAAAACCTCTAAGTACCGTCTGAAATGTTCATCCAAAATGGGCATTTTGCTCAAACTCCTGTGTGTGTGTTCAGTAAATCCACTTTTATGGTAAAAAACAGGTTCTTAGCATTGCCTTCAAAGTGAAATAACTGAACACAAACATAGGATGCTGAGAAAAATGCTCATTATATTTATTTATTTATTCATTTATTTTACTTTGTTTTTATACATTAAAACATTTTACAGCTCAAAACATTCAGTGACAGCAGCGGTTATTAAAAAAAAAGTAGCACTAGCAGTAAATAAAAAAAAAATTACAAAAAGACACATGCATCATTTTCAATTTTATAGGATACAGCTGGAAGTATTACTAATAAATATGTCCTGTTCAGATACATAGTAACAGGTGCCCATCTTAGTTTAAAAATATCCAGTTTTAATTGAAGTTGGGCAGTCATATATTCCATTCCATATATGGATTCAAGTTTTTCTATCCGCTGTGCTATTGTTGGAGGGTTTAGCCTCATCTATTTTTTTTCCTGCACTTAGTAAAAATATATGTAGTATATATCTCTGGTTTTTAGTATATACATCCTGGGGTATCCCTTCAAGCAAGAAAAACAGGGGAGTAAAAGGTAGATCTAACTGCATCATTTTCATTATCTCAATCTTTACCCCTTGCCAAAATGCAAGTATCTTCAGACATTTCCAAAATATATATGTGTGTGATTACCTACATTCCTGCAACCCCTCCAAAAAATGCTCATTTTAGAAGAAAATTTTAGACAGCTATTAGCATTTCTATTAGCAATTTTTGCATCTGAACTATATATAATTCTTATTACTATCATTTATGTATATCATGTCAAATTCATGACTGACTGTTTCTTTTAATCATGTAACTTAATGTTTTTCCTCTTTTATTTGAGCAGGTAGGACTTCAGAAGAAGTTGTTAGGCGATATCTCCAGAAAGTCCGCAACCCACCCGAGGAGGTAAACATACACGAGGAAATGTTTGCTAAATTATTTTTAATTATTCAGATCTATTGTAACACAATAATTAAACACTTATTTTAATAACCATTCATTCGCTATAAACTAATTTCCTTCTTTTTTTTTTCCACTCTATCAATTCAAATGTGTCCCAGGACTGCACAATCTGCATGGAGTCTCTGTGCGGGCCGTCCGGCTATAAAGGCCCAGGCGTGGGTGGTATTTCTCGGGCCGAGTCAGTGGGCCGTCTGTCTCAGTGCGGGCATCAGTACCACCTGCAGTGCCTGGTGGCCATGTACAACAACGGCAACAAGGACGGCAGCCTTCAGTGTCCCACCTGCAAGACCATCTACGGTGTCAAAACCGGCAACCAGCCACCGGGCAAGATGGAGTACCACGTCATTCCACACTCGCTGCCCGGACACCCCGACTGCAAAACCATCCGGATTATCTACAACATCCCCCCTGGCATTCAGGTATGAGCCATCAACGCTAAAACCACTGCATTGTCCATTCATCTTGGCGTTTGTACCACCTACATTGCATATTGCACTTGCTGCAGTGTTATATAAGAGAATGAATGCATTATATAACAACAGTGTAGGTCTAAATGGCTCTGTGTGGGATTGTTTTAGGGTCCGGAGCATCCCAACCCCGGGAAACCCTTCACCGCTCGTGGATTTCCCAGACACTGCTACCTCCCTGACAGTGAGAAAGGCCGTCTGGTGAGTCTCTTTACTTTTGTAAACACTGTTCATTTAGTTATTATTATACTGCTCTTATTCATTTACCCAGTCCAATGTTGTCCTTCAACCAGGGCAGGAACTATTTGAACTATATTTGAACTGTTTGCACCCTGAATTCATTTTCAGGGGATTTTTCCCCCTTAGAGTTGGCATGGCAAATGTTTTTATGGTAAATTATGTTCATATCATACTATATAGGTTAGGTTACTTTATTTTTACCCAAAGGAAGATTTGGTATTCACTAGCAAGCCGTAGATAGACCGGCACCCATAATAATGTGAGGAATAAAATCTCCATTGTAGATAAATTGCACACGATATAATATATATATATATATATATATATATATATATATATATATATATATATATATATATATATATATATATATATATATATATATATATATATATATAATAATATCCCATAAACAATTAAAAAGAGAAGAGTGGACACAAAAAGCTTAAAATGTTAAAAACAAAGTGTTCCAAAACAAATACAAGCACTGTAGTCTCTCATGCCAAACTCTCACTGCTGGTCGCTGCGTGCGCATGCGCCCCCTATAAACTAAATCCATTTTATTATACCTATATCTAAAGGCAAAGGGCAGTAACTCTACATTTAGTTGGAACTGAGTTAAAGCCTAAACTGGAGTTCTGTTGAGTCTTGTGACTAAGTCTTCTGGGTCATTGTGTACATTGTAAGTGCAGCCTCCATATGCGCTTTGAATCATTTCCGCACTACTTTCTTTTCCACAAGAGTTCAATATTGAATCAGACTGTTGTTTTAGAAACTGAAAAGAAATGGACAATACAGAACAAGAGCAACAACAAACTACTGAGTCAAACGCACACAGACAATTTCATGTGTGTGAGGAATATACAGGCCATATTCACTTCTCTATTTGAAATGGGCACAAAGATGTTTTTATAGCATTTGGCGAGAGAAAAAAAGATCTAATGCAACATGCATTGATGTGTGAACGTATGTGTGTGTGTGCATACATCTGTATGTGGTATAAGTGGTGTTAACTTACAAGTTATTATAGATCTATAATAGAGAAGTAAATTGCTGACACTGAATTCATCACCAGAGGCCTGTTGCACAACAGAAGTTTCTCAAACTCTGCATGTTAAGTTTCAGGTTGACAAAACCAAACAAATCCAACCTGGTTAAGATCATGTTAAGTGGTTTCACATTGCTTGATGATAACCTCCTCTGTTAACCTCCTTTGTGATCAACTCTGGACAGCATGCAGCTGAAATTGTGACACGTGCAGCTAACAGTCAGCAATTCACTTCACTGTTGAAGATTCTGATCAGAAACAGAATGAATTTAAGTACATTTACAATGCAGGAAAACACTGCTGATGCAGAAAAAGTTTGAGAAGGCAACTTAAAGGAATATTATGATGTCAGTGCAAATCAGTCAACTGATTTGAATATTGTAGGTTCACAAACTGCCTGAAAAGCTTGATTATATTAAAGCAAATGTATATGGAAATATTTAAACGTAAATTTTAATTTAGGGCCATTATTAATATTAATTGGCCAGTAAAATGTGTAATATAATTAATTCATTCTTATAATATAAATAAATTATTAGCAACAAAATACTTTTTTTTTTTTTTACTGAAAAATGCTTTTGGTGTAAATTTGGAGCAAAAAAAGACACTGCTATCAGAAATGTCAATTTCCTCAAAGCTGATTGGTCTGCAATCTCTAACCCAGAATTAAACATGCTCCACAGCAGGTTAGGCATGTAGCATTCGTTACCATGGTGATGCACAATCAAAACTGTATTTCGATGACGTACTGGACCAGGTCCAATACGTAGTGGACATTGTAACGCCCACTAAAGCCTTGTTTATACTCGACGCGTCCGCTAGTTCGCTTGAGTGCGGGCGGAGAATCTGACGTCATCGCGGAGTTTGCGGATGTTCGCTTTGAGTGCGCGCGACATCATTTCGGCTGGCGGTGCGCACGGCATTTTTTGAGACCCAAGCGAACAGTGCGCGCGGCGCCGCGTCTGGTTTCAGTTGAAATGAACCACTTTGAAGAGATTTTGTCTGAAACAGGTACACCTGTACAGACATCTTTATGATCCGTGATGATAAAGATAACCTGATGAACAATAATTTTGGCTAGAAATTGCAACAGCAGTGGGAAAGGAGGAAAGTTTTTGTTAAAAAGTTTGGAAAAACCTGAGGGAAGCCAAAAGAGACCATGGCAAAAGTGGAAACCCAGCTACACAATTACAGAAATATGTTTTTCCACCATTTATAGGTTTTACACTGATGTATTACAATTTTGAATTTAAAACTATTTAATAATTACAAAACTATAATTAAGGATCAAATTATTTCTTTGATAACTGGGAAAGAATATTTGAACCTATAAGTTTACAATATACTGATGCCCTGTTTTTCTAGGATTTATTGGTGATAATGGTAGGGAATGTTTGGACTATTAATGCCTTTTTTGCATAATAAGAGGACAGAAACTAGCCAGACATAATTTGTGAATTGGGGAGGGGGCTAAATCTAAAAAACATCAGTATTATTTAGTAAGTGTGCTTTTTTTTTGCTTTTATTCTTGCCATAGTAAAGAATAGATTTGTAGAGCAACTCATGTTCTGTTGTCATTAATATTTTAATAAACTTTAATAGGTAAAACTGTCCGAGATATGAACAAAAGCAAGTGATGCATCAAAGTTTGATTAAAAAAAATCTTGAATATTATACAAATCCTTAAAATCATTCAAATAATTTATAAAAACAATAAAACTAATTAATAAAAAAATTGTGAATGATATTAATGATATGACATGTTCCGGAAACTTTCTACTTCTCTGTTTATCTGTCTGACTTTACAGTGGGGAGCGAGCTAAATAAAAAAAAAACATCTGTATTTTTAAGTAGGTGTGCTTTTTTTTTGGCTTTTATTCTTGCCATAATAGAAACATATTTGTAGAGCAACCCATTTTCTCTCCTCATTGATATTATAATAAATTTTAATAGGTAAAACTGTCCGAGATATGAACAAAAGCAAGTGATGCGTCAAAGTTTGATTAAAACAAACCTTGAATGGTTATAAAAATCCTTATAATCATTAAAATAATTTATAAAAACAATAAAAATAATTCGTTTAAAAATCTTGAATGATATTAATGATATGACTTAGTTCCGGAAACTTTCTACTTCTCTGTTTATCCGTCTGACTTTACGGTCAGTTACTTTTGACCACCCCCTGTCGTTTTAAGGAATATCACAACGGCGAACGCGGCAAGTATAAAAGCCTCGTCCGTTTCGTGAGGTGCGCGCGCAGTCAGCGGAGGTGAGCGATGCGGCGCCAGGCGAAAGTATAACTCCAGCTTAAGGTAATGCCCATGCTACTGTGACGGTTGGGTTTAGGATTGGGGGAGGTGTAGACGATCGTCCATTACATAGTAGACCTGGGTAGGGTTGCACCAGCTGATCGTATGTTCTTTCTTAAACTGGAGCATAAAGTCCACACTAGGGGCTTAGTAACTACTAGCTAGTTTGTAACTAAATTTGTTCTTACTTCACTAGTTCTTACTAGTAGTTCTTACTAGTAGTTCGTAAGCTCTCCGTAAAGTCATGCGTAGTCCAATGAATGATGTTACACCAATAAAAAGCATTTAAATTGTTAAACTGCTTTAAAATTCTGCAACTATTGTATCTACAAAGAACTGTCCTATGAAAATTAAATGACAATTAAATTTTTATAGTTCAGTAAATCACAGTCAGTCACTATAACAGATGATGCACATACCTGTATCGCGAGCTGTGGATGCACACGAAGTTATCAAAACATTAAACTTCTAATCCTACTCATGAAAGAGAAAAGAGCAGGAAGAAGAACTCAGTCATGAAGAAATTCTCATTTTAACTGATGGATACAATTAACACAAAACACTCCTTGAAAGAAAATTTTACTTCTTTCAAAAAAAATCTCGTGGTCATCTCTTTTCTACCATTGTACATGGGGGGAGGCTGCCGTAAATATTTTGTTGAAACGTAGCGTTACGTTTAAACTAAGTTCAGTGGTGCAACACAAAAATATTTAGTAGTGTGTAAGTTGTAACTTAGGGTGTTTTCCCACCTAGACTTTTGTTCCGGAACCTGGCGCGTTTGCCCACTTAACGTGGTTCGTTTGGCATATGTGAACAGGGCAATCACGCTCGGTTCTGCGCTAAAGCAATCGATCTGAGACCACCTGAATGAGGTGGTCTTGGCTCGATTGAAACGAACTCTGGAGCGGATCAATTGTAGTGAGAAAGCGATACAATCCGAGCCCGGCTGTATTACAGTGATATGTAATAGGCATACGGCTATATGAAGAGAGAATCATGAGTAAGCCGGGAGGTCATTCCAGACGTCCCAAGTCTCCCGCGATTTCCGGGAGATTATCACTCGTTTGCGGGCATCCGGGAGTCTCTGAGTAATTCGGGAGACTCCCTCAAGACAGTCCTCAAATACGTTGCGCACCCTTCTCATCACCCCTCCCCACTGCGTCCCTCCTCGCAATTCAGACATGTTGCGCGCACCCTGACAAACATCACCAAACCACCCCCCGACAGCTGAGCGGGACTCTGCAAAATAAACAGTGAAACTCTGACCAATGTGAGGAGATTTTACTCACACGTGACTTGTTTTAGCTATTTTGGTCCGTTTAGAAACTTTGCTGTGTGAAAGCGAACCGCACCAAGAACAAAGAGCAACAATGTAACAATTTGAATCCCTGTTTCGGAACAAATGAATCGATTCACAGGTGTGAAAGCACCCTTAGTGTCCCTTAAGGTCACAGCTAGGCTATGTTTAACTTGTGCACTGCTGGTGCAACCGGCCCCTGGAGCAGTACATCATTAAGCTGCGGACTGCAGCAAGGACTGTCTCCATTCTTGAACCCAAAAATTCAGTTTGCTCAAACTAAACATGACCTTACCTCAGAAGAAATACTCTTTTTTTTCAAGCTTTGTTCAAGGTTTTGGTCTTGTATTCCTCTGTCATAGGTGTTGAAGCTGTTGCTGGTTGCCTGGGACCGTCGGCTGATCTTCTCGGTGGGCACATCCAGCACTACAGGCGAGACAGACACAGTCATCTGGAACGAGGTGCATCACAAGACCGAATTCGGCTCCAACCTGACGGGCCACGGTTACCCCGACTCGGGTCACCTGGATAACGTCCTGGAGGAGCTGCGGGCGCAGGGCATCACTGAGGAGGAGAGTCTGAGGGACTGAAAACCCTGAAAAGTCCAACCACAAAGACTGAATGTTTCTTTCTGTGTTAGTGTTGCCAAATCTGAATTCAATTCCCAGCTCTTGTTTCTCAAATGACACTTTTGGAAATCAAGGACTCTAAAAGGTTTATAATTCATCATCCTCAATTATTATTATTCTTTTTTTTTTTTGTTAGTGATATTAGCCCTCCTATTGCTAAAGAAATCTGAGCCTGTCAGAAGTGGGCTGCGAGAGCTGTAATTAACAAACAATATTGCACTGTGCGCTATTGTGGTGGAGCCGTTCTCTCTTTGAAAAACTCGAAGGACCTGATAGAGTCCTCCCCACAGAAACTAGACTCGCTGCAGTGCAATTTTGTCGCTAGTGGGCCGCAGGCAAGGAACATTGTCTGCTCAACCATTTAATGTATTGTAGTTCTGTGAAGGATACGCAAAACAAAGGTACATCTGTGCATGTAGTTGTATCATTGGGCGCAGAGACGTTTATGTCCTTGGTGTAACCGAGGTGGCTAACTTTGAAGCTCCAGTTGCAGTTTTAGATGCCGGAACGTGAATGTTTACTGCCCCATAGTGGCACTTGTTAACATATACATTCCAGTAATAACCATGGTATTTATTTGACCACATAGTTTTTTCGAAATGTTTGCAGTATTTACATTAACCACTTATATTTGTACTTATTTTATTGTATCTTACGTTATTTTATATTGTCAAAACGAGAAACATGTATTGTCATCGATTTTTGGGATGGAAACCAGTCTCCGTTTAGGGACGTTCAACTCAACCTGTTTTGTTAATCAGTATTAAAAAAACATACATTGAGCCAAGGTAAGGTGATTCTGGCGGCCAACAGAGGAACAACGCACAAATTTAGTGAAAATAAACTTGTTGTTTTTTTTTTTTTGTTGATTGGATTTGCTGTCGGAGACAAAGGCCTTGTCCACACGAACATGGATATTTTCAAATCCGAACTTTCTTTTCTACACTGTTTCACTGTTCCACACGAAAACTGAGAATCGGGTGAATGAATTCGAAACTTTCTGAAAACTCTGACCAAGGTTAAGATTTTTCAAAACTCTAGCTACAGTGTGGTTAAATTTTGTATTTATTTTCCCTCATGACGGCGTCCGTGCTGTTTTTTTTCTGATTGGCCGAGGCGGCTGGGTTCACACCAAATGAGGAAGATTCAAATGAGGCAAAACACATCGCATATTTAATTTCGTTTGCCCTTAGGACGGTAATCCACCTCTGTTCTCACATTTGTATTGATTTGTATGCAATTTACTTGTGTAAATGCTTAATTTCCCATTTGTTGTGAACCCAGCATAACTGTTATTATCACCCCGTTGGTTCGGCATGTCCATAATATGCATCAAAGTGCATATTTTGCGTTGTCATGTGGATGGAGTTTTTTTTTTTTTTTTTTGGTGATTGGATTTGCTGTCGGAGAAGAAGGACCTGTCCACACAAACACAGGTATTTTCAATACCGCACTTTTTTTCTACACTGTTTCTCTGTTTGTCCTCATGAAAAAGGAGTATTGGGTGAATGAATTCGAAACTTTCTAAAAAACTCTGACCAAGGTGAAGATTTTCCAGAACTCCAGCTACAGTGTGGTCGAAGTTTTTTTCGCCTCATGATGGCGTCCATGCTGTTTTCTTTTTTTTGATTGACCAAAGCGGCTGGGTTCACACCAAAGTCGGAAGATGCAAATGAGGCATAATCCCGCACATTCGTGGCAAATGTGTCGCATATTTCGTGTCGTTCACCCTTGGGACGGTAATCAACCTCTGTTTTCATGTTTGCATTGATTTATATGCAATTTGTGCAAATACTTAATTCCTCGTTTGTTGTGAATCCAACATAAGTGTAATTATCGCCCCCTTTTGGTGTGGCATGTCCATAACATGCATCACAGTGCATTTTTGCATTGTTGGATGGATTTTTATTTTTTAAACGAAAGCGGGGAAAACTCTCATGTACGTGTGGACATGGCCTAAGAAGTTACGAACAGGGCGAAATCTGCACGATCGTGCTTTTAATATGATGTCATCAGTTTCGATTCTCCAAAATTGAAGTGGTCTGCCTTTAAAGTGGTTACTAGCGTACCCTGTTGACGAATCCTGTGGACAAGCTCTCTCCGGTTGCCTTTCTGGTCGGTACGCGGTGGGTCTTTGGTGGACCTGTTTACAAAGCTGTTGATGAAGCGTCTGCATGTATGTACATGCAAATGTGTAAGCTTACATTTATAGTTGATGTGCTGTATGTATGTGTTTTATGTACACAATTATTTTCCCCCTGCATCCAAAAGCATGTTGTGGAAGTAAATGAGTATTTCTTTTTCTTGTATCATTTTTTATAATATACTTTGAATTGGTTTAACTCTGTTTTTTTTCCTTCTTATAAGCTATTAGGGTTTTTCCACTGTGAAGTTTTTAATTTTCTTTTATTGCACTTGTATGATTTGATTTATTGTCCAGCCAAGTTCCTCATGATAGTTGCTATGGAGACAACAGTGAAAATGGCATCGCTGCCAGGACGAAAACTGTGAAGACAGAGAACGGAGCTAGGAGAACTAATGTTGCTGTATAATATAAAATGTACAAAACAACTCTTGCATATTAAATAGCTGCTGGAATACTGAATAAATATTAAAGGTACTCAAAAGGAAATGCTGCTTTTGGGTTGTTTCTATTTCCATAAAACATCTGGCTCCAGTTATTAGTTTGTTTATCTTTCCACGCACACATTCTCAGGCAAGTTATGTATAGTTTTTAGTTCTGCCAATCAGACACTAAATATTTGATTCTCTCAGCAGGGGGCGACATTTCACTAAACATTTTATGATGTAAAATCAAAGGCATTATCTACTACACACTCCTTGTACTGCAATACATTGTGGCATATGACATACAACATATGTAGTTATTTAATAATAATTTAATATACAGTATATTGTAAATATTAAAGTTGCATTATCATTTTTCAAAATCTGAAAAAAGTATGCATTATTGTTTGTCAGTGCAGGGAGTCGACAGCCATTTTACATCAATAATCTCAAAATGTGCTAGTCAGAATCCATCAAGAAGGCAATAGGGTGGCAATCTATCTCTCTCTCTCTCTCTCTCTCTCTCTAAATTAAAATTTTAACACAACAAAATGAACAGACCATCTGGTCCCCCCTAAGACCAGGGCATTTTCTCTACAGGCAGATGATCCAGTCTGTTAATTAATGCTCTTTATGTTCTGTTACATAACCCTGGATCAGTATCAGGACTAATACAAAGACCAGAGGGTTTGACATGAATCTGATAAGATAAATTTTGTTGCTGGCTACCTAGTTTTGTAGCTTGATATCTAGCAAGAATTAGCTAGCTTGCTACGTTATATACATATATAAATGTTAGACTTTTGATAACGAGCTAGTTAAACTATAATACATAATTAATTAAACAGATATCAATTAATGATTAATGATAAATTTAGCTAGATAGTTGGATATAAATGTTAGATTGATTCAATAATAGCTTGCAAGCTAAACATATAGCCTATATACAGTATAGCTAGCTCAGTTTAATTATAGAGCTAGACAGAGTTATAGTTATCTATCTTTCCAGATAGATAGATAGATATAATTGTATTTAGAGTGCTAGATAGCCAGACACTAACTAGCGAGATAGATATACTTGTATTTAGAGTGCTAGCTAGCAACACTCTTACTAGCAAGATAGATATACTTGTATTTAGAGTGTTAGATAGCAACACTCTAACTAGCAAGATAGATAAAAAAAAAAAAACAGCCTTAGCCGGTTTTAGCTGGTCGACCAGCCTGGTTTTGGCCATTTTCAGGCTGGTTTCCAGCCATTTCCAGCCTGGTCTTAGCTGGTCAGGCTGGAAAATGACCAGCTTAAACCGACTAAAACCAGCTTGACAAGACTGGTTTAAGCTGGACATAGCTGGTTTTGGCTGGTAAGGCTTGTTTTAGCTGGTCAACTCCCAGCCTGACCAGCTAAGACCAGGCTGGAAACCAGCCTGGAAATGGCCAAAACCCCTCTAAAACCAGGCTGGTCGACCAGCTAAAACCAGCCAACCATATTGGGCTGGTTTAAGCTGGATTTTTCAGCAGGGTATACTTGTATTTAGAGTGCTAGACAGCAACACACTTACTAGCAAGATAGATATACTTGTATTTAGAGTGCTAGACAGCAACACACTTACTAGCAAGATAGATATACTTGTATTTAGAGTGCTAGACAGCAACACACTTACTAGCAAGATAGATATACTTGTATTTAGAGTGCTAGACAGCAACACACTTACTAGCAAGATAGATTTACTTGTATTTAGAGTGCTAGACAGCAACACACTACTAGCAACATAGATATACTTGTATTTAGAGTGCTAGACAGCAACACACTTACTAGCAAGATAGATATACTTGTATTTAGAGTGCTAGACAGCAACACACTTACTAGCAAGATAGATATACTTGTATTTAGAGTGCTAGACAGCAACACACTACTAGCAAGATAGATATACTTGTATTTAGAGTGCTAGACAGCAACACACTTACTAGCAAGATAGATATACTTGTATTTAGAGTGCTAGACAGCAACACACTTACTAGCAAGATAGATATACTTGTATTTAGAGTGCTAGATAGGAACACACTACTAGCAAGATAGATATACTTGTATTTAGAGTGCTAGACAGCAACACACTTACTAGCAAGATAGATATACTTGTATTTAGAGTGCTAGACAGCAACACACTTACTAGCAAGATAGATATACTTGTATTTAGAGTGCTAGACAGCAACACACTACTAGCAAGATAGATATACTTGTATTTAGAGTGCTAGACAGCAACGCACTTACTAGCAAGATAGATATACTTGTATTTAGAGTGCTAGACAGCAACACACTTACTAGCAAGATAGATATACTTGTATTTAGAGCGCTAGACAGCAACACACTTACTAGCAAGATAGATATACTTGCATTTAGAGTGCTAGACAGCAACACACTTACTAGCAAGATAGATATACTTGTATTTAGAGTGCTAGACAGCAACACACTTACTAGCAAGATAGATATACTTGTATTTAGAGTGCTAGACAGCAACACACTAGTAGCAAGATAGATATACTTGTATTTAGAGTGCTAGACAGCAACACACTACTAGCAAGATAGATATACTTGTATTTAGAGTGCTAGACAGCAACACACTACTAGCAAGATAGATATACTTGTATTTAGAGTGCTAGACAGCAACACACTACTAGCAAGATGGATATACTTGTATTTAGAGTGCACGACAGCAACACACTTACTAGCAAGATATACTTGTATTTAGAGTGCTAGACAGCAACACACTTACTAGCAAGATAGATATACTTGTATTTAGAGTGCTAGACAGCAACACACTTACTAGCAAGATAGATATACTTGTATTTAGAGTGCTAGACAGCAACACACTAGTAGCAAGATAGATATACTTGTATTTAGAGTGCTAGACAGCAACACACTTACTAGCAAGATAGATATACTTGTATTTAGAGTGCTAGACAGCAACACACTTACTAGCAAGATAGATATACTTGTATTTAGAGTGCTAGACAGCAACACACTAGTAGCAAGATAGATATACTTGTATTTAGAGTGCTAGACAGCAACACACTACTAGCAAGATAGATATACTTGTATTTAGAGTGCTAGACAGCAACACACTACTAGCAAGATAGATATACTTGTATTTAGAGTGCTAGACAGCAACACACTACTAGCAAGATGGATATACTTGTATTTAGAGTGCACGACAGCAACACACTTACTAGCAAGATATACTTGTATTTAGAGTGCTAGACAGCAACACACTTACTAGCAAGATAGATATACTTGTATTTAGAGTGCTAGACAGCAACACACTTACTAGCAAGATAGATACACTTGTATTTAGAGTGCTAGATAGCAAGAAACTATCTAGATAGTAAGCTCACTATCTATCTATCTATCTATCTTTTTTCTTAGTTGTACAGAGCAGGCATTATGTTAGAATATTTCAGTTAGAATATTTTCATGTGTTCAAGTACTTAATGGTTATTAAGCCGAGCCGTCCTAGCCTGTAATGTAGATCTGTGCTCATCTCAGTCAGGACTGTCTCCAAATGAAGTGAAGTTGAATGTGAAGGTGATGACGTCTAGACAGATGGACGAAGAGCATAATGCGGTTAACACTGAGTTAGCCACAAAGAAGCATGCATCGTGTGTCATCTCAGCTGGTAATCTGTCAAAGGGAGCACACGATAACCCTGCCCCCCAAAGAACTACCCCCAATGCCCCATCCGAGACCCCTGTAGTGATAGGAGATGTAATCTGAAACACTCGGGTGGAGTCAGACTCGAGGGCAAATGCAGTGGTAAAAAGGGCTCAGGGAAAGAGGGGTAATTACGCTATTCTAAACAAGTCTCATGCAGCATGAATGCACATGCTTTAAAAATCTCTTTAGGAACTTCTGTCTGACTTGAATAAGGAATAGGTCTGCTTGCTAATGTTTGGATCTGACACCCAAACAGCAGTTTTGGCTCATTTGATCAATAATCGTCTAGCTTTGAAGGAGTTGTGTTTGGTGCAGATGCACTTTCTCTGCAACATCAGTTTAGCTCCTTCTCTATTAAAAGCTTTTAAGCTCATAAACGCTTGACTAAGTGGTCTGGAGAGAGCCCAGTTGCCAAGGCAACAGCTCAGTCTGCCGCTTTCAGTCCCCAGAGGAGTCGTATTTCACATGCAGATTTTCTGCCTGCCCGACCCACTTTGTTGGCTTTCAGCTAAAAGCTTTTTGCTGCATACTGACAGAGACAAAAGAGTAGAGGAGAAGGGGATGGGTTTGGCTAAAAGAGGAGGGCCTTAGCGGGCTGTTGCCAGGGTAACTTGACATCATGCTGACGAACTTCCCCTTTTAAAAGCTTTTAAAGCGATTGCTCCAGCCCTCCAGGTTCCATTTTGAGGCCTCTTAACTATAAGCATGGGGGAAGGGCAGCAGAGGCCTGTCTCTCGCACACACAAGCACATGCTTGAGAAAGCAAAGTCAGGCCAGGAAATCAGACTGCACTGAGAAAGAACCAAGCTTAAATCATAAACCCGAACGAAAGGTACACAGACTGTTGATAAAATGGCCTCTGAGGACCTCTGCTTTAGTTACACTGTGCCGGGCTCCAACGAGAAGCACAGGAGGGCTCGTAACTGGACGGACTCCGAGATGAAAGCGCTTGTGTACATCTGGGAAGAGTATGTGACAGAGCTAAAGAAAGCTAAGCGCAATGCTAAGATCTACGAGACCATGGCTAAGCAACTTTACGAATTAACTGGGGAACAGCGACACAGAGAGGAGATTAAGATGAAGATTACCAACATGACCTTCCAATTCAGGCAAGTATCTATCTATCTATCTATCTATCTATCTATCTATCTATCTATCTATCTATCTATCTATCTATCTGTCTGTCTGTCTGTCTGTCTGTCTGTCTGTCTGTCTGTCTGTCTGTCTGTCTGTCTGTCTGTCTGTCTGTCTGTCTGTCTGTCTGTCTGTCTATCTATCTATCTATCTATCTATCTATCTATCTATCTATCTATCTATCTATCTATCTATCATCTATCTATCATCTATTTATCTATCTGACCTTTAGAAAGACTGTAAATTTACTTTTCAATAATCTTTTCACTACATAAGTACTCATTTTATAAGTCTTTCAAAGCTCCCTATTGGCTGTGATGCGGGCGGACGCACGACACCCCATATAGCGCATGTATGCTGTTCGTCGAGCTGCACGTTAAGACTGATTACGAAAATGACGTCACGCGAACTCGTGCAGCGCCCACGGCAGCCTATTTTCAGTTTCTATTATTACAAACCGTTTAAAACAAGCAATGTAGGTTACCAGCTTTACATTTTCACGATGTACACGTCGATTTCAAACAGCAGCAAAGGACATAAAACCATACCTGTCAACATTGGGATGTGAAAATAAGGCATATGCCCACCATAATAAGGGATTACCCCGACCCCCCTTAAAAAAAATCCCCAAATTACTAAATATGTTCATTTGGAGCTGTTTCATTGTAAATAAACAGTTAAATGGTCAGTAATATGTTTTATTATTATTATTTACAAAAGAAAAAATAAATAGTATACATTAGCAGCAAATAAATTAGCAAACAGTTCAGTTTATTAAAATAGCTATTATAATGAAATAAAATCAAGCTATCAAATCTCATTAGCCGTTTCTTCACTGTATAACTTACACATTCTGATTAAAGAGCAACGAATGAATCTCTTATTTCGATTTTTTTCCGTTTGATTACATTAAATAACAGGTATCACTTTAAAAATGCAACCATCTAACGTTATAATGAAAGCATTCGATTGGTTTCCTAACTTTTTATGCTTATTTAGGACAAAATTAGTTGTGTTTGAAAAAACCCCCACCAAGATCGACATCTTTAGATATTATTATTATTAATTATGTGTATGTTTAAACACGCACCCAAAAGCCAGCCTCCGCTTCAAATCGCGTGTACAGAATCCGTTTGGGAAACAGCCTCTATTTATCACTATGGAGCTGACAGTCATGCACCGCTATATGACTGTTTTGAGGATTGCATATGAAGGGGAGACGGCACCTGTAATAAAAAGGCAAGGAAATCCCGCCACTTTTATATTTATTTTAAAGTGTTTTCATGCCTAAACAACGAAAGCACAGAACAGACTCGCATTTAAGAGCAAGGGGCGGCCCCTTGTGGTTCGGCGGTATGGGTTGCGTATATAGGGAGGCTCGGCTCTTTAATGTTTATTTGCCACCCTTCAGAGAAAGACTGAAAATACGGGAGAAATACGGGATAATACCTTTACGGGATGATAGCGGGATAGAACTGTAAAATACGGGAGAATCCCGAGAACAACGGGAGGGTTGACAGGTATGAATAAAACAGAATCAAACACTCCCCAGAACCAAGATAATAGAAAAGCCACGTGGATCACATTTGCTGTCACATCCATTTAAAATAGTGGCGGGTAGACGTTCTTCTATTTACCCAAAGTATGTGTACACAATTTATCATATATGTACACAATTATCTGAGAGTAAATACATATTTTAGTTTGTGGACTATGTGGCTGTTCAATAAGTAATATTATAGTTCATATTTTCAATTTTCTGTGCAGCTAAATGTTATTAAATATTGCAGAATGTGATCGTATTTATAATAGCTTATGATTATGTCTCATAAACGCTTTTGTAGATCTGTTAAAATACTAAGCAAAAAGGCAAACAACGCAATAAATTATATTTTTAAAATCCTTATAAAAGATTCTTGAAAAATAATTGTAGTAGTTTGGAATAATCATTTAATTATTATTTATTCCTTTATGTATTTTAAATGGGATTTCTTTTAAGGAACCAACCTTTTAGAAACTTTATAAGGTATTTTAAGCTGGATTTTAATTAGTATTATTTTTATAATTATTATTCGGACATCCTTGTCAACAAGGAATAATTTATGGTGCTGTTTAAAAAATATTGACTTTTATGTAGTTTAATGAAGGATAGAAATAGAATTGATTCATATTCCAGTAAACAATAACAAACTGCAGAATACAGCTTTTAAATGGTAAGGCCTTTTCGGCTTAGTCACCACAGCGGAATGAACCGCAAACTTATCCAGCATATGTTTTACGCAGCGAATGCCCTTCCTGCTGCAACCCAACACTGGGAAACACCCATACACTCTTGCATTCACACACATACACTACGGCCAATTGAACTTATTCATTTCACCTATACCGCATGTCTTTGACTGTGGGGAAACCCACACGAACATGGGCAAGAACATGCAAACTCCAGACAGAAATGCCAACTGACCCAGGCAGGGCTCAAACCAGCGACCTTCTTGCTGTGAGACAATCATGCTACTCACTGCGCCACCATGACGCAATTTGTTGTGTGCAGCTTAATGTAGCAGTCTACCATTTCTGATCCATTCTCTTACGCTGTTAGTTTATTATAATAGAAGCTTATAGATGACAATACAGAGTGCATAACTACTTTAACTGCACCCTTTTCTAACAGGAAGCTGAAGTATACAGCAAATGGTGGGAGTTCTACACCTGATTGGCCGTACTACAAATCTATTGAAAGGATCTTGTCAAAGGTGCCAGATCATGGTCATATGAGCCCACCAAACCTCTCATCGTCTGGCCCCTCGACCTCTCAGCATGACCCTTCTGTACCCCAGTCTGCTTTACCAAGCGGGTTTTTGCCAGAGTACACTGGATCCTCAGAGGAGAGAGATATGAATGATGAGGATGACGGCCTGACAGACAACTCAGCAAGTTCTTTTGAGACCAGGTAACATGTTTGATCACGTCACAGAAAACTGAAAATGAAACTCTATATGTACTCTATATTTACTTACCCTTAAGTGGTTTCAAAACTTTTCTTTTACTTTTCTTATTTCTGTTGAACACAAAAGAAGTTACTTTGAAAAATGTTAGAAACCTGTAACTATTGACTTCCATAGTATGAAAAACAAATACTATGAAAGTCAATGGTTACTGGTTTTTAGCATTTTTCAAAATAATTTATTTTGCGTTCAACAGAAGAAAGAAATCTTTTAAAAAAAATGATTTACAAAAATGCTGAATACCTGTAACCATTTTGCGTTAAACAGAAAAAAGAAATCTTTAAAATAATAAGTTATTTAGAAAAATGCCTCAAACCGGTAACCAATGACTTCCATAGTATTTGTTTTTCATAATATGGAAGTCAATGGTTACAGATTTACAGTATTTTTCAAAATAACTCCTTTTGCATTCAACAGAAGAAAGAAAACTTAAAAAAAAAGTTATCTAGAAAAATGCTAAAAAAAAAAAAAAAAACGGTAACCAATGACTTCCATAGTATTTGTTTTTCATAATATGGAAGTCAGTGGTTACAGGTTTTCAGCATTTTTCAAAATAACTTCTTTTGCATTCAACAGAAGAAAGAAATCTTTAAAAAAGAAGTTATTTTGAAAAATGCCTCAAACCTGTAACCATTGATTCTATAGTATTTATTTTTCATACTATGGAAGTCAATAGTAACAGGTTTTCAGCATTTTTCAGAATAACTTATTTGGCATTCAACAGAAGAAAAAAATCTTTAAAAAAAGAAGTTATTTAAAAAAAAATGCTGAAAACCGGTAACCAATGACTTCCATAGTATTTGTTTTTCATACTATGGAAGTCAATAGTAACAGGTTTTTAGCATATTTCAAAATAACTTTTTTCGCGTTCAACAGAAGAAAAAAAATCTTTAAAAAAAAGTTATCTAGAAAAATGCTAAAAAAAAAAAAAAAAAAATCGGTAATCATTGACTTCCATAATATTTGTTTTTCATAATATGGAAGTCAATGGTTACAGGTTTTCAGCATTTTTCAGAATAACTTCTTTTGCATTCGACAGAAGATATCTTTAAAAAATACGTTTTTTTGAAAAATGCCTCAAACCTGTAACCATTGACTTCCAAAGTATTTATTTTTCATACTATGGAAGTCAGTGTTTACAGGTTTGAGGCATTTTTCAAAATAACTTATTTTTTGTGTTCAACAGAAGAAAGGAATTAAAAAAAAAGTCATTTAGTAAAATTCTGAAAACACTTTTCTAAATACCTTTTTTTTAAGATTTCTTTCTGCTGTTGAACACAAAAGAAGTTATTTTGAAAAATATTGAAAACCAGTAACTGTTGACTTATATAATATTAGTTTATGCTATGGAGGTCAATGGTTACAGGTTTCTAACATTTTTCAAAATATCTTCTTTTGCGTTCTACAGATGAAAGAAACTCAAACATGTTTGTTACAAGTGAAGGGTGAGTAAATGGTAACAGATTTTTCAGTTTTGGGTGAACTATCTCTTTCATGCCTGTCCATTTACAGGTCACAGCCACATAAGCGGAGGAGGCTTTCACATGTGTCCCTGCGCCGAAAGAAGCTGCGTGTCCTGGACGCAATGCTGAAGGAACAACGCAGGATTAGCCATGCTGTCGAGGAGGCATGTCATGAAGTTCGCCGCGTTATGCATCAGCAGAACTTCCTGCAAGTGCAGAGCCTCCAGCTTCAGGAGCGAATGATGAACCTCTTGGAGAAGATGATTCCTGCACAACCTGCTCCTTCCTGGCCAAACCCAGCGTCTGCTAAGGGTTTAGGAACACCCACGCCTGAGTGACAAGTACTTAAAAATAAGGACCTTTCTAGAGGAAGTCTCGCCATGTTATCCAAGTATAAAAGCTGTAACCAACTAGTTAGCGGTATATTACTGACATATTTAAGCGCTGTTAAGTCTTCTATGATGAATATGTTATTCAAAAAATGTGGCAGATGTAACAAACACAAGCACATTTTTGAACAAATGAGTAGTTATCCACATTGATTCAAACTATCTGACTTGAAATATATTTCTTTGTGCATTAGAATTTTTAGACACTAAACGTGTGTCTAAATCGATGTGTTAGTCTCAGATCCAGGGGAACTTCAACAGAAATTACACATCAGTCAAAGTTGAGAGACATCTGACAGATTTCAGATCTGTCTTTTAAGACATTCTGTAAGAGGATGCAGTGTTGAAGTAAACAGCAGAAGGACTGAGGTCAGGTCAGCTAAGGCTGACAGATAATGCCAAATGGTTGGTGATAATGGAAACTGGATTAAGTTGACAAGGATTCAAAATGGAAGAGGACAATGTTTGTTTAGTTAATGCCATTAGTTCAATGTTTACAGTACACTGTTAAAGCATATAGCACAATTTAACATGTTACGGAATGCGATTGTTTTGGGTGATGTTTATATGGTTATGGGTCAACAACATTTACTTATGTTTAGCTTATAGATCTGTTAGAATACACCCAAATATAGAAAATAAATCAACACTTAGCTTGTGTTACATTTATGTTATATGTTTTTTTAACAATTATTTTTCAAGAATTTGAGAATATTTTTTCTTGTCTGTCTGTCTGTCTGTCTGTCTGTCTGTCTGTCTGTCTGTCTGTCTGTCTGTCTCTCTATCTATCTATCTATCTATCTATCTATCTATCTATCTATCTATCTATCTATCTATCTATCTATCTATCTATCTATCTATCTATCTATCTATCTATCTATCTATCTATCTATCTATCTATAAAAAGAAAGCACCATAAGGACAGAGCTGTCAGGTCAGCTAAGGACAGATTATGTCGGATGTTTGGTAATAATGGCAGTTTAATGGAATATACAGTGCTCAGCGTAATTGAGTACACCCCATTTTGAAAATGAATATTTGTATCCATTTCTCAGTGAATATAGGCAATGTATTTTGGTGCATTAAAACAAAACAGATTTATTAAACAGATATATTTATTCAAATAAGATTTTAGTCACCAAACATATTTAGAAATAGAAAGATAATACAGTTAAATGAAAGCAAAATATTGAGGAAAAATAATACAACCTGCAAAATTTCAGCTAAACTTTTCAAATTTTTGCTTCTCTTGATTTTTCCTCTTTTTAAAATTTGTATTTAATATTTTTATATAACATAAATTTGGCTGTACTAATTTTTTGGAGCATTATCTTAAGTTATTTTGTTAGATAAGCTCCAGATTTGGCTTCAGTACTGACTAATCTAATGTATATGCACAAATATATAGCTTGCTATTAAAAATATGAATTTAAAAAATACATTTGTGAGGGGTCTACTTATATATGCTGAGCACTGAATGTATATAAGGTAAATCAATATTTGTCTAGCTAAAATAGTATAACTTATTCTATTTCTGCAATGCCTGTGCATAAAGAAAGAGATAATTTTTAAAAAACAGGCTCCTGAATTATAAACTTTTGCTTGTTTCTATATCTCAGTTTTATCATTTCAGGACATTGGACAGAAAGATTGAGCCCAACTGGCACCCAAACATTATAATGGCTAATGCACCACCACATGCTCTTAATTCTTCTTAATGTGCAGACAAGATAGTTAATCCTTTCTGCCATGCTCAAACGTGGTTGTGCATGTGGTAAAAAATACAGATAAAAGGAGAACAGACATGATTTTTTAAAATTAAATTGAAGAAACTGTATAATACTATATTGAATACAGTAAAAGAGAACAGTACTTTTACACAATAGCTACATGAGATAAACAGGATAAAGATAAAAAAAAAAAAAAAAAAAATATATATATATATATATATATATATATATATATATATATATATATATATATATATATATATATATATATATATATATAATTTATTTTCTTTTCGGCTTAGTTTCTTTATTAATCAGGGGTTGCCACAGTGGAATGAACCGCCAACTTATCCAGCTTGTTTTTTTACGCAGCGGATGCCCTTCCAGCTGTAACCCCTCACTGGGAACCGAAAAATTCAGCACATAAAAAATAATAACAATGCAATAAAAAAAGATAGATAAAAATTTAGGTAGCATGAAAGATCTCATCATATTTACCCAAGAAAGAAGCACATTTCTTATTATCAATGATGCTAAGTGAATTAATTAAAGGGTCACGAAACACCAAAACACATTTTTTGAGCTGTTGACAGTCATATATGTGTCCCACGCTGCTATAAACACTATTAGGACACATATATTGCACTAAAGAGTGAAAATAGGTTGTTTTTGCGTTATTTTGAGCAAATTCGTTCTTCCGGTTTAAAACGAATTTTTGAAGCTACGTCACGGCCATGAGATACTTAGGTGTAAATCCCGCCGCAGAATGGCTGTCTGTCCTTTCTAGGACGTTCTTACGTATCTGAGTGTGTAGTATTAATTCATGAGAAGACGTGCTTCAAACCAATCAGCGCGCTCTATTGTGTATGACGTGAAACTTCATTAATATGCATGATAGCTCCGGAGACTGTTTACCAGTTTACAGTGTTCAGACGGCAGAGAGACGCCACGTTGTGTTGCCAAAACAAGTGAAAGTACAAGAATTTCAAGACAAAAGTCGTAGGTGTTATTAGTGTGTTGCAACGAAGGTTTTGTTTTCATTTTCCCTTTATAAGAGAGCTGCTGGACTCACGTGTGGATTACAGTGCAAGCGACACGCGACAGAAACGCGTTTGTAAGGAACATTTTTACCCGAGAGCTTTTGTCATCTGGAAATGGTGAAATCCTGATCTGCCGCTCGTCTTCTTTTAATAAAAAGACACAGCTCCAGTTTGATTGTCTGTCTACAGATTTGGTAAGTGTTTGCAGTGGACTGCCCTTTGTTTAAATGCTGCTCTCCGAGTGTAAACATGTAAACACACAACCTATTTCCGTCGTGCAGGATTTTCGCTGCAATTTGTGACAGGATAGTCTATACACACACGGCTTTCTGACGCTACCTACCGAGTACATAAGTTACAGAGAAATGCGGAGGATTTTTTTTCTCTTATTCGCCGTATCAAATCAGCCTCTGTGTGTTTGTTTTGCCTGTGAAACTTAGCGCGCGCCCAAATGGAAACTCCCTCCTATGCAAAATCTTATCCTCTTTCCCTCCCCCGACACTCCCACACTCCCAGAGCTGGACACGCCCAACTTTCCTGACTTTTTTCAAAACAGAGGTGTGAAAACACCCTGCTGAGACAGGGGGTTTCGTGGCCCTTTAAATGTTCTATTTCACATAAGAATATAAGAGTTGTTTTTTTAAAGAAACCCCTGTGAAAGTCCAATTTCCCAGCAATTATAAGAACAGACATGAGTTTCAACCACTCACTCTTTTCTTTCTCTCCGTCTGTGATGAACTGACCTGCTGTCAGTCGTCCTGAACGGTGCCTGTTGATAAGAGGAAAGGCGTTAGTGCTCATTGACCTGACTGGGTGTGGTGACATGAATAGTAAACGACATTTTAAAAAATGCACTGCAGCTCTAAAGCTATACTCGACGGTCAAATATATGTCGAAGTTCTGTATTTCAGGAAAAAAACCTGAATGTATCTTTGAGAGCGCAGTTTGTACGCCATAGTTTACCTGCATACAGTATTATAACTTAATACTTAATATGTCTAATGTTGTTTTTTTAACACATGTTCGTACTTACTCCCCCAAAATTATCGTCCACTCTTAAGTGAACTCAATCACAAGTACTAAAAATAGTAATAAACAGTAAACACTACACTAAAAACAGCATGATTTTAGCAACCGCCAATGAGAGCGCCGTAAATATTTGAATATCGAACATGATTGACGCGTGCTTTAACCAATAAGAGAGGTGGCTTCAGTTTGCAAACGTTACGCTGTCATAGCGACAGGGAGAATGACGCTTTGTATTCCCAACAATAGTGAATGGCAGTGGTTTAAGTGCGTCGCGCGAACGGAGTTCAGAAATAAACGAAGAAAAACTTTGGGATTTAAAGGACTGCAGGTAAGCACCGGTGTATATGTTTGTTCTTAACAAATACGTCAAAGTTGAGTGAAAGAAGTGAGCGTGTAACTCAAGTTTGTTTACATGAATGAAAAGCTTGAATGAAAAGTGTTGTGAATGTGACATCTGAGAGCTGTTTGGATAGCGTTACCTTTGTATCTACCTTTACTTTTAAACAATCCAAATTTTTATTCTTAAACACTTAAAGAAATGTGATTAAAGCAACTTAAAATATCATAATATATGAACATTGTATTAACCTTTTGTGTTTACCTAGGCTATCTTGCGTTTTGACAAAATATGTGGTGAATTTTTAAAAATATTAAAACAATTCGTAAGAAGTTATTTCACAATAGTAATAGTATTATTGAGAATCATGTTATGTCATATATATATATATATATATATATATATATATATATATATATATATATATATATATATATATATATAATATTGGTTATGTATTAAATGCAGTTGTAAATATGTAATGATATTTGTAAATAATAATTATAAAGTATAAATATGCATATTTATATAATACATACATACACACATACATATATAAAAATGCAGTTTATATATGTAATGATATTTGTATATATAGAAAGAAATAAGATGATTATATATTTTTTCTGGATTTATTAGCTATGGGTCTAAAGCTAATGTTAATCTTGTCTTTTTTCTAGAAAGGTCAAATATTTTTTTTCAACTTTTAAATAAATGAATTTTCATTCATTAATAAAGTGATAATTGGTCAGAATAATAAATGTTTTGATTTGTTGAAATTGTAAATCAGGCGTTTCCACTAAGTATTTATTTCACAAATCTTCTGATCTCTTCCTTTTTTAAAACATTCCATATCTTTATATTTAAACACTAGAAGAAATGTGATTAAAGCAACTTAAAATATAACATATGGACATTGTAATAACCTTCAGTGTTTACTTAGGCTGTCTTGCGTTTTGGCAAAATATGTGGTGAATTTTTTAAAATATGAAAAGAATACTAATATTTATGAAAAAAATGTTATGTCATATATAATATTGGTTATGTATTTAAATGCAGTTGTATATATGTAAAGATATTGGTAAGTAATTATAAATAAATTATAAATATGCATATTTATATAAATAGCAAATAGCAATATCACAGTAATACATAATCACACTATATATAATGATATATAAAGCTTTTTTTTCTGTATTTACTGGATTTATTAGGTATGGGTTTGAGTAAAATGTAAATCTTTCATTATTCTAGAAAGGTCAGATATTTCCTTCAAATTTTAAATAAATGTATTGTCATTCATTCATAAAGTGAATAAAGTGCTTAAATTTGTTGATATTGTAAATCAGGCGTTTCCACCAAGTATTTCTTTCACAAATCTTCTGATCTCTTCCTTTTTTCAAAACAATCCATATCTTTATATTTAAACAATTGAAGAAATTTGATTAAAGCAACTTAAAATATAACATATGGACATTGTAGTAACCTTCAGTGTTTACTTACATTTCAGTGTTTAGAACGGTCAGATATTTCCCTCAAACTTTACATAAATTTATTGTCATTCATTCATAAAGTGATAATTCATCAGAATAAAAATGTTTCAATTTGTTGAGGTTTTTAAACAGGGGGTTTTCTATTAACTATTTTGAGTATAAAGAAACTGAAATTGTTTATTGGTATTACATCTTTATATATATGTATTTTATACAACAATTTTTAAAAAGAAAAGAAAAATAACATTTACATTTATAACTGTAATTATTATTGTTGCAAAAATATAAATAAATAAAAATACCTTTACAAATACATTACCATCGTACAAAAAGACAGACTGATGCATTTGTCATTAGATTCTCTGCAAATAATAAAAATATAAGAAGCCAGGTTTGGTGCTCTTTTAGAGCAATCTTTAATGTCTGGTCTCTCATGCTTTATACCTCTGTTATCATTGTGCGTATGTTTGCTTTCATAATATCTACTCAAACAAATGAAAAGTCTCATATTCTAACCTTTGTCACTTTACTCCCCTTAGGTCTGACCCTTAGCAGTACAGCAAGATGATTCTTCCTGGATAGATTTTTACCTGAACGAAACTACTATATCAGTAGAAAATACTACTATTACCAGGATCAAAATGAGAGTTCTGAAGCAACCTGAGACAACAATGAGGCTTTTGGACCGTCCCATCAGCCCGGCGGTCCGCAGGGTGGAAATGGAGCGTGGCAGAGCTGGCTATGGATTCACCATTGCCGGCCAAGCACCTTGTGTTCTCAGAGGAATAATAAAAGGGAGTCCGGCGTACAGTGTAGGACTACTACCTGGGGATCGTGTCTTGCGTGTAAATGATACAGATGTGTCTGAAGCATCACATGATGTTGTGGTGAAGTTGATCGGTACTTCATCAAAGTCACTGTGTTTGCTGGTCACATCAGGCGATCGGCCACCCATGACCTGCTGCTCCAGTGACGAGGAACTGGGTTGTCAGAATAAGAGTAAACTTCCATGGCTCAATCCTGGAAAACAGGACCCTTTCCCAGCTAAACTTGATGGCAGGGATGTGAGGGAACCAATGCTTCAGTCGGTTGGAAGTTTTGATACTGTCTTTGAGATCTCAGATCAGGGCACCATGACCCCACATCAGGAGAAGCAGAAAAAACAAAGACCTTTGTCTGAACCAGATATGTCTTACTGGTTGCTGCAGCAGCAGAAATCCAAAGGCCATGGTGATATTCTTTTACAGGATGAAGCATCTCGAGTCGTGAGTGAGGATTCTGTGTTTTCAGACCTTCAGAGTCAAAATGACTTTGCATCTGACTCCAGCATCCTGAACGTTGCAATGATTGTCGGATACATTAATTCCATGGAACTGGAGCTAGTAACGTCACAAACTGAGGAGGATGCATTGCAGGTCATCCGGCAATGCATTAGTAAGATTGGTATTGAGCAGAAGACCCATTCGCTGGTCTTAATGAGGGTCAAATGCAACTGTGTTCAGCTTTGCGATGACCGAGATGTTGTTCTCGCATCTTACCCAGCAGAGAACCTGGCTCTTTGCGTCATTTGCACAGAAGACAGCAGGTTCTTTGGCCTTGTCTCGGTTGATTCAACCAAAAATATGGACGCCGGGAGGCAGACAAGTACCCTGAAGACATTATGTCATGTATTTTTCATAGACCCAGAGCTTTATGAACACAAGGAGCACCAAAGCATCATCGGACACTTTGGGATTCCCTGCACCCCAGATCCAGACACTCAAAGGTGTTTGGAGTTTCCTCAAACTCCCCACTCCATTTCACACTTCATATCTGTCCTCTATGCAGACATGGGAGATTACATTGAAAAACTAAGACTTAAACTTGACGGTGAGAATCCTGACGAAGGATCCCAAAATGCACGGAACAGCGGCAGTGGCAGCGGCAGTGATAGCGGGATTGGAAATGCTTCACCAGAGGATAGAGACAGTCTCATTGGTCAGTGGAGCTTTACATCTCCAAACATTTGCAATCCACCACCACCATATTATTCCCAGCACAGGAATAGTACATTCCTCAAACCAGAGTGCAGATGCCTTCTTTCTGAGCCACTAACAGGATCCGCTCAACCTGCGACTCCATCAGGTGTCTCGACCGGGGCGGACAGTTCAGCATTTACTCCTCTTCCTCTCAGTAAGCAATCTAACTTGCCTCCAAAACAGAGAGCCGGTCAACGCAGACCTTCCATTGGCTTAAAGGCTCGCTGGCAGAAATCTCGCCCCAACAGCATTGAATGCTTGGTGGAAGGGGACAGCGATGATCCCAAAAGTAAATGCAGTACCCTTCCACCTGCAATGGAGCAAATCCCTACTCTGAGATACAAACCTTTAGAACATACTCAGAAAATAAACTTCACCCCGCAGCTTGAGCTGACATCCAGGATCTTCAGCAGTGCAGCTAAGCACAAGGATGGAGAAAACAAGGTCAGAAAGAAAATCTTTTATGACTTAATTTCTGAATCTGAACTGGTATTTAGGTGTCACTACATAGACTGTTAGTTTTGCTCGTGCAGGTTTAATAATTTGGGCTGTAGTGGGTCTGTGCAGGCATATTTTACTCATAGTTTTTTATGTGGAATTTTAAAGCAGAAGCATAAAGCAGTTTTTGTTTAAAAGAAGTCATAAATAGGGCTGGGCGATATGGCATAAATGCAATCTCGATTAATTCTTTTGCATATTGAACAATAACGATATATATTTTGATATCAGTTGTTGCTTCCAGATTTAAATAGGTACCCCAACAGTGACTGAAACTACAAAAATTATAGGGTCCGTTAAATAACATAACCTAATTTTTGTGGCCGATCATTTTTGGCGGCCGAAAATTTGGTGCATCTCTAATATCAACACACTTTTAGATTGTCATTGTTGCACATTTCTGCTGTGTGATTGGCTCTTAGATCAATATAGAGTAAAAAAAAAGTCCAGAGCTTATCATTGTTATCGACATAAATTTTATCGCGATTCGATATAATATCATTTATCGGGCCAGCCCTGGCCTAAAATACATCTAAAAGAAGATGTCTTTGCTGAACAGGCTAAACTTGGGCTTCCATTGAAAAGACATCTAAAAATAGCCAGAAACTATGCACAGGAACAAATGACTACACAGATGAAGCCTGTTTAAACTTTGTATTTGATTAATAGTCTAGTTTTATTCTTAGATTATATTTATTAAATTAGATCTATTAGATTGTCACTGGCAGACCAAAGTTGTTAGTGAATTACTCTGTAATTGCTATTTCCCCCCATCAGTGCTAGGGTGTAGGGCTGGGTGATTAATCGAAAAGTAATTGAAACTGACATTCAGAATCTATAATCGATCAAATTTTTCCAGGTCAATTTTTTCAATTACTTTCCCTAACGTGTGTGGAGTCACGTGACCCCGCTCTGTTAAGGCTGAATTAATGATTTATACTTACTATAATATTATGATATTATACTTCTGCCAAGGGCACGAGTACCGTCCGACGCATCCTTCGCATACCATCGCACCTCTCAAAAAAAGTACTTACACGTCACAATGACGCGTAGAGAAAGTTTTGTGTTTGGTTGGTTTGGTAGAGGTGACAACGGTGGGAGCAGAGAGCTGCATTTTAGGCAATGTTTGTTTTGTTGTTCAACGTCGGTGTTTAATAAATAATCATAAATAGTGTGTGTTTACTTCAATTCTTTTAAAATCAAGTAATGCACTCTTCATTCAAAAATCTCTCACTTGTAATATGTGAGCATATTTACTATACAAAACTTGTCAGTGAACTATGAGGGCAAAGACATAAAATAAATAAATAAAATAATGGTTCATTAATTGTAATCGAGTTACAATATTCAATTAATCGAGATTTTGATTTTAGGCCAAATTGCCCAGCCCTACTAGGGTGTTTCTAGGTGTTTTGCTGGAATTTTGCTCGGTGTTTAGTGTAATAGCATTAACTTTAAGTATGAGTATTAGTAATTATGATGCGTGCCTTAGTAAACACCAAATAGCTTTAAAATACAGTACAGTTCTTTTTATTTATGTATTTATTTTGACCTCTTATCCAGTTTTGTTTTGGAAAAATCTACTTGTTTTACCTCTAGTTAAGTAGATGTTAGCATTGTAATGTCAATCAAAAAGACAATCTTTAGCTGTCAGTCACGAGGTCAGTGTTAAGGCAGGTTTATTGCCACCAAGCTAAGTTAAAGGGCTTAATACAATGAGCCACGGAACAGATGGTGCTGCAAGTATCAGGCACAGCAGATGGAGCTATTGGGTTGATTAGTGCAGTTCAATATGATTACACCGGATGGATCAGCTTTAGCTTTGTTAACAATGTTGGGAGTCACCTAGCAACAGTTTGTCAGCCATGTAATGGAACAGAAGAATATTATTTGAGATGAGTTATTGCTGGGTCATCTGTCTCTCACTGACATGTTTAGCTTCCCAGATTTAATTTTGAAGCCTTGATTTGTATAATTTTCTTTGAAAAGTAATCATTTTAGATTAAATTGAAATGTTAATAATTTATCTTTTGAATCAATTTCAATGCCAGTGGTGTGATAGTGGTAAATATAGTAAAAAATGTGGCGAGGCGCTCCATTTTGGTGTCAAATTAAATGTACAAAAAGTAATTTTACACAAAGAAAATAGGGATGCTCCGATCAGGATTTTTCAGCCGATACAGAGTTCCAATTCCTTGTCCTGGTGATTGGCCGATACCAACTACTGATTCTGATGGTTTAAGCTTTATAATGCATAATTGAACCAGATTTTTACTCCAAGTATGGTGTTTAAGTTGAGATCTTGCCTTACCTCAGATAATAAACTAAAGATTTTGCGTATAATTCCTTAAACAGGTCTCTTATAACCATTTAGTGTGGACATGTAATGATCAGAAGCAGCTTTACAGAAAAAATATAGATAAAACAGAAAAATCACTAAGAAAGCCACTTGGAAAGAATTCAACATGTTTCAATAAAGTTTGTAGCTCAAAATTTGATGCATAAGAAGTTAAAATGCAAATCTATAAATCCATTACTTCTTTACTAAATGGAAATAGGTTCATAAACTACTGTTTATTACAATAAGTATATTACAATAAGTTATATTATTAAATGTTTAAGTCTGCTTGTCCTCGTAAATGAACAATTGTGATCGCTTCATGAGATTGGCCAAATTAGCAAGTACCGATCGAGTCATGAAATGTGATTATCGGCCAATACCGATCTCTGGCCAATCGATCGGAGCATGACTAATAGAAAACGTATCAAATACCCATGCATAATGTTTCAAATAGCTTTGGTGAAAAACCAATATCAAAATATGGTTTAAATAATGTTTCATTGTCATTGAGTGCAAAAAAATTGCAAGAAACTTAAATAATACACATTCTTCCATGTACTTATTAAACTGAATAAGTGATCAAACTAAATTGTCTTAGATATTAAATTATTCTGTTTCAAAGATAGTGGTAAAAAGTAAAAAAAAAAGGGTTAAATTACATTTAACCGGTATTTTGTAGTTGCACTGTGATTGTGATGTCATCAAACGTTTTTTTTTTTTTTTTTTTTTGTAAATATGTCTGAAAAGATCGTGGTAACCAACCAACTGTAAATTCTTCTTCTTATTATTAATAGCATTATTATTTGTATTCTTTTTTTTAATTCAACATTTAATTAGTGTGACCTGAAATAAAATAATAACAATATATATCATTTTTCGGTGGAAATACCACTGTCTTGTAGGACAGATTAGTTATGACTAAAATGTTATTCAGATTACTTATGGCACGTATATTAGCTGTAATTAACTCTGGTTAATCTCTTCTCAGGGATCTTTATTTTGGGCTCTCACAAGGGGACGCTCTTCTGTTCGAAGACCGTCAGGTCCCGCTAAACGACTCAGTCTGGCTCATTCACTTAATGACCTTGAGGTAAGATTATAGCACCTTCCTCTTTGCCTTTAATGCACCCACATAATGCAGTTAAAGCATAGTTGTTTTCCAAGTTTTATATCCGATGCAGAGCTGAAGCTGCACATGTCTGATCATGAAAACAGAGATATAGGTATGTGTAGTTGTTTGGTTATCAGTAAATACAACGGTCAGTAAGTCAGTCTGTATTAAGCTGTAGTTGTATTTTTCTATTTTTTTCACTCGTGATGCTTTTTTCTTTTCTCTCTAAATACACAGAGTGGCCTTTGTGAGTTTCTATTATTCTCAATCACAGTCGTGTTTTTCAGTAGACAAGGATAACCATGAAACTATTATAAACATGTGACATTCTGCATGACAGTAATGGCACCATTAGTATCCTCTCTCAAATGTGCAGAATCCTTTATGTGTCTGGGTAGTCTTCAACCCCCACTGCACACTTTTTACTGATTTGCTGTGCTAGTTTAAAAAATGTGCTCACATCATAAAAAAATGTGCTCACATAGACGTCTGTTATTGACATATATATTATTGTGGCCATTTTAAAATGCTGTTAATGAATATTTATTAATACATTTTTAACTATTAAACATGAATACAATTCAGTTGTATTTTTAAAACTAACATTAACTGTAATGATAAATGTGGCTATTGCTCACTGTTGATTTCACTACATTAACTAATGTTTACTAATGAGACCCCATTGTAAAGTGTGACTTATTGTACTTTTTTTATCCTTTTGCAGTTGCATTTTTTTAAACATTTGTTTACTCTGTAAATGTACAGCGGGGAAAATAAGTATTGACCATGTCATGCTTTTCCTGGGAAAAATATTTCCAAAGGAGCTGTTGACATGAAATTGAATCAATACAAATATAAAAATGAAACAAAACAAATCAAATCTGAAAAAATAGTTATGTTTAGTAACAATGGAAAGACACAAGGAGAAAGTATTAAACTATTGAAATGTTTAATGTGCTGAAGAACTACTGAGAGATTTCATCTGCTCTCTGGGCTTTCACTGCCTTTCTACACCTCCCTTTCTTCATGTGTTTAATACTTTTTCCCTTTGTCATTTTATTATATTACACATAACCTCATTTTGTAGTCTAATTACATTTGTTTTCTTTGCATATATGGATTTCTTTGGTTGTTACCAACATCCGGGGAAATTTTCAAGTTAACGGCACCTTTAGATATATGTTTTCTGAGAAAAATGGTGACTTGTTCAATACTTATTTCCCCTGCTGTATATGTGTAAAATGTTTTTTTGTTAGTTATTATACACGTCAAAGTAACCTTTTTTGGAGCTTGAACCGGTATCGTGATAAAAATGTGATAAAAAGCTCAACAATTATCGCAACAAGAAAATTTCATACTGTCATAAGCCTACACTCACAAATAAAAAATATGTACTCCTGTCTTTTGAAACAATATGGTGTTTTTTTGTTTTTTTTGAAACACACAAAAAGTATTTTACTGGCTTCTTTTTATACAGCAGTTCACAACTCCAAAAATGTTGGAATGAATATACATAAAGAATCTGAAATTGGGGCGGCACCGTGGCTCAGTGGTTAGCACTGTCGCCTCACAGCAAAAAGGTCGCTAGTTTGAGTCCCAGCTGGACCAGTTGGCATTTCTGTGTGGAGTTTGCATGTTCTCCCTGTGTTCTCGTGGGTTTCCTCCGGGTGCTCCGGTTTCCCGCACAGTCCAAAGACATGCGGTATAGATGAATTGGATAAGCTAAATTGGCTGTAGTGTATGAGTGTGTGTGGGAATGAGTGTGTATGGGTGTTTCCCACTACTGGGTTGCAGCTGGAATGGCATCCGCTGCGTAAAACATATGCTGGAATAGTTGGTGGTAGGACTGTGCGATTTTGGGGAAAATATCTAATTGTGTTTTTTTTGACAGATATTGCAATTTCGATTTGATTCATTCATTCATTCATTCATTTTCTTTTTGGCTTTGTTCCTTTAATAATCAGTGGTCTTCACAGCGGAATGAACCACCATTTCGATTTGATTTGCGATTTAATTTTGTAGTCACGTTTCAGCTCAATATTCTGTATTATAGCTTCTTACTGCTAAAATGCAGTGCAGAAAAAAGGAACTGAAAAGATATTAACTTACTTAAACATTTATTCAATTTTGTTTTTAAATATTCAGAAATTAAACAATAAACACAAATAAAATTACCTTACCGTTCTGTAAACAAGTTGAACTCCAATTATGGAGGTAATGTAGCTTATTATAAAAATAAAACAAACAAACAAATAAATAAAAAAGTGAATTAAACTGCACAACCCAAAAGAAATAATGCTCATGAACAGGATAAATGTTGGCTCTCTGTAGAACAAAAATGATTGATTTTATTTCATTTAATATTTTTGTATTTATGAGGAAAAATCTTCGTTATGGATGTGACGGATGTGAAATTGCCACTTGTGTGATTTTGGTAAATCAAATATAATAGTTTGAAAACACTGACAGAGACATTTTTGAGCATTTCTAAAGAACTGTAAAATACTTGCTTACACAAAAATCTTTGGAAACGGTTTCCGTATTTTGATGAAAGCTTAGTTTTTTTCATGGCAAGTTTGACATTTGCATGGAATTGCTCATATATATATATATATATATATATAATTTCATATCACAGCCTCTTGCGATTTAACTAATCGCAATTTAAAAAATTCGATTTTGATTAATCGCACAGCCCTAGTTGGTGGTTTATTCTGCTGTGGCGACCTGAAATAAAGACTAAGGCAAAGGAAAATGAACGAATGAATGATTTTGAAATTGTGCATTTTGACAAATAAACTAAGTCCTTTTTTTTTTCATTTCACAGTTAAAAACAACAACTTTTGCTAGAAAAATAACAACATTTGACATTCTATTCTGTTTCATCATCTATGGCTTTATTCATGAACCTGTTAATACACACACAAACACACAAGACTTTGTAATACACAAGTTGGAGGACTGGGACAATTTGAAGACTTTAATGAATTTAACCTGCTTGTGTTTGGACTGTGGAAGGAAACTAGTACCTGGAGTAACCCCATGCAAACATGAGGAGGACTGCCATCTTTAGATAGAATAAAAGCAATGGTTCACAGGAGATGCAAGCTTTTATTTTGCACTTTACAAAAAAAGGTTGTACTTTGAGTGATGAATTTTTAACAGTAGCTGTTAACTGTAAAGTAGTTACATTGGTGTTTTTTTTTTATTATTTATTTATTTTATGTTTTGTTTTGTCTTTTGTTTGATGGTTCTGATCATATAATGACCATTTTCATTTTGGGGGGAACTATTGCTTTCATTCTTGGTTTTGTTGTATTCTTCAACTGTTGCTAGGTTGAGTTCTACTCTGTGTACTCAACAGATTAAGATTGATGAGTACAATTCATACCTTTAAATATTACTTTGTGCACGCTAATGGAGTCACATGGGTTTTAACCTAGCGAATATCTTGAGGTTTGAAGCTGGAAAACGTTTGTCGCCTCTCCAAGTGTGGAATCTGAGAGGAGTAGGATTTCCCTTTGGCTTTTCCTGGAACTCAAGGCAGCCTTTTTCATGGACCCAATGCTCCTCTGGTGGTCAGGCAGACTGGAAAGTGTGGTTATGAGAACATCAGTCATGCTGGTGCTCAACAGGAGAACAAGAGCGAGAGGGAGGGCATGTGAAACGGAGAGGTTTGTTTGGTTGGAAAATGCTTGGTCTAAGCATGTTGCCAGATAACATCTAAATGAAAGCCCATTCAGCAAATTTACTTTAATGTAGCTTTTGCGTAGTAGAAAGATCAACAAAACAGAGGACAAAGCGTAATTGTTGTTTTCTCATTTCTTTCTTGTTCAGTCTATCCTCAGCCATTGACGGATTGTAAATTTGCTTAAACAATCCCTTCTGTACACTAATAGAATGCAAATTCACAGTTTGACGCAACTCTGCGCCAGATCTGTATGTCCTGATATCTGCAAAGGAGGAAGTAATCTTTGGGACACCATGAAAGTTTGTGTTTTATGAAGCAAATGAGACGCATCCTTCATGATGGCCGGGAATTTGGAGCGCATCCACCTTTCAGACAGCACTTCTCTTAGCACTAAGTCTGAGCCAGGCATCTTGATTAAGCCGTAGAGTGTTTTGGCAGCTCTAGTATTGATGCCGCTTCCAGCACACAACCGCACAGAAGATCACTGCTGCCACTGCTGATTAAAAAAGTGTGTTGCAGAATCCTGAGCACAAAGAGGTTGTGAAACTCAACTGCACACTTTTTTAGCAGGCTTGTATTCTGTTGAAGATGGTCCCAGTTTGGACTTCATCATCAAAACTAATATCAAACCCTTATGGACGCAACTGTGTGTTGATGCCGTTGATAGTTTTATAGCACGTAGTAGATTTATTTCCCATGCGATTGGGGATTTACAGCTGATTTACAACAGCTGTAGGTTTGCTCGTATCAGTGATGAAAATTTTGGTGCTGTGGAAGTTCCATACGATGTTGACGGTTTATACTTCAAAATACTTTAGGCACATAAATAATTTAGAGAATATATATAGTGATACAAATGTACAGTTGACAGTTGTAGTCAATGTTTTTGTTTGATGTTGGACAGCCCCTGCTGGTACATTCTGTAATTTCAATCTTTTTTATTTTTATTTAATTGTTCGGTAACACTTTTTTTTGATGGTGCATTTGAGTATTAGTAGACTGTCTGCTTAATATCTGTTGATATGCTCCTTCAACAGACATTTAACTGACTATAAGAAACTTAGCAAGTACATGTCAACTTACACTAACCCTAACCCCAACCTAACAGTCTACCTACAATCTAATGAGAATTAGTTGGCATGTAGATGCAATGTAACTTAAATTCCACAAACAGACCATCAAAATAAAGTGTGACCAATTGTTTTATTTTTAATACTTTAATTCACTTAAATGTGGACATTTTACCAAATTCAAGATCAAATGGAGTCGCAAGGATTTTGAACAACTCATATCAGTGTTTTGTCCATCATCACATTGGCAGTATCTAAGGCTGTAAGGGCATTGCATAATGTTTTCATCAATTCACAGGTTATAAAGTTTATTGTGGCTATGAGGTCATTTAGTTTTTCCTGTCCTTGAATGTATTTGGCTAAAATCTTATGTTATAAAAGATGAAGACAATGCAAGGCAAGGCAAGGCAAGGCAAGTTTATTTATATAGCACATTTCATTTATATAGCAATTTAAAGTGCTTTACATAAACAGGAATAAAAGACACAAGTATAAATAAAATATAAACAAATAATATAAAAACATGAAAACAGCATAAAGACTTTTCCATATTCCAAAACATAGGTGTATCATATTTTCTCATTTTACTCTGGGACTTTCCCATTCTGGTGATCATGTAAAGTGAAATGTAAATGTAAAGTTTTATTTCTCATCAGTAGGGTCAGACAGAATCTGCGGACATTTTTTGCTATTTCTTTGCAGATTTTGTTTTTAAAAATCAGCAGATTTATAAGGAATGATTTTGTGAGTATCATAACTAAAAACTTAATATATGACATAAAAAATAATACCTTTTAACTTTTATTTAATGTTTACAACACAAATCCAATTAGATCCACTTATTTGAAAAACAAAGCAAGTCTCCTATATAATATAACTACTAAAATATTACTTTACAAATTGTATTGTAAATAAATCATATGAACATTTTCATATTAGTCAATAATATTACTGAAATTAATAAAAAAAACTGAATAAAGATAAATTTACACACATTAACACAAGTAAATTTATAGACTTAATGATGGACTAAAAATTATATTTATTTTCCTATTGTTTTTGCATGGGAATTTCTATCAGCATGTTGCATGTGGTCACATTAGCAATTTTCATAATTCATTAACTTCATGAGGAATGCATGCAAATACAAATTTCATGCGGGATATTTTTTTCTCTGCAGATTTAGAAACTGATTGAAGTGCACATGTTGCACTGACGAACAGAAAGCTGCTTAGTTTTAGGGCTGCACAATATTAGGCATGGGCCGGTATATGATTTTGACTGTATGATAACCTTGGATAAAAACATCACGGTTTCACGGTTTCACAATTTTCTGATTACTGCTTTAAAATATGTTCTTTTTTAAACTTTGGGGAAAAAAACAAAAAACTTTTTCCCCCATTGAACATAATATATTTTGTTTTCAGAAACAGTATTTTGGAACAGTAAACATGTCCGGCTAAATAATTTAAATGAATCATTGACTTCTGCTGTCTTCATTAGTTTAAATACAGTATATATATATATTTTTTTTACAATTTAAAATGGCATCTTTGGATATCTTTTCTGCTGTTGTCCTAAAAAACAAACAAAGAAAAAAAGGTTGAAAGACTCGTACATATACCATAGGAACTATATAGCAGGAAATTTACGCGGTTTTAAAACCTTGACTACTCCAAACCGCGGTATACCTTGAAAACGGTTATCGTCCCATGTCTACACAATAATATAGTTATAGCATAGATATTGCAATTTGCACATCCACAGTAGTTACATTGCAAAGATATGCAATGCTGAGTGTGAATTATAGTCAACCAGAAGCTGCAGAATTGTGTTTAATCACTGTATTTATATGGAAGTTATATGATTTATGCAAAAAAATAGTCTTACTTAGAATTTTTGTCTTGTTTCTACTCCAAATATCTACATTTCAAAGCAAAAACAAGATTATTTCACGTACCTCACTGGCAGATCATTTAGCTTGTTTTAAAAAAATCTCTTAATTGTGGTATATTTTTTCTGACACTGAAAACAAAACAATATTTTACTTGCTCTAAGAATTATTTGATATTTGGACTAGAAACAAGACAAAAACAAAGCAAGAAAAAGCATTTTATGCATTGTGATTATTCAATTGCTGTACCTGAATGCTATTAAACTCCCCAGAAAACCATAAAATAGAGCTATTCAAAATATCTTGTGAAACTGTATTCATATCGCAATATTATCGCAAAAGTAAAATATCACAAAACAGATTTTTCCAATATTGTGCAGCCCTCTTTGAAACTGTGATTCACACATTACTGTACCATTAAGAAATAAGAAACTTTTCTTTTTACCCATGCACTTTTGACAACATTTCGCTTGTGTGTCTGTGCCTTTACTGAACGAATAGCTTTGTCACCGGCTGCTGCAAATAAGAATAAAAATCGCAAAAACCTTTTAAAGTGAAACTCCATTGTGAAACAAGAAATTCAGAAACTTTTTGCAGCCGTTTAATTTAAGAGCATCTCAGAGAGAAGTGCCCAATTCTGGTTTTAGTAAGTAGCTTCATTTTAAAACACCCGCACAACTCCGAGCCCTGATTCAAAACTTTCCCAAGTGAGAAAGTCATACATTTAAAAGTCTCAAAAATATATATCTGAAGTCTCAAATCAACATGACATCACAGTGCTTTTTTGGGTAGGTCTGAGGGAGTCAGGGTTTATTGCTAGAGGAGTCAGTGGGAGGAGGAATCTGTCTGAAGCACAGAGTGAAAGGAGACGGGAGGAGGGAAAAGGGACGGAGCGCAGGAGGGAAAGTCAGACAGGCTGAACGCAGGGACCGAGCTGGAACTCCAAAGACAGACACACTGACTTCAGCTTCATCCTGTGAACTCACAGAGCGTGCAGCTGAATGGACATGTTTATTTACACTGGGTGTCTACAGGAGCTCTGAGGACTAATAATACTCACGAATGGAGCCAACTTTAACTCTTCACTCTTCTGTAAGTTTCTCACTGCATCTGCTTTGGATAAACTCTGTGCATGAGACCTTCTTTTCTTTTTATATGGTTGGAATAGGTAGAAATTCACTGTTCGAAGTGTTTCCTTCATGCTTTGAAAGGAGCTTGTGTGGTCTCGCATTGGAATGTTTTATCCAGTGTAACTGTTTTGGTAATTGTTTTGTACTTATTAAAATTAAAGTAAAACACTTGAAGTGGATGACATCAGTGCAGGATTTCTCAACCAGACTCTTGTTTCTCAGCGTTGGTCTTTAGTACTGAAAGTACTGTGTTAAATGTAGCTGTCAACACTTCTCTAAGTGTATTCACTTTCACACACCTTGCAGTCATTGCAAAACGCATGGTATGTTTTTGATGTGCAAAGACCATTGCCTTATTGGTTGTTCTTTCTGTGTACGAGTTTAGATGGTGACAATTATCTGTGAGGTCATCGTCATGACTTAACATTCAAAAACGTACTCCCAGATACGCAAAACATGTCCTCTCCTTTGACACAAGTCTGTACTTGGTTTCATTCTTCATGGATGAGCTCCCTTCCCGGTGTTTGTCTGTATTCCAGTGTGGTTTGACAGTTGCATTTCTGATTCTTTGAGCCGAGGCCACCTGTTCTGCTAAAGGGCGATGTTTTCTTTCTCTGGATGCATGGCCTCCTCGTGCTCCCACGTTTGGTAACTCTAAACCACAGGCTGTGTGATTATTCCTCTGTCCAACAGAAATGCTTCCTTTGACCTGATTTTACTTTAAAGGACCATTCACACCAATGACGACAATGATAAAACTGTAAAGTTGAATAATTTGACTAATAATCAATCGTCACGTTAGCATTACAGATAAATAACTGAAATTACTTTTATAACTATTTTGTGTAGCCAAAACATGAAAAGCCAATCTTGTTTTAACGGACTTGAGAATTTAAAGTGACAGAAGACTTGTAATAACACGTATTATCTCTTAGTATGGATGCAAAGAGTTATTTCTGTAGAAATCATCTTTTTGAAAACCGGTCTTAAGAGATTTTATTAGATATGACGAGCCAGTATCTCTAAAAGATTTTGTCTTTAGTTAGTAGATGAATGATGAATGCTAGTGTGGTCTGCTTAATATAAGTGGTTACAAACCTTTTTCCTTAAAGGTTTGCCACAGTGCAACTGTTATAATTAATAGCAGAATTAATTATTCTTATGTTATTTAGCAGAGAGAATTATATGCCTATTCACATTTTACACTGCATCAACAGATGGAAACAGACACTTGGTCTGGTTTTGTCCGGATCAGTGTATTACCACATTGGGATCAGTTGTAGCTTGTTTTTGCATGTTGAACATGCTAAATTAGTGGTTGTTTGGTCATGGAATGTCTAAGATGTCCGCTTTTGTTGCCATCTGTCCGTGCATCATGAATTGGGCTTAACATTCTCCAAAGTGGATTGAAAATGCTGTTTTCCCATTACAGTGTGGCGATGAATGATACATATTTAATGAGTCATGTGAGACAGTCATGTCCAGCAGGATGGTGTAATGTCATTTGTTTTGTTCGCATTCTAGTTTAATAGAATGATAATAAAGATAATGTCTTAATTAATTAGTACATACCAAAGTTCCTTTAAAGCAAGTCATTTCACTCAGTGGCCATCTTTGAAACGCCTCTCAGGCATTCTGTCTGAATGGGGAAACGTCAAATTCTCCATAACTGTTTACCAAACTTACGATTACATTACATATTTGGAATCACCAAGAAAATTAAACAACAACTGTCTCTTTAGTTTCGTTTCTAAACATTCAAATCAAACTAGATCACGACACCAACCTCATATATGGCCAATCTACACGATATCATCCTCTGGATAATGCTTTGTCTGATCGCGCTGGCCTTCTAAAGTAATTCACAACTTGGTCTTGATGGTGAATCTCGTTCAGAAATGACAGCGACTCTGTGGGCGTTTGAGTAGTTGCTGTCATGTGATGTGTGTTTGACAGGACAGACTGCGTTCATTTCATACAGATTACAAAATCAAAAGATTTTTGTTTTTAAGTGTAGTTGGTTCATTTAAAAGTAGATATTTCAATCTTTGTTTGAATATATTTCTTATGTCTGTGAAGCAAGCATTCGCTGAGATTCCAGTGCATTTGTTGACCACAAAAACTGCCATAAAAGCACACACCTGGCCACAACTCCTCCCCCGGAGAAACGTCAGTCTATAGCGATTGATGATTGGCTCCTGTATTAGTAGATGAGGCTTCATTCGCCATATTGACTGTTACGCTTTTCCCCATTCAAAACTATACGAGTGACATGTGTATTCTATAGTCTTTACTTAGACTTCTTTTCTTCGACGATGCAATGGTGGAATGCTGTCTTGCAGTTGTTGTTTGGTAAAGACAGTTTTACTTTACTTTAGCATTTTAAGACATTTTAGTGTGGATCACTGTGATTTACTGTGATCAAAAAGCTCTTTTTACACTTTTTAAAATGTATCCAGATTAGTGTAGATGTAACATTTATACTGTATATACAGTAGATCAAGCCAAGTCAAGAGGATTAATTGAAGTTTAATTATATTGCTCTTACATGGAAGGGATATACAACATATAGCTTGTACAAGACAATACATTATATTAGATGTTGGTTTGTGCGCCTATATTAATATAGATTTAATATTAATATTAACAGCAGCCTAAAGGTCTCTTTAATTAGGTTTTTATAGAGTGTAAGTGAAAAATCAGCAAAATTTTATCTTCAAGTCCGCTCAATGTCAACTCCATGTGCATTTACTACATCCACTAGCGCTGTGCGATTTGGGGAAAATGTCTAATTGAGATTTTTTTGACAGATATTGCGATTTCGATTTGCGATTTAATTTTGTAGCCAAGCTTCAGCTTAATAATCTGTATTGTAGCTTCTTACTGCTAAAATTCAGTGAGTGTTAGTTAAAAAAAGGAATTTAAAAGATATTAACTTATATTAGCAAACATCTCTGAAATTGCACTTTACTGTTGTTTACTACTAGATTGAGTGTCACTGGCAGTATTTTTAGTTGACTTATTAGCAAGACGCTCCTCATATAGCCGCCTCTGGTACTTTTTTAGGGGCTGGTTGTTGTATTTTCTTGTGCTGTGACAACAATTCTGCGACAGCTCTTACAAATTACCTGGTTTTGTTTGGTGTCTGTGACTTTGAAACCAAGATATTCCCATATTACTGACGTGCTGTTTTTCTTTGATATTTATTAGTATATTAATGCTTCTGAAGCGGCTGATGCCATCATCCCACTCGTTCGCGCTTTCCTGTTTTTTTTTTTTTTTTTATTGTGGGTGTTCCGCATTGTTAGGTTGTGGAACTCTGATTTGGCAGAACGAAAGTGTGTTCACTTAATTGGCTAGTAAGACGCCAGTCACCCATTTGCTCTGGGTGGGGGAAGTGAAATAATATATATTTCATATCGCAGTCTCTTGCGATTTTAGCTAACCGCAACATTTCAAGTCGCCATTGCAATTCAATTTCGATTAATCGCACAGCCCTAGCATCCACCATCCACTTCACTGCCCTCTACTATCCAAGGGTTGGTGCATCTGACCATAACACTGTGTCTACACTGGGCACACCAGTTGTTGCATTGTATCTGGTGTAGACGGGGTGTAACACAATAAATAACTGTTTGAAATCTGAGTGTCTGGCTGAGATGGACATCATTAGCAATGGTAGAAACTAATTGTTTCAAGACGTTGACTTATACGGATGAAAGAACCCAAGCTAATGTAAAATATAAAAGTTCTGGTTCAAGGTTTGGTTTTGATTGATGTGGGCTAACAACAGAATAACAGGCTAATAACAGATATTTTTTTCGTTTGTTGGGGTTTTGGATGCAGCCTTGGGGCAATTTTTTTGTGTTGAGCTGGCTGAGGTTTTTCCTGTTTGAACCATTTAACAGTCATTTGCAGAAGCTTATTACCCTTCACTCTTAACCTTTCCAAATCAGCACTTTATGCTTCAGCAAACTCCGCTGCCATTGCTGGCATGAACCAAAGCTTCCTATCATTCACATTTATGTGCTTGGCAGCTTTCTTGCTAAATAAAGTGCGTGTGTCACATTTGTGACCGTTACTTTGGCAGGAACACAAGTAAGATGCAAATGAATCAGTTTTATTATCCTCTAAATCTAGTGAGCTGTAGCAGTGAAACAAAGTATTTCAAAGTTCTATTTTAATCTGACTGAAGTGTGTTTTAATTTGCTTTTCGTAATTGAATAACACACATTTATAATCAAAATGCTATTTTAAAGAGCAGCTTAGGCTAGTTCATGACCAACAGGTTGATCTGAAAAACTTCCCATGTATATCAAGAAGTAGTTCAGTCCATGTGCAGCAAAAACAAAGTTCTTTAAAAGTGAATGAATTTTCTCCTTAATTCCCATGCCTGCCTTGGTCATTTAACAGGTTGTCTCTTTCCAATACACCACATTGGCTTTGAAAGCAGTTGGTGGGTATACATTTGGTCACAGGGAACTATATTTGTCAGGAAAGAAATCTACCCACGTATAATTAAGAGTGTTAGGTTTCAGTTTGAAAGACCACTGGTTTGGTACAAAGAGAGGGAGGAAAGAGAGAACGTTTGAAAGTGTATTTGGGTGGGGTCATGGGTTAAGCTTAGATGATGATGGATGCTTTTCCTCCAGGAATTACAAAGGAGTGGAGAGATGTTTATTCTGTGTGATTCGCAGATGCAAATGTGTCACTGTGTAAACACACATACATCGCTTTTGGGCTTTTATGTATGTGCTTTTACACTACAAATTTATTCATGCTAATGAGTTGGAATATTTCCCATATTGAATGCTGCTTTCAATACTGACTAAACTTGTTGACTTTTGTATTGTCCTATATTATTCTGCTATTGATATAGACAGAATCTGCTGATACTTTTGCTATTTCTGCTAAACTTAAAATAGCTTAATAACCAGATCATTAAAGATGTATAGGGGCAGCCATAGCCTAATAATTACTGAGTTGGACTTGTGATCCAAAGGTGGTAGAATTTAGTCTTTTTTGGTAGCGACAGGCATTTTAGGTGATGTGACTGAATAACCTGCCAACCTGATTTCACCAAGTAGGACATGTTCCTAGATTAACATCTATGTCGATCCTGGAACAACATTCCAATCAGCCAATCAGAATTCAGGGACATGTTTACCGGTTATGGTAATTTTAGGCTTATAGTTAGGTTTATGCACTTCTACATGATTGTAATCCAACTATTATTCCCCTCTGATTTTGGGAATAATTTACAGTTATGGTTGGGTTTAGGGGTAAGGAATAGGTATGGATTATATTTTCAAACAAAAATTATGCTGCAGGATCAACATAGATGTTAATCCAGGATCGCATCGTACTTGGCAAAATCATGACGTGCGTGAATAACCAGCACTCTTTTCCACCCTCAATACCACAGCTAAAGTGAGTCCATTGAGCAACCCACCGTTCCCTCAATTGTTGTGGGGTCACGGGTTTGAGTTGCGTTGGAAAAAAGCATCTGCTAAATGTAAAACGTAGGTGAATTTTTTTTTTCTTCACTAGAAACCTTGGCAGATGGTGATTTACGAAATTCAAACTACCAGCACTTGCGTGTCAAAAAACCATATACAGGTACAACAAAATTAAAACCTGTGGCTCCTGATACGTTACTGTCCTATGAAGAGAAATTATGAATTTGTGCCAGAAGCTGAACTTTAATTCACAGATTTTGCGAGTAGTCCTGAACACATTTCACCAAAGTAGCTGTTGAATTGGCTTGATTTTATGAATCACCAAGGACCAAAAAAATTACACAAAAACAACATGTGGCCTTCGAGTGAATAAAGGAGCTTTTTTTTTTTTTACTACAATACGGTTTGGCTTGCTTTGGTGTAGTTTTTCTTTGCTTGGTTTGCATTTCTACTGCAGTTTAGTGCTGCTTAGAGTAGGTGGCATGATCGCTAGAGTTGCACCACTGCTGCCATGTCTTCCTAAAAAAACTTTCATTCTAGATTCACTAGATCTCTTGGCTACCAACATGAGGAAGACCTGGACCTCTTCTACTAACCACGATGCTAGAGCTGCGCCACTGCTGCCATGTCTTCCTGAAAAACTTTCATTATAGATTCTCTAGATCTCTTCGCTACCAACAAGAGGAACACCTGGACCTCTTCTACTAACCACAATGCTAGAGCTGTGCCACTGCTGCCATGTCTTCCTGAAACACTTTCATTCTAGATTCTCTAGATCTCTTGGCTACCAACAAGAGGAACACCTGGACCTCTTCTACTAACCATGATGCTAGAGTTGCGCCACTGCTGCCATGTCTTCCTGAAACACTTTCATTCTAGATTCTCTAGATCTCTTGGCTACCAACATGAGGAAGACCTGGACATCTTCTACTAACCACGATGCTAGAGCTGTGCCACTGCTGCCATGTCTTCCTAAAAAAACTTTCATTCTAGATTCACTAGATCTCTTGGCTACCAACATGAGGAAGACCTGGACCTCTTCTACTAACCACGATGCTAGAGCTGCGCCACTGCTGCCATGTCTTCCTGAAAAACTTTCATTATAGATTCTCTAGATCTCTTCGCTACCAACAAGAGGAACACCTGGACCTCTTCTACTAACCACAATGCTAGAGCTGTGCCACTGCTGCCATGTCTTCCTGAAACACTTTCATTCTAGATTCTCTAGATCTCTTGGCTACCAACAAGAGGAACACCTGGACCTCTTCTACTAACCATGATGCTAGAGTTGCGCCACTGCTGCCATGTCTTCCTGAAACACTTTCATTCTAGATTCTCTAGATCTCTTGGCTACCAACAAGAGGATTACCTGGACCTCTTCTACTAACCATGATGCTAGAGTTGCACCACTGTTGCCATGTCTTCCTGAAACACTTTCATTCTAGATTCTCTAGATCTCTTGGCTACTAACAAGAGGAACACCTGGACCTCTTCTACTAACCACGATGCTAGAGTTGCGCCACTGCTGCCATGTCTTTCTGAAAAAATTTCATTCTAGATTCTCTAGATCTATTGGCTACCAACATGAGGAACACCTGGACCTCTTCTACTAACCACAATGCTAGAGCTGTGCCACTGCTGCCATGTCTTCCTGAAAAACTTTCATTATAGATTCTCTAGATCTCTTCGCTACCAACAAGAGGAACACCTGGACCTCTTCTACTAACCACAATGCTAGAGCTGTGCCACTGCTGCCATGTCTTCCTGAAACACTTTCATTCTAGATTCTCTAGATCTCTTGGCTACCAACAAGAGGAACACCTGGACCTCTTCTACTAACCATGATGCTAGAGTTGCGCCACTGCTGCCATGTCTTCCTGAAACACTTTCATTCTAGATTCTCTAGATCTCTTGGCTACCAACAAGAGGATTACCTGGACCTCTTCTACTAACCATGATGCTAGAGTTGCACCACTGTTGCCATGTCTTCCTGAAACACTTTCATTCTAGATTCTCTAGATCTCTTGGCTACTAACAAGAGGAACACCTGGACCTCTTCTACTAACCACGATGCTAGAGTTGCGCCACTGCTGCCATGTTTTTCTGAAAAAATTTCATTCTAGATTCTCTAGATCTATTGGCTACCAACATGAGGAACACCTGGACCTCTTCCACTACCCACGGTGCTAGAGTTGCGCCACTGCTGCCATGTCTTCCTGAAAAACTTTCATTCTAGTTTCCCTAGATCTCTTGGCTACCAACAAGAGGAATACCTGGACCTATTCTTCTAACCACGATGCCAGAGTTGCACCACTGCTGCCATGTCTTCTTAAAAAATGTTCATTCTAGATTCTCTAGATCTCTTGGCTCCCAACAAGAGGAACACCTGAACTTCTTCTACTAACCATGATGCTTACATTTTAGGTGTCTTTTACTTGATATAAAAATTCAAAAAATTTAGTCGTGTGAACCAACAGATGATTATTTAAATATAGCATGTTTGGAGTCTCGTGTCACAAATCCAATGACTCTGGTAGTGATGATTTTCTTGGAGAAATTGATGATCAGCTGTGTCTATATGTCACATTTTGGTAAAGGTAAGGCTTGCTTAGAACCTCACCTCAGGTGGTACTAAAAGTGCCAGGTACTAGGTACCAAACATAGAGGAAAAGCCCCCAAAATGACCCATACTGTAGAAAATTAGCCTTAAGTTGACCGCAATTTTCATCTTTGGGTGAACAATGCCTTTAATCTGATACACAGGATTCACTTTCACTGATGCACAAAGGCAGTTTCAACAAGAATTATTTTACAATCTCTTACACTATTTTACACACAGCCTGTAGCCTGTAACGACACACTCTGAATGTGGATGACACGTAAAAACATCAATAGAAGCTGGAAGGATGCTGTAACTGTAGATCTCAGGTTAGATACTGTACTGTATTGTAGTATAATGTATTGAAGGATGTTCTGTCCAGAGGCCAAACATTCCAACACAGTTCTCCAGTCGTGAGCTCTTAAGTGAACATGCTATCATTTACACCTGGAGAGGATCCAGTCATTGTTCCTCATCAGATCAGGGTCAGTGTCATTTTGGCATTTTGTCCTAATGATTGAAATGCATGGTCCTCCACAGGCGATGTATTCAAGGACGGTGGTTAAAATACTGCTGTGGTTCATTTTATGTTTGGGAAGAGAATACACTGCCTTGGTAAATGATATTTCTGGTTTGTTTATACTGTAATCATGTGGTTTCATTGAGATGAGTAGGTAAATGGCAAAGCTCATTGTTATTTTCTTTATTATACATTTTCTGGACTTACAAATCGATGCACATTGGTGGCTAACATAATGAGCGCTTGATTGTAGACACATTTTGTTGGAGAAACCATCTTATCAGTTTTTCCCTTCCTCCGTCGGGCTCAAAGGAAGTCTCCTCCGAGCGCTCTGATGTTATTTTCAAGCGGTTTGTTGTCTGCCAGAGATAAGAGGAAGAGATTTTGTTTGCCTCCTTGAAAATGATTCTTGAATCACATTTGCTCTGTGCTACAGCCTAAACTAAACTTGAAATTGAGACTTTTTTTCTGCTGATGTAGAAGTGTGTTCATCAGTCAGTTTATAAAGTCAGATCAAGGCTGCTTACCCAGCAGAACGGATACTTCCTTAATCTGGAGCCGCTCGCCGAGAATAAGCGGAAACTAATATTGTAAATCTACAGCCCGCTTTATCTCTCTCTCTAACATACACACCCAACCCACATACACACATTCATGAGCTCACAGTCTATTCTCACTGAGACACACACACACACACACACACACACACACACACACACACACACACACACACACACACACACACACACACACACACACACACACACACACACACACACACACACACACACACACACACACACACACACACACACACACACACACACACACACACACACCAGCCCTGCCTGTATTGGGCTGGCATACTCTATTTTTTCCTACCACAGACTCTCCAAATGCAGTTGAGAACTGGTTTGAAACCAAAATGATGGAGAAAAATAGAACATAATTTTATCACCCTTGCATGGTAAGTTCAGTCTGGGAAAAACCCACCCATCAAGACAAATAAAAATATCTCTGAATTTAGCCATTGACACATCTTTAAATAATCATGAATGAAATACAAACTGAATGTGCTTGTTCATGTTATGAACATGTTTACTGCTAAAAAACAACTGAATAAATAAACAATAATGAAGACAAAAATAGCATTTAAAAAATCAATTCTTTCTACATTTTCTTCCAAAAGTGCATTGCTAATATCTTGACAATGTTTTTTAGATCTATTTTTATTTTTTTGAATTAAAATAACAGCATAATAACTAGACACTTTACTTTAATGCTTTGTTTTAGAATCTATACAATTAGAATCTATTCTTATTTTGCATTTATAGTGATTTTTTTTATGTTTAATCTATTTGTTCATATAAATTGTGTAATTCAATATGTGTGAATAAATGTATATATATGTATATACATGGTTAAATTCAGAATTATTAGCCCTCCTAAATTATTAGCCCCCCTGTTTATATTTTCCCCCAATTTCTGTTTAACGGAGAGCAGTTTTTTTTGTCTTTTTTACACATTTTTAAACATAATAGTTTTAGTAACTCATTTCTAATAACTGATTTCTTTTATCTTTTCTATGATGGTACATCATATTTTACTAGATATTTTTCAAGTCTTTTCTATAGAGTTTAAAGTGACATTTAAAGGCTTAACTGGGTTAATTAGGTTAACTAGGCAGGTTAGGGCAATTAGGCAAGTTATTGTAGAACAATGGTTTGTTCTGTAGACTATCGAAAAAAATATAGTTCAGTATAGTACATTAAATGGACGGACATGAGACATGATTGTCTTGCAGTAGAAACAAAACACAAGGAATTCTATTTTGTATTGAGGCTGTCCCCACCTTTGAAATGTGGGCTAGAGAACTTGGAAATATGTTACACTTAGAAGAACTGAGATTCACACTAAATGACAAATTGTCTATTTTTAACAAGATTTGGGAACCATTCATATTATTTTAGCAGATAGACTTACCCGATAGATTGTTACAAGACTATTGTATGTTAATGTATTAATTTATTTCATTTCATTATTTATTTTATAATGATATTATAATTATTTTATAATGTCCCTTTTGGTTTTATTGTCCATGTAAACCTTGCTTCAATTTAAATTGTTTGTCTCAGCCAGTTCCATATTATGATTGTAAATGTTATTCATATATGCCATTTTATTTTATTTTTTTATGAACCTTCCACAAATATTTTGATCACTTATAGATTGGGGTGGGAGGTAGGGTTTTGAGTTCCTTTTGTAGTAAGCTAAATTCACTGTGTGTACTTCCAAGAGTACTTTGATATATGGTCCATCACTTTTATCCATCCTTATCGGATTTGGCCGATACTGTATGTATGAAGGTTTTTTCAATGAAAATGAAAATAAAGAGTTTAAAAAATATAAAAGATATATATATATTATTTTTTTTTTTTTAACTTTGTATATATTTTTATTTTCTATGTTTTATTGTAAATCTGTTCAGTAGGCCCATAAATACTTGTTTTGGGGTTTGTTGGTTTTTACATTTTTCATTTACATTTTTTTTTTTTTATTTACACTGAAGCATCTAAATTCCTTTTTTTTAACTTGCACTCCATAATTGTCACGCTTATCTCAAATATTTGCAATTAGATAAGATAATTAAATGATTACTGAATAACTGTGACAGGCCTAATTGATACCAAATGAGTTTTTGTCTAGTGGAAAACTGAATTAACCAAAATGAAAACTGAAGACAGGAATAGTTTATATATAGTTCATACAGCTGATGGAAGAGGTTGAGCATGTATCAACTAATAAACTGAGCGTCAATTATGATGATTATTACAGAAGAGATTCCGTTCTTCTACAGTAGAGTATTGTCATATGTTGGGGGCCGACTGAACGTGTACCGACAAGACTGTTGTGTCGCTATCTGATTCTGGGTGGAGAGTTTCAGGTATTCAAAAATCCGCACACAATCACCCACACAACCAGTTGCAGTAATGAATCCAAAATCAAAGACTAAGAGAAGAAGCCTCTTGACTATAAGTCTCATCAGGAGACTTTCCTTCAGAAAGCGGCCCCCGAATCTGGTAAGTTTTGCGATACAGCCATTTTCTCAGTGTGTTTCTTTTTTTTTTTTTTTCCAAGGCCAAATGATCAGGCTGGATTTAGATCAGATCAGCTGCTTTACTCATTAGCTGTTTTTATCTCAGTCCTGCTCTCCCACACCGAGCAGCTGTGGCAGAGGCTCAGCTGGACTGAAACACAGCCGCTTCACACTCGCATGTTTCCACAGTTGTGCATCCGGACGTCTGTCCTCACGCACTTTACCTTCAATTTAGGTAATTGCATTTAGTTACAAGCGCACAGTTGTTGAACATGGCTTAATTAATTTATATTTGTACCATGAAAGTTTATTTAATCAGTTTGCATTTGGACTACTGTGAGTTTTTCTGCCAACCACATGCAGAACATATGCATACATGGATGGAATAAACATAGAGACCATTTAGAAATGATCAGGTTCTCTTTATTTGGAATTTATAAATATGTATTTGACTAAAATGTAATATTTTTTTAATTCTGTTTGTGACATTTCTTCCTAATTTAAAATTAAAATGTTATCAGTCAGTGCTTTTTGTTTTTGATTAAAACAATAAAAAAAAACATTAAAAGTTTTTGAATTTTTTATTTTATTTTACCAATACCAATCTTAAGTTCATAGGAGTTAAGGAATCAATATTTGGAGGAATAACCATAATTTACAATCACAAATACAGAAAACATTTGTTATTCTGATATTTTAGTTTTTAAAGTTTGAGTTACTGAGACTTTTATCTGAATATGTTGATGTACTACCTCTGAAATGGAATCTTGAGTAGGGGCAGGCCCTTTTTTGTGCATCATTCTTTCATATCACACTAAAGGGGGTTGCACACTAGATGTGCCACTCGGCGATGCACCGCGCCACGCAGCACTATTCATTTTATAATTCTAAACATAGATTTCTATCAGGGTACGCACATCGCTACGCTACATACGACATACGCTAGTCGGCAGCTGTCTGCGGCGCCCAACTACGACTCAGGACACTGTTCATATTTCTGCCAGCGCCATCTGAATAGTTTCATATTAAACAACATTCGAATGTGCGCGTCTGGTGTGCAATACTTCCAACTGTCATGTGCGCGCCTTATCACGGCGCATCCGTTGTGCGACCCCCTTAACTGTGCCTTTAACGTCAAAGTATGCTCTGGCCGCCCTGGCGACAATGTTTCTGCCTTTACTGCTCTACATTGATATTGATCTTGTATTTAAAGGAGCCATTGCAGCATATCAGCAAATCACTTACATTCCCATTACATTATATCAAATTCATTTAACTATGGAAGATCAAGTTGTTGCATGTGGTGTGGCTTTGCACCACCTATCCAATATGTGTCCATATGTCTGAAAAAATCTGAAGCAGCAATACTGTTTTGTACTCTCGCTACTGTTACCATGAGATTCCTGCTTTTTAAAGAAAAGTATATATATAAAATGAATGGAATCAACTCGCCAGTTTTTGTCAGTGTATGTCCCTGTAAGAACACATCGTAAATAATTTAAAAATCCAGTGACCGCAATATTCAAACCACTGGAAACAACTGTGGTTGGAACCAAAGTTCACAGGACTGTGTTCTCTGGAATCCTCGCAAGCGGTGGACTTCAACATCCTGAAAGTCTAGATGGGATTTAGCTGCGAATACGCACATCAATATAGCAACATTTTTTATGACACTGTATAGCAATAATTAATATTTTTACAGTACTGTGATGGTTGGGTTTAGGGTTGGGGTAGGGGTAGGGGTAGACGTTAATAAAATACAATAAATGGGAAACTTAATAAATAATATAAATAATCCTCGTTAACTTCCGATTGCAACCGTATCTGATCTAGCAACAACCATTCCAATTACTTGCTGCCGAACCACGTCATAGCTCATTACCATAAAGTTGACTTGATTTCAGCTCTCATTGACGCCCACACTGGTGAAGACGTCTCGCCGCTTATCGCCGCTGGTGTGGTGAAAAATCAAGTCCCCCATGGAATCAAGTCCGCTTAGGACCCCAAGGGGTCATCTTAAGTGAATGTCTGATCAAAAGCTATTATTGTGCTACCTTATTGTGTGGTATATATCTATGGTTGTGTGGCTAATCAGAGTTACATTAGCTTGTTGTAGCTAGGAGGCTAATAGTAGATGTATGATTATGATGGCACATAGGCTAACTGGGCTAACTAAACAGTATGAAATATAAATGCTCAATTTCATAAGCCTTGCCTTTAATTATACATCAGTATTTAAAAGGGTCTATATAACGCGTATAAATGTCATTATAATGGTAAATCAAAATGGTCATTATTACGCTTTTTACACTATATAAATTATAACGTGATTTCACAGAATTAATAGTTTTAATACTCGACTTTATAATCAGGTGCTACAGACTATAGCTATTACAACTCCAGTGAAACAATAGGATCAATCAGGGTCCTATAGACGGACACAATTCTCATGGCGGGACTTGATTTCTCATGACACCGGCACCCATTGAAAATGAATGACTTTCCGCTACTTTGATGCTCTCACCGCATTCCGTGTGAACGCACAGTAACAGAAAGAGGAGCATGGTTAAGAAAATTAAAGTATAGCTGCTATGGAAGCCCTCAGGTTAACGTCAACAGAAGGACTTTCACACCAAACGCGGAAGCAAATGGTCAGACTCTGATTGAAGATTACCAAAATACCATTAACTTGCACAAATTAATTATTAATCTTAAGAATAAGAATGTGAGCTAGCAAAATAAACATTTTAAATTTAGTTTTCACGCATACATTATTTTTATTTTGCCTTAATAGCAAATTAAATACCAAAATAAATGAATAAAATAAGTCATATTGAATTTGTGTACTTTTTATTAATATTTTTTGCACATTTTATGTGGCGCATTTGCAAATTACCAAATTTGAATCCTTATTAGACATGCTCATTTACATATTATGATTTCATCAAGTTGAAATAACTAAATAAAATTGATGTCATCAACAAATGCATCAAATATAGTAAGATTTTCATAATTTAATCAAGTTATCAAAAATACATTTGTACAAGAAATTATCAAGACATATATAAAATTTTAATTGGGGGCTTAATGAATTATTTTTAAATAAAGTGTATTGAATATTTAGATTGTTTACTAATGCGTATTCTCGCCTGTAGTGTTGGCTCCTTGTGATGTGTCTTTGTGTGCATGTATAACTATAACTTCAGTTTAAACATGCTATGACAAGCCAAGATATTTTGTTTAGACCAACCGCTTGTCTTTTGTAATGGTGTTTTTCGCTGTAGCCTAGAGATTGTAGTGCGCTCTGGCTGTGGGTTTTGTCTCTCTTTATCAACAAATGTCAGCAGAAGAAGCTAGAATATGTTTGTTTGAATTCACAGAACATCCTGAGTGAGAGAAAAAAAAAGCACTTGACGGCTCATAGGTTGTCTAAGAGCTTTCAACTTAACGAGACATTCTCCGATAAATCACAAGTAAATCCTCATTAAAACCTCTTATACTGAGATAGTCCAGTTTTATGTTTGTAGGTTAAAAGGGTAAGTCGTCACCTTACTTAGTCCAGAAGGTTGAAATATAAACAAAGCAAGTCTCTGCCACTTTTGCCACACATGTAGTTGCGGCTGTGGTTGCTTACGTGGCGTCAATGGAGGTGTGAAGATTCTCAAGGAGAAGAAAAAGAATATGGCAGGTGTGCAAAAACATCAGAGAAAGTCATTTATGGTTGTAAAGACTATATGCAAGAGTATGTGTGGCCTGGAAATTCAATAAACTGGCACAGTCTGTATGGTTTATCAGCTGTAAGTGCTTATGTTACAGGAATAGTCGATCCAAAAATGTAATTTCTGTCATTACTCACCCTTATGTTTCAGTTTGAGGCTACATTTATTCAACAATAAGGTGCAAGTATCAACGTATTTGCTTTGTATGTATGATGCATCACCGCTGTTGGTTGTAATGTGAAATAAATGCACAATTTGCTGATGAAGTGTTAGCAAACACTTTTGCAAACACTACAAAATACTTTGCCATTGTTGTGGGTTTGTTTGCGCTTGCCTAAAATCTACATCTTCCTAAATACAGAACACGCATGTTCATGAAAACATCCCTTTCAAAGACTCTCTTTTCAGGGTGTTTACATGGACACGACAACTGCAGTGATTTATGTGTTTTCACTCACAAGAACATGGTTGTTGTGTAAAGGAGGCAAAAGTTTTTCCCCCAATGATTTTTAAAGATAGAGTGATTTATCTATTTTTTGTGACATATTTTTCGATGAACCTTTTTTCTTATTTATAAAATTGGTTTAGAAATTATTTTTGAAAAAATTCTTGTGAAAGTAGAAATTTAAAATGTTATTTAATAAAAATGTATGAACATTTTAATAAAATTTATTGAAAAACATGCTTCAGTAATATTTATTTCATTCACATCTTTGAAAAATAGTTTTTAGATTGTAGATTCACATTAGCTATGTTTCCAACCAAAGTGACGAAACAACATTTTGTGCAAAAATAAAATATTAAGAATAAAGCACCGTTTCCACCCTATGGGCTCTATTTTAACAATCTAGGTGCAGTAAAGCGCAGGGCATGGTCTAACAGGGTTGTGCTTATTCTCTTAATGAGTTTTGGGTGGGTTTTAAGCATAACGTGCATTAAACCAAATCTCCCATTCCCTTTAATAGTCAGTTGCGTCATGGCATGGTGCATTTGCTATTTACATGGCGGACTTTGTTAGTGTAAAAACTGAATGCTTCACTAGCGAGAAAACAGTTAACAAACCATCTGCAGCGAGGATAAAGAACGAGCTTCCTCCATTCAGCCTCTTTACTTTCTTTTTACGTTACTTGTACTCTTTACTTTACTCCTTTACTTTTGTGGATAAGGAAACAATGTTGTCCACAAAGCGGTGCAAATGGAATTATGATTAAAACAACGTGGTGCAAAACATGAAAATTAGGGTTGCGCGGGTCTGAAAATAACAACATATTGCGCAAAACACGCGTTTATGCCCTGGGTGTATGAAAGGGCCCTATGTGTTAAAAGGAAAAACATTGTCACATCCTGGGAAACATAACACGATTTATGCATAACATTTCTGTTTTTTTACTGCCTTAATAAATATTTTTAACTTATTTATTTTTCTTCAGAGCAGCAGACAAGACACAATACCAAATCTTTTTTTTTGTGGACTTGAAATTTTGGGACGCTTTGGATAACAGTGTCTGCTAAATGAATGAATCTAAATGTATATGTAAATTTTTGGAAAACGATCATGCGAGACATTTCTAGGGGGTAAAATAAGTCTGTCTTTGACTTGGGTGTTTTAGGAATCATAAAAAATTTTGAGATGATGCAATTGAGTTTGACACACTGACTAGTTAGCCAATCACATCATTGAAGCCAAATCATAACATTTTCTGATGCGCATCAAGCTATTAATTTTGTAAATTCAACTGTTGGTTGTTTATGTGCATGTCTTGGTTGAGAAGTTATGCACGTTAAGAATTTTTAGCCATTTTGACATTTCTACTCAGTTTTTTAATACAACACCCTAAAATGCAAATAAAGTTTCATAAAAATCGTTAAAGAAATGACATATAGAGACTTTAATATTGTAGTACATATAAAAACAAGGAAGCAACTTCATGGCAACATGCCAGCAACCTTTTAGATCATATTAGCAATAACACTCATATATTCTTCAGAATATCTGAAAATACACCTAAACATCTTGGCAATTTGAGGTTGAAAATTTGAATGAAAGTCTCTTGTATGCCTCATTACGGTTCACTGAGACCCAGTGAATTTTTCCCTACGCTATTCTGTTGAACGGGCTCAAACATGTTTTCTCATAAACACAGAAATTACCTCATCGTTTCCTCTTGGAATCCATAAATACACTTCCATGGCTTTACTTCTCATAAGTTCCAAGGCGTTTGATTGGTTCACAGAAATGTCACTCAGTCACAACAACCAGATGTCTGAACTCTGCCACGCTGTTGGCCTACCAGATCTGAAACCCCCGTCTAATAACACGTTTGCTCATGGGGCTGTGTGATATATATAGAGCACCTCTGGCTGAGACGCGTGTCATTGGTGGCCTTGCGCTCTGTGGTCTGAGATGAATTGTTACCATAGTGTTTCTGACCAAATACACCAGGGTGGTGGCACAAACCGAATGGTAATGAGGCTCTACCGTTTCATGGTTTCTCATTTTCTTCCCTTCCCTGTCCTTCCTCCTTCTGTTTCTCATTACTAACTTCATCCGTCACTACAATTAGAAGGGGCCGCTTCTGCTCTTATAAGGAGTGAGGTTTACATCAGTGGGACGTCTTTATCTATTGGTCTTGGTTTGAGATTGCTGGAGGACTCATGAATCTTATTAGCGAACTCTAGTTTGAGTTGTTCAGCATGAGGCGGCCTGTTCAATTCACCGTTTTAAAACACATTCAAGCTTTGAAGTGGCCTGGAGGCCTGTGGTTTTTGAAGGCCATCCCTCTTGCGTGCGTGTGTGTGTGTGTGTGTGTGTGTGTGTACACTGTGTGTTAAGAGCATTCTTGGACTGGGGTGTGATGGAAAAAAGACCTACAATGTAGTGGTGTTTTCATAGGTTATTGTTTATATTTGCTTATTTAGTTTTGTTGTTTGCATCACTATATTTATGGCTTTTATTATGGGATTAGTGTTTTAAAAACAACCTCAAGCTATGTGTCTTTAACACTGTCTATGCTATAGAAATGACTGTTAGCTTAAATAATGCAGCTTGTAGAACAGATGTGCTATGATAAAACAAGCCATCCCATGCATGAAAATCAATCTTAATACAAGTTTGTTTGTTATAAGTTTAGTACAAGTTTTTTAGTTTTGATTTAAATACATTTCTTAAGGCTCCGCATATATAATTTATAATGTTCTTTGTTTTAATGCAACTATAATTTGTTTTATACTAACTTTAAGGTCACTTGAAGTGCTTTGAACTATGTATTTGCCATTCAAAATTTTACATAGTTTCAACTAAAATGTGAAGAGAGGGTGGGGCATATAATAGCTCCTCCCCTTAAAAAAAAAGAAGCCAATAGCATTTTGTTTTCGCAGCTCTGTCAGTGAGAGTGGTTGAGATCAAACCATAGACTGTAAAAGATATGGACGTAGTATGCGTGACATCACCCATAGGTGTCTGAAGAGAGCAAATGAAGCTACAAGTAGGCGTGGCCTATCGCTGCCATTGATACCGATGATACCAAACAAGGGCAAAGAGGCGGAGCTACAGATGCCTGCTAGCATTTTGCTTAGACGGGCTTTTCTTTGGGAGAAACGCTTAATACTTCCTTACCGGCGACTTGTTTGTGTTCTAACCACATGTGCTTGGTTGTACACTATATCAATAAAGTGTTTAGACTTTTAAAAACCCTGTTGTAATACATTGAGTCACCAAACACTGTTCTTATGACGTTTTTCTACAGGAGTAAAACGCAAATTATTTTCAAACACTTCAAATATAGTCTGTGTTAAATGCAAGGTTATTTATGAAATTCAGGCATAAAACTGCATTCAGATGACTCTTCTATACCCTACTGTTAATCAATCTGTCAGATTCTGGAGTGCTTTACGAGTCTGAAGAAAATTAGAGTTGATAAATTATTTTAAATAAAACAAATACATTTATAGATATGGTATATAAGTATATAATTTCACTCTCCTGGGAAATGGAGGCATCTTGAATGGTTTGTGAGCACAATTAAGTGCACACAGCATGCCATATCATGTGATGATTGTAGGAAATAATCCCAAAAGGCAACTGACTGTGTAAAGCCACATAAAACAAAACAAAAACGACGAGTTCAGCGGCCAGTTCCCTGTTTTGTGATGTAAACTTTTTGCAACAATAAAAAAAAAAAAAAAGTTCAGCGGCTAATCAGCCAGAATGACATGACTGCGACCAGGGAGACCTAGCTCTCACTCAAGTGGCCACATCTTTAATTATGCAGACTTAATATAACTGAATAAAAACGAAACGAATGAGTTAAAAAAAGTTCACCTGCTGTAAACATGTTTTTATCAGCTGTAAAATTGGCCAATTTACAATTATAGTCAGTGGACATCTGGAGTTTATGGAGCCAGCCCCCAAAGGCCAGTTGATGAATTGCAGTTTTAGTTACTTCCGTATTGGCTTCACGAGAGAGAGCGGGATGTTGCCGCTTGAATCAAACTCATCAAATGAAAAGCAAATGAGAAGTCTTGAAGGGGGCAGGGCAGGGTATGTCAGATAAGAGAGCATTTGATTGGTCAAGATTTGATAAGAAACAAACTATAACCTTTTGCAAACTAAATGTTAATATCTCTGTTTTGTAGCACACCTGATTATAGATATCCTTAAAACTGACATACTGATACTAATATCTATAAAACTATTTAAACATTTAAAAACTATAAAACATCTATTTTAATTCCAACGGACCTTTGAAGCTTATGTATTTTCCATTCCTCTTCTGTTCTAACTATATGTTATAAATGTAAATAGTGTTGTCATGATACTGGAATTTGATACCAAACAATACGGAAATTTTAAAAATGTCCATTTCCCACTAACATTTCAACGCTGTTAAGCGAGTTCTTAAACACAGCTGTTTTGATCTTGTGTTCACATGCTCACCAAACTCACAGCTGTTTACTGAGGCCCCGTTTACACTAATACGTTTTAGTTTTAAAACGCATAAGTCTTGCTAGGGTTACACCATCCGTCCACACTGCGCCGGAGTTTTTGAGGCCCTAAAACAAAGCGTTTTGAAAACGCTGGAGAGGCTGTTTTCATTCTAAAACGCTTTTCCTCAATATTCAGTAGCCTACACACGGGTCAGTCTTACATCCTCTCCGTGTAAGTTTAGACTTCGCAAGTTTGATATGGAAAACAAACTTCCGAGTGTGTACTTTATAAAGTCATTCACATCACCATGGCTATGCTGTTTCACTATCTTGACAATAAAATGAAAACATGATGTGAGGAACTGCCTATTTTCACTTTGATATTAGCAACAACAGACATCAAAAATGTTGAGGCGTTGTGTAGCTGCATGATATGAGCGTCATCTTCAAGTATATAACAAACGAAGCCTATAACATTACTGCCTCCTTTCATTTTCATTGAAAATACTAAACATACCCTCTCTTTCACTGAATATCCATTTTAATGATCAATAATGGCCATTATAAAAGTATAACGGACAATAAGTTTATACAATAGAGAAAATAAAGGCAAACAATCAGTCAGATGTGCAGAATCGGTGCCGCGGTTACATTAATTAAGAATTTAACCTAACTTATTTTTGCGCTCAGCCAAAACACGTTACCTGAGAACAAGTAATAAATTCAAAAGACCAAAGTCGGGGAATATGTTGTTAGATATAGACAACAAGATGAGTTAAATATCACGTTTAACAAATATAGTGAGATTAGATCCAGCGGTAGATCCGTGATGAACAGTCAGACTTGCGCAGCTCTCATGTGGGTGTGTGTGTGCTCAAAGCACGCTGCAGTGCATGCCAGAGAGTGTGTGTGTGGTCATGTGATGTGTGTTTTCACCGTTTTAATGTAGACGTAGAGCTGTTCAGAAACGCTGGGTGAAACGCTAGTGTGGACGCGGATCGTTTTCATTCTAAAACGCCGTTTTAAAACTAAAATTACTAGTGTAAACGGGGCCTGAGTTTAACTACAGATACAGAGACAATGAAGTGTTTTAAAGCTGCAAGATCAGCTGGTCTTTTTATGAGCTGACATGCGCGCAATCCGCTGATGAATTGACTGATCTTCGCGGCTTTAAAACGCTCCAGTGTCCCTGTATCTGTAGTTACACTCAGTAAACAGTGGTGAGTTGGTGAACTTATGACCTTCATGGTCAATCACAGTCATTTCTGTTGAGCATGTGAACACAATGGCAAATCAGCGCTGTTTAAGAACGTGCTCAACTACGCTCAAATGTTAGCAGGAAATAAACATTTTTTAAATCTTGGTACCAATTGGTATCAAATTCCAGTATCGTGACAACAATAAATGTAAATGACTTGTTGAGGAGTGAGTGGAAATAAAAAACATGTTCGTAAACATTTTCTTTTATTTAGTATTATTGTACTTTACTGAATATAATTATATATTTTTGATAAATTGTTTATTGTTTAATTTATTTTCAAGCAAAATATTGAAATAGTCTAAAAGACAAGTGAACAATCATTTTAGTCAGTTCACATTTTCTGCAAATCTTTCGAAAACAAAATGCTTGGAAGCACTTCATGTTCTCATTGTTGAAAGTGGAACTTTTTTACTAAGATCATCACCAAAGTATCCATGCTTAGCACTTCATTATCTCTGGTCAAAACCATTTGTGAGAGAACCGAAAGATGTCCTTCACATGAACCGCAATGAATAAAGTCTTGTCATATGTGTCTGCCTTTGGCTGCTCTCCATTCTCAGAATCCTTGTCTTTTATTAGCATATAAATAGCTCTCCGTTAGTCAAGTTGATAGTGCTAGAAGAGCGCATAGTGATATACTACAACTGGAATGTGCTATTTCAGAGTGCTGATGAGCTGCTATTTTAGCTCAGGACCATTAATGATGGTCACGAACGCTTCACTTAATAGTTTTGAGACTTTAAAGTAGCTAGATGTCATGATTGTTATAAACTATGTAAACCATCTCTTTTAATGTTTTATATCAATGCTAAGCTTGTACTCAGGGGCGGACTTAATCAATAAGCAAGGTAAGCAGCCACTTAGGGCCCCAGGGAATTAGGGACCCCCGACCAATGCCAAGAAGCCCATATTAATCATACAGCTCTTTTATACATTTTCTATCATATGTTGTAAAATCTGTCTATAACCGTTAAAGATTTTAACAGTATTAAAATAAAGAGCAGGCCTATTTATTTTATTCTTTTTATTTATTCTTTTTTTATGCTGTTAGAAACGCAAGTGCGTGAAGATGTTCTGATGTTAATGTTCTGTATGCTGTTGTTCGCATGTTAAAATAAATCAGTAGAGCCTATTTTATAACACAGACACAAAATAGACGTCAATTCTTTTTTTTTTTTTTATTAAATAATAAGTCAATAATCTGACCGGTTAACGGTTAATATTCGGTTAGCCAGCGTCGGTTGGGAGAATTAACTGAAATGAGCATCCCTAAGGGCCCCATACCTGGAACTGCTTAAGGCCCCCAAATCCCTAAGTCCACCCCTGCTTGTACTAAAACGTTTTTCTTAAAATATACCGTCATAATAATGTTGTTCTCAAAACAATGCGCGAAGTTAAAAATTTATAATGCTTATTTTGCTAGTGCACATTATTATTCTTAAAGCGATCAATTAATTCATGATCCAAATTAATCGACTGGAAAAAACAAATTAGTTTTGGTAATCTTCAATCAAATTTTGGCCATTTGCTTGCGTGTTTGGAGTGGTGGTCTGTTGTTTTAAGGAAATAATGTGCAAAAAGAAAGCCCCGTCCCCTACTCAGTATTCTGTTACTGAAATTATAGCCTTAGCAACTTCCAGTTTACACAAACTTTAAGGATTGAATCGAAATTACTTAACAAAACTCCACTCAAGTGTACTTGAATTTTATTTTCTCCACTTTTTTTCTCCATTCCAAATATTTTTATCTCCAAATATTATCTTTGTTTTTAATATTAGCTTTGACATCTTTTAATCCTATCACACATACAAGTATCAGCATGGTCTTCAGTATCTTGCTTCTTTTCTCCTCTGTTTATTTTCAGGCAGCCTGACTCCATGTTAACAGTTTGTGGACAAATATAATAAGGCGAAAACAATTCACAGAGCATGCGTGGTTAGAAATTTAGGGCTGCAAGTACTGTACTGATGCTGAAAATTGCATCATGTGCATAGTAAGCAAACCCAAGTTTACTCATAAAAACTGAATTGTGCTTTACAGTGGAAGTCTAAGAAGCAAGGCCTTATGACAAATCACCGACACAATACTTTAATATTATACAGCTGAAGTCAGAATTATTAGATTCCTGTTTATTTTTCCCCCAATTTCTGTTTAATAGAGAGAAGATTTTTTTTCAACACCTTTCTAAACATAATAGTTTTAATAACTCATTTCTAATAACTTATTTCTTTTATTTTTGCCATGATGACAGTACATAATATTTTACTAGATATTCTCCAAGACACTTCTATACAACTTAAAGTGACATTTAGGTTAATTAGGTTAACTAGGTAGGATTGTATAATGATGCTTTGTTCTGTAGACTATCGCAAAATATATAGCTTAAAGGGGGTAATAATTTTGACCTTAAAAGGGTTTTTAAAAAATTAAAAACTGCTTTTATTCTAGCCGAAATAAAACAAATAAGACGTTCTCCAGAAGAAAAAATATCAGACATACTGTGAAAATGTCCCTGCTCTGTTAAACAAAAATCAAAGGGGGGCTAATAATTCTGACTTCAACTGTACATGTTCCAATAAGACAAGTGTGTTTCTATTTGGATCAAATATGTCAAATTTTCATATTTTCATCTGTCAAGAACAGTAATAATGCCTCACCCCATAAACATCCATTATAACTGTTAAATCTAGGAAATTCCTGTAATGCAGTGAGCGCATCTGTGTCCAGAAGGAAAGGTTTTTTTGCATGGGTGTTATTTTGGCATTAGTGTAGCCATGCACACAATGAAAAGTCCCTGCGGCTGAAATTAAAACCCCTCACACAACAAATCTGACTGGATAAACCACACCAGGCAGAACGGTGCAAGTTCGTGCATGATATCACTCAGTAAACATTGTCCAGAGCTTCTGTGACTCAACAATCTGATTCCATCGGTTTATTATAGGCCAACAAAGAACTTCTATCTGCCAACTTAACATCTGAAAAAAAAAATCTCTTTTGTATTTACCTCACAAAAGTCTCTGTTCCTTTGTGTGTCCGTCTGCTGTCCCAATAACTGCCCTCATTCCGTTACACTTCCTCCCACTGAACAAACACACTGTGTGTTTGTCCATGTGCTTCGCTCTCACCCTACAAACACACACATACGCTGGGCCTGAAACTGATGTAAATGAATAGACTATATCAGATAAGTTTCTATATAGCACCTGGATTTTGCATGGTGATTTCCTCTTATTTGGTTTGTGGCTGCACAATATATTGTAAAAAAAACTGACATTGTGATATTTGTTTTTTCTGAAATGTATACTGTGATATGAATACAATGTCACCAGATGACTTAAATCTGGAAAGATTTAATTATTTTGATATAGTTGGAGTGATTTTAAAATATAGACCATTTCGATGTTGCGATGTCACTGGCCCATGAACATTTCCTGCTTGTTGTCAAACTATTTTGTAACTGTAACAAGAGGCAATTTAATCAGAGCTTGATGCTAAAACAGCTATCATAAGTCAAGTCTGAAAGTCAAAAACATGTACAAAAAAAATGTGTGTATGTGTTATTAATGCATTAAAAACAGTCAGGAAAAAACTGCTGTGTTCAAGGCAGAAATAGTTTTTCATTCTATTGCACAAAGATGACTTTATTGTGTTTTATGTACATTTGGACCACAAGGCCACATATATGGACATCATTTTTCTCTAAAAGTACATTATATCAAAAGATGATACTTAGATTTTATTCTAATTAGGTTCCAATAAGCCCAAATAGCAAAGAGAAATAAAAAATGCATGTAAAAAACAGCTTTGCCTTAAGAGGTTAAATATTAAATATAATATGGAAATTAAAATGCAATATAGGAAAAGTATTAGGACCATTGTTATTATTTATATCCCTTAAATGGTCTATATTATACAGCATATATTTTATTGTGCTTTATGGGGAGAACCCCACTGTAAAAACCATTCTTGCTGCCTTAAATTTTGTAGTTGAATCAAATTAACTTTTGTAGTCAACCTACATAAATCAAACTGACAAAATATTAAGTTAAACTTTGTATAACTTAAAAATATTACTTGAAACCATAGACTGTGAAAATATGGACAGTATTAGTGACGTCACCCATGGGTTTCTGAAGAGCACAAATGTTGGCGTGGCCAACTGTCCTCATTTTGTTCTCACGCCATCGCGCCGACCAGGGGTTATCAAAAAAGGGCAAAGACTCGGAGCTACAGATGCCTGCTAGCATTTTGCTAAGACAGGCTTTTCTTTGGAAGAAACGCTTAATACTTAATTAGCTGTGACTCGTTTGTGTTCTGACCACATGTGCTTGGTTGTATACTATAGCAATAAAGTGTTTAGTTCTTTAAAAACACTGTTGTAATACAGTAAGCCACTAAGCATTGTTCTTATGATGCTTTTTTACAGGAGGAAAACGCAAATTACTTCCTAATACTTCAAATATAGTCTGTGTTAGTAAATGCAAGGCTATTTATGAAATCTAGGCATATGACAACATTTCAGATGACTCTTATATGCAGCTAATCAATCTGTCAGATTCTGGAGTGCTTTACAGGTCTAAAGAAAATTATAATTGATAAATTATCTAAACTAAAACAAACACATTTATATATATGGTATAAGTATATAATTTCACTCACCTACGAAATGGAGGCTACTTGAATGGTTTGTGAGCACAATTAAGTGCACACAGCATGCCATATTATCTGATAATTGTAAGAAATAATGCCAAAAAGCAACTGACTTTGTAAAGCCACATAAAACAAAACAAAAATATGATGTATGTCGAGTTCAGCGGCTAATCAGCCGGAATCAGCTGAGGTGACATGACGGTGACCAGCGAGACCTAGCTGTCACTCAAATGACCCCGCCCTTAATTATGCAGACTTAAGATAACTTAATAAAAACGAAACAGATGAGTTTTAAAAAAATTCACCCCCCTCACAGTTGTCATGAAGGGTAATATTAGCTATATACACTAAAATGGTTCTTTGTACCAGGCTGTAAACACCTTTTTTTTCCTGCTGTAAAGTTGGCCATTTTAACATTGGGCTCAATAGTAATGTGGTCTATTATGGAGCCAGAACTAGCGGAATTTCGATGAATTGCAGTTTTAGTTACTTCCGTATTGGCTTCACGAGGGAGAGCGAGATGTTGCCGCTTGGTTAAAACCTGATTAATGTATTATACAATAAGTATTATAAAGCAATGTTGTCTTGACTTTTTGCCAATACATATTTTACAGTGTAGCAGTATTCAGGTAAAGAAAATGAACAATGAAATGTCAAATAATTTTTATCATATAAATATTTAAATAATTAATCTTTATTAAAACTACAAATATTATAATTCAATGTGCCTAAATGCGCACACAACCACAGGCCTTAAAAATGCACAAACTGTTAATCTTTCACTATATTATTGTTCAACTTTGCAATGTCTCCCCAAATTGCAGGTGTTTTGAGTTGTATCTAGTCAACTATAATCCTGTCTCGACTTTGCACATAGCTGGATATGCACATTGCAATGTCAGTGCAGAAACTGTATTTTTCCTCCATGCTCAGAGATGCAGTAGCATTTTTATGACTTTAAAAGCTTGACTGCTGCTCTTTGTTAAAGTTATGGCCTTTGCAAGTGTCTGGGCAGGCCTGGGTCAGCTCATTTGGTGTGTGTGTGTGGGCGTGTGTGTGTGTGTGTGGGCGTGTGCGTGTGTGTGTGTGTGTGTGTGTGTGTGTGTGTGTGTGTGTGTGTGTGTGTGTGTGTGTGTGTGTGTGTGTGTGTGTGTGTGTGTGTGTGTGTGTTTGTGGGCGGTATCCAGAGCAGAGGTGTGAACAGCTGCATGTTTCTACACACAGCTACATCAACAATCATATGTACTAACCCTCCCCTTTCAACAAGCACACACACACTTCACACACATTCAGTTAAGATGAGAGAAGCTGCCGAGATGTCTGCTGGCATCTTCTCCAGCTCTGGGACTTTACCTCTGTCCTCTTTTTCTCCTACTCTGCCCCATCGAAGTCAGGATGGAAACTCATTCATGTCTTTTTTTCTTTTTTTTCAGTCGGCTGCATCAGACGGAGGTGAGTTCTGTTTCAAATGACTGTTTAAAATCTGTCTGTCTGTCTGTCTGTCTGTCTGTCTGTCTGTCTGTCTGTCTGTCTGTCTGTCTGTCTGTCTGTCTGTCTGTCTCTCTCTGTCTGTCTCTCTCTCTGTCTGTCTGTCTGTCTCTCTGTCTGTCTGTCTGTCTCTCTCTCTGTCTGTCTGTCTGTCTGTCTGTCTGTCTGTCTGTCTGTCTGTCTGTCTGTCTATCTATCGATCTATCATCTATCTATCTTTTTAGACTAAAAGCACTGTTCTTGTTGTGTGATCCATTGAATCATATTTGTGTGTCTGTCTTAAATTGTTGCACTGGTCTACAAAGCAAACCTCGCTTTCTCAAAATGATTATTTACAATGGTTTCTGTATAAAGAAAATGATGTTTAATTGACCTTTCAAATCATCAAAAATATTGGTTCAGTATTAAGCAGCACAAGTGTTTTCAGCATTAATAATAATAAGAAATGTTTTGTAAGCAAGAAATCTGATATAAGAATGTGCTTCCATTAGCAGTTTTTGATTTAAATGTATTAAATTATCATATTTTAATTATAATTTTAATGTATTATAATTATTATTTTAATTGCTAAAATTATTATTACTATTATTATTATTTATTATTAATTTAATTAATTAATTAATATTTATTTACTTATTATTTAATTATTATTGTTTTATAATTAAAATAAAGTCAGTTATGACTGATAACTCCAAAAACCTTACTAAAAAACACAAATTAGGTTTGTTTTCGATATTTTATTTTATTTGTTTTAGTATAGGCGATACTAAATTCTACTTCTAATTCTTTAGTATTCTTTGCTTTTGTATCTTTGGTTTTGTTTTTTCATCAATATAGAATATATAATATACCCACTGTATATACGGTTACAACATGTCTTGAGCAGAATGTTAGTAAAACTGTCAGTAAAACAGCACAGCAAGGAAGTTGTATTAAATTTGTTTTAAGGAGGTTGTGACTGCAGAGTTTAGAGTCAAAGTTTTGGGGTTTGTCTTGACATGTCTAGTAAGTATGAAAACAAACTAATTAGCTCCTGTTACATGAGAGTAAGGTTTAAATTAAACCCTTTTCTTTACATCACACAATGACATTACAGCACAACTTTTTTTTGCATTATTTTGGACATTGTATTAGCATTTGTTTCTTGTGTCATAAGTAGGGCCAGACAGAATCTGCAGACATTTTTTGTGTTTGTAAAAAATCTGCTAATTTTTTTTGCGGAATTATTTTGGAATTATTACAAACTTAATATATGAAATAAAAAATAATAGCTTTTAAACTTTTATTTAATGTTTACAGTGCAAATCCATCTAGATCTACGTATTTGGTAAACAAAGCAAGTCTATCATATAATATATGAAAGACAAAAGATATTACTTTACAAACTGTATTGTAAACAAATCAAATGAACACTTTCATATTAGTCAGTATTATTATTGAAATTAATTTTAAAAAAAAAGAATAAATATACATTTACACACATTTACACAAGTACATAAATAGACTCAACGATGAGCCAAAAATCTGTGAATTTCTGTGCGCACAGATTCCGTGTGGGCCTGAAGTGAAGTTTATTTCTAAACTAGTTTTGAGACGATCACATGCTTATGATTGACCATGGCTAATGGGTCCCGCATTAGCTATCACATGATTTACCAATCAGATGAATCCAAATACACTATGAATAACCAGAATTTCTTACCTTAGTTATCTTCGTCTTGAAGAATCCCCCATCCACCCCTACTCCTCCCCTTCTTTCCTAGATTAATCCAGGATAGGGTGGCATGGTGGCTCAGTGGTTAGCACTGTTTCCTCACAGCAAGAAGGTCACTGGTTCAAGTCCTGGCCGGGCCAGTTGGCATGTCTGTGTGGAGAACATTACATGTTCTCCCCGTGCTTGTGTGGGTTTCCCCCGGGTTCCTCGGTTTCCTCCCACAGTCATGCAGCATAAGTGAATTGATTAAACAAATTGGCACAGTATTTCTAGGCTTCCAACTCACAAGCATATGGCATTTAGTTGGCGGTGTATCACATTGTGGCAACTTCCGTTAATCAATAATAGGCCCAAAGAACTAACTCAGGGAAGCTATCAAGACCTGAGCTCAGTCTCCTCTATCGCCCTACGATACAGGATTGAGCCACGGGCTCAAGGATCTTCTGAGCTCAGGGCTCTCTCTTGGGACAGCATGCCAAACTTGACTTATTATCAATCATTAGCTAAGTGTGAAGTTTTGAAAAATTCTCATCATTTTCCTGGCAAAACCATTCAAGTTTTTAACATAAAAATCAGATTACAGGCTTCATAAAGACAACCTAGTCAAATACTGTTGATTAAAGTCCTTAAGAAATGTATATATGCAATCAGGGCTTGACATTAACTTTTTTGATCACCAGCCAATGTGGCTAGTAGTTTTCCAACATTATTAGCCACTCACCATTTTCATTAGCCACAATTTTGTTGTTGGGAAAATATATGTTTTATGCATAAATATTTCTTTAACATGCTAAAATTACTTGATTTAGGAGAATTTATTAGGAGAATGTCCACATGCCTCCTCATTCATGTCACTTTTTGTGTATGTTGTGTATGAGCTTGCTCAGTGAGCATGGTTTCATAATGTTGTATTACAATTAGTTTTTATTTCACATGACTTTTCAGAGCTCAAAAGATTTACCAAATTTATCTCTAACCACACTAAAAAGAAATAAATATAATTATTTTTTAGCCACAAATTTTACATAATGTGTCAAAACAAGCAAAATATAGCTGTATACTATACATTTTATTTATCAAAACATTTCTTAAAAAAAAAAAAACTGTTAACACCAATTAACTACACATAAATGGGAAGTTAATATCCTATATCCTGTTTAAATAATGGTTAAATCGAAAGCAACTGGTGCTGCTTACAAAAAGACCAATATGGAGCTCTTGAAAGCAGCAGGACTGTAAGTGCATGAACAACTTCTTGTCTAGTCTATTTGAAAGAGAACCGATTACACCAGTTGCGTTTCCAGGCACGTTTGTTTCAAGCAAGGAAACGGGAGCGCGCACGTGTTTTAAACAGTCGCGCGCATCACATCAGCTGTTGCCCGAGTGATTATCCTCTCATTCGGTAATCAAGCGGCTTTCTTTTGCCCGCACGAACACAATTATATTTGTCAGTCATGCTGCTTCTCCATTCTAAGATCGCATTTGCACGAATATTGGGCCATCCTTATTGTTGAACCCTGCTTTTAAGAAAACTACAATTTAAAAATGATTTTAAACCAGCCAAAGTGGCTAGTGGAGGTGGCTGTCTAACCCGCCACAGCTAAAATCTACCCGCATTTGACGGGTGTTAATGTAAAGCCCTGTATGCAATACACATTGTTAATTAATCCACCAAGGAAAGAAAGATTGTTTTGGTAATCTATCATTTTAAAAAAAATTACCATTTACTTCTGCTCTAGAACAACAGTCCTTCTCTGATGATGTCAGTTTGACGGCTTGTACAAATTATGCTTAGCCACACCCCTTTAACCGTTAGTTTGCTATGAGTGAAAGATGAGATAAGAAGGGCAAAAATAAACCCACGCCCCCAATTTATTATTCCATTTCAGTTGGAAAAACATCATCATAAAAGTCTGCAGAAACTTCCAGTTCACATTGACTTTAAGCTTCCTTACCAGCTGTTCTCACATCAGAAAGTGATTAATACATTACTAAATAAATACATGTGCATCTTTAACATTTAAAATAATTCCCTCTCCCTTTGCTATGCCTTGTGTGTGAAGGAGAAGGGATGTTTGTTTTAGTGATCCAGACCAGAGCAGTTAAAGAATCTTCTGTTAAATCATGTGGATGTAATAAATTTGTTCTTTGTCTTGTCCAGAGCGCAGTGGTGGTGGTGTCCAGCGTCACGACTGCAGCAGCGTGAGCAGTTTGGACAGTAACGGTAGTCTGCCCAGCGTCACCAACCATTGTCGTTTCACTGAGCGCCGTGTTGCATTATGGGCAGTCAGCTTCGAGCGATTGCTCCAGGATCCTGTGGGTGTCCGCTATTTTTCTGTAAGTACCGCAGTTCATCTTAGACATGTGCTTATTGTTAGCTAAATGCAATTCTTGTGAGCTTCGAACTGACTTGCTTTTGTGTATATCAGGTTGATAGTTTGTGTTAATTCATTTTGTCGACAGCACATCATAAAGCAGAAGTGTATTAATGTCACAGGATGGTCGTACTGTTCTGTGTTTCTACAGGAGTTTCTAAAGAAGGAGTTTAGCGAGGAAAACATCTTATTCTGGCAGGCCTGTGAATGCTTTAGCCAAGTTCCAGAACATGACAAAAAGCAGGTAATCTTCTGCAACACTTTCACCGTTCCCTCATACATATTTGATGATGTTTCTCCTTCGGCCTGTGTTGAAATCCTCACAGAACCGTTGAAGTGAAATTTAACCCAGAAATAAAAAGAAATATCAGATTATTTACTTTACTTTCTTTTGTGGACGGCACTAGTTGCTCAGTGGTTAGCACTGTCGCCTCACAGCAAGAAAGTCACTAGGTTCGAGTCCCGGCTGGACCAGTTGGCATTTATAAGTGGAGTTTGCATGTTCTCCCTGTGTTGGAGTTGGTTTCCTTCAGGTGCTCCGGTTTCCCCCACAATTCAAAGACATGCGCTATATAGGTGAATTAAATAAACTAAATTGGCCGTAGTGTATGTGCGTGTGTGAATGTCAGAGTGTATAGGTGTTTCCCAGTACTGGGTTGCAGCTGGAAGGGCATCTGCTGCGTAAAACATATGCTGGAATAGTTGGCGGTTCATTCCACTGTGGCAACCTCTTCAACAAAGTCGAAGGAAAATTAATGAATGAATACTTTCTTTTGTGGACAAATAAGAGGTAGAAGCAGAATATTCAGGTATCACAGTACCTGCTAAACTTCTTTTTTTTTTTTGTAAAAACACTATAAAAGAAGTATGAATAAATTTGTTTGTTGTCTCTCATGAGTTTGGAAACCGTTTAATAACTCTTTGTAAGAAACAAATTAAAATGTAAGCATGATGAGTTATTTTGGAGCTATATTTAAATACATTTATTAAGTTCATTTGTATTATGAATAATTTTTAGATTTTATGTTTTACCTTTTATAGTAATAGTATGCTCATTTTTACCTGTTTAAGGTTTTAATATAGGTATTAATATGTATTAATATAATATATTTTACATATTACTATGTAGCTTTTAAATTTATTTCAGTTTTAGTTATTTTCGTACTTGAGTTTCAAAAAATTACATTTAATTTCAATTATTAATTACTTTAAATTAATTTATAATAATTAATTACTTTTTAGATTTTTTATCAAATAATCATATTTTAGTTTAGGTCAGCCTGTTTTAATGGAAATTTTAGTTAACCATAAAAATGTTTGCACTATATTTACATTTTATCATTTAGCAGAAGCCTTTAATTAAAGCAAATCAAATTAACAAAATAGCAACAATATGTAGTTCCTGCCCAGTTTTTTTTTTTTAAATAAAAAATAAGAAAGAATAACTAAATAGCACTTTATGTTTTAATTATAGCATTTAGAGTGTGCTTATTTTATGTTTTAGTTCAAAATAAAATAATACAGTTGATGACAGAATACTTTTTTTTATATATTTGTGCAAAGAGTTTAAACATACAGTGGTGCGTTTCCGAAAACCATCGTTAGCCAACTAAGTTCACACGTTCCGTTGTTGCAAACATAGTTCGTTAATTTGACGTTTCCCAAATCCGTCGTTCCAACGAACATTCGCAAACTGCAAACTTGTGTGCTTGCAACTACACCTCTAGAGCTGGTTAAAGTTGTTGCACGTCTGCCGGTTTCTGCCTCAAAATGAGCGAGTTTGAGCCACTTGTACATTAAGGAAGCATTCAGAAAAAACAAAACACCAGCGAAGAAACTCGACACAGAGTGTTATTGGAAGTGTTATCGCAGAGCAACAAAAACAGCGCCCAGAAGTATAAATGCACGGCAACGCGCAAGGGATGTGCCATGGGTCATGCCGATCACTCGGCGCAGAAGTATAAACCAGGCTTTAGGTGTAATTTGCTTTCAAAGTATTTTTACAGTTCAGTTTCACAGTTTTTTTTACAGTTCAGTTCAGTTCAGTTTCACAGTATTTTTACAGTATTTTTACAGTTCAGTTTCACAGTTTTTACAGTTCAGTTCAGTTCAGTATATATATATATATATATATATATATATATATATATATATATATATATATATATATATATATATATATATATATATATATATATATATATATATATATATATATATATATATATAGCATACGTTAATGCTTTTATTTTATAGTAGGTTATTTATTAAGAAATGTATTTGTACTGTATATGACATGGGCCTGTTGGTTAGAACATTTCTGCAGTGGTTTGAATGTGTCAAATTGTAAAAGTAGACTTTTCAAAATAAAAATAAATAAATAAATAAACAGTATCCTACTAAATAATAATAATAACAATAATAATAATTAGTATTATTATTATTATTATTATTAAGTAGAATTTAAATTTTTTTTTTATAAATAGCCTACTGTAATTAGGTCTAAAACTATTAACGATTTATATGATTTATATATGAGATTAGAATACGTGTTAGCTAAGTGATTTTATATGGAATATTCTCAATAATATTTAGGTAAGGAAACGTAAAGGAATAAGTAAAGGAAACGTATCTAGGTCCTACATGTGTCGTTTACATATATTTCAAATAATATGGAAAACGAGTGCATGTTTTCACCAAAACTTATATTGGCTTTTTAAAAATGCGAGTGTATGTAAAACAATCATTTGTACAAAAAAAATTATTGGGTTCTTCTCTAAAGAAGTTGTTACCACCCCGTTTAGAGCATCATTATGGACGTTTTATGTTATAACTAACGTGGTTCAAACGATGGATCTGCAACAGAGAAACTAGAGTTTTGGGAAACGCTCGTCACTATATCATTCTTTTCCCAGATGATGCATCGTACTATGATGGTTCAGCTGCAAGTTATGTCGTTGTTTGGGAAATGAACAAACGAACATCAGTACGTTATTGATCTTGTTTTAATGAAAGTTGTATTGCTTCTCAGCTATCCCAGAAGGCCAAAGAGATCTACAACCGTTTCCTCTCAAGTAAAGCCACAATGCCAGTGAACATCGACAGTCAAGCTCAACTTGCGGATGACGTCCTGACGGCTCCACAACCTAACATGTTCAAACAGCCACAGCTACAGGTTAAACTCCCACATTCACACGCAAGTCATTACTGTATTATTAAAGCGGTCCGATATTAAACCCCTTTGCTCTTCCCTCAGATCTTCAACCTGATGAAGATGGACAGTTATGCGCGCTTCCTGAAATCCACTCTTTATCAGGAGTGTATGCTGGCGGAGGTGGAGGGTCGACCTCTGCCTGACCCCTGTCCCATCCCGTGCAGCCCTGCCCCGTCCAAACACAGCTTCACCTCTGACCGCTCCACATTCTCCACTCCTAAAAAGGTACAGATCGCAATGCAGCAGCAATAGCTCAAGAGAGGTGATGAACTGAGTAATGTGAAAAAGGTGTTTATAGGAGTAACGGTGAAAGGTGTGTCACATGACGTCATTGATGATGCGCAAAATTCAGATGGAGGGCAGGAAGTGATTCTTCTACATAGGAATAGCTATCAGAACATCAAAATCTTTCTGTTTTGTGTTGTTTATAATGGTTTAAATCAGCCAAAATTAGAAATGCCGAACAGCTTTTATAGACTTCCAAAAGTTATAGCTCATAAGGGGGGAAAAGTTCAAGAAACAGAAGAAAAGGTGGCATGTAATGAACAGTTTTTCAATACATCCATGTGTACAAACTTTTTTGAATGCGATAATTTGTTTGACAGCACAAATAAAGATTATATACAGGCCTAGCTATGTGTATAAATATGTTAATGTGTTATATAAAAATCAGATACAAACACCACCAAAATCTGAGAGAACATAAATGACATACCCTGCCATGTAATTGCTGCAATGAAATTTCTGTCTTGTTTTGCAATAATCCATGTCTTTACTGGAGTTTCAGCAGATTAACAACGGTACAACCATAATGTTAACATCGAGATGTGCAGCAGCAGCAGCGGTGAATGTTTGTTGATGGAAAGTTCATCGATAGAAAAAAGAAATGCAACCCTTGCGACAAGACTAGATGGTTATTATTGTGGAGTACGTTTTCAAAAATAAATAAATAATAATGTAGACTATGCATTCACGCTTTTCTGTGCTTTCATCTGTTATTTCGTGATGTCTGGAAGATATCCACATGGGGAAAAACTAGTAATTTATAATAAACATGAATCACAGTAAAGTGTATAATGTGTACAATTCTTTGTTAATGAATGCTACCAAATACTGTAGCATAATAAACTGATAAACTGTAATAAATACTGTAACGTTAGAGTGAACTGTGGTCCATTGTGATTATAGCGTAGAAAACTGAAGCCTATTGAATAATTTGTTCATTACTACAGTTGTGTTGTACCTAGGCATGGGCTGGTGTAAAATTTTGGCGGTATGATAACCTTGGATAAAATTATCACGGTTTTACGGTTTGATTGTATTGTGATTACTGCTTTAAAATATATTCTTTTCAAATGTCTGGGTAAAAACTGGGTTTCTGCCGGTTTCACCACATCAAATTTAAGGCTTTTTAAGACCTTTTTAAGACTATTATCAATAAAATTTCAGACTTTCACTTCACAGGGCAAAACGCTAATAATTTTCTGTAATAACCAGTGGATTTTTTTACTTGCCCAAATAAACAAACAAAAAAAAAAAACTCAGTTATTTTTAAGCCACATATTTAAAATAATGTGTCAAAACAAGCAAACTCTGGTTATATATATTTTTATTAGCACAACCTTTCTTTAAAAAAAGACAAGTTTTAAAAGCTATAATAAACAAAATGTATGCACAACAATTTGTTAAAATGTAATTTTGTTTAAAATAAAGCCGAAGGAAAATGAATGAATGTATACTGAATTTTTATTTTAAAGCTTTTAAAACCCGATTCCCTGCTATACTATTCTGTGTTACAGGAAAACAGGAAGCCCAAAACAGGCAGGTCAAGCGATGATCTCAGAGAGAAACACTCTGATAAGAAAAACGGCTTCTTTTCCTGGTACAGATATCCAAGTATTGGAAAAGGACAAAAGAAAAGAGAGGCCCCAGATTTACCCTACCGTGAGTCCCCTAATCTCATCTGCAATGATTTCTTTTCTAGTAGATTCATTTAAAAGAATGCTAATATGAGAGATTTGCCATGTTGTGATTGGTTATCATGTGTTGACAGACTGTAATGGGCGGAGAGAGTCTCAAGGTTCTCTGTCTTCTGGAGCGAGTCAGGAGCTCAACACTTCCTGTTCAGGAGGAAAAAATGAGGTAAGAGGATTGGGACGTACACTGGGGAACAGAGGAGTGCACTAGGGAGCTGCAACAATGCTTAGCCTAGGACCCAATGATTTCTGTGATGTGGAAAAAAACTAGCAGAATCTATCTTAAAAATAGAACTAGCTGTATAACATCATGGATGTCATGGAATGTCTCGAAAAAGTGCTGTAAACTTAAACATGTTGTGCATTTTAAATGGTGTGGATTCACTTACTGCACACATACTAAAGCATGCTTGATGCTTGTGGGATTCAGCAACAGTTGTTGCCCAATCAGAGGACGTGCTTTTTTATGTCTGCACTTGTTAATAATATATAAAAATAGCTGTCAGCATTACAGATATTACAAATAAAATAATAGTGTATATTATCAAATACTGAATATTTAAAGTCACTATGAAACGGAAGTTGATTGTCCTTTTTTCCACTGTCGTGATGTGCGTCTAATTGAAATCAATTCTCCTGAAATGAGAAAAAAATGTTGGGTGGTTCATGATTTCGCCCTTTGGAATTGGATTGTTGAAAGATGGGTGTTGCTAATAAAATGAAGAAAGATTGAGAAATGAATGAAAGCAAGGCAGAAACGAGACTTGCCCTAATAGTCCCTTTCGAAAGCCATTCCATGTGACCAGAAGTGAAGAAAAGTTCAATCAAAATGCTATATAGTATTATTAATAATAAAACGGCCTCTTATTTAAATGCACTTTTATCAAGGGTAAACGAGCAACATTGTTATAAAACTAGGCAATGTCTTATGAATTTTACATGATGTCATTTTAAAACTGCTTATGGTCATGGGCCTTTTAAATATTGCTATGGAATAAACTGCCTGTGGATATTAAAAGTATTACAAACGTGGTTAGTTTTAGCTCAAAACCTAAAAGCTGGCTCTTAAGTAAAAGGATTTTACAGTATGTTTTAATGGTTATTTGAGATTGTATTTGTGTTAATTTAATAATGTAGTGTCACAGTGTACCTGATTCTGGGAGTGGTATAATCTGTATTTCACATCAAGGACCACAATGGAAATAAGTTTTGTTTTCAAAACTTTATTGTGTTATACATGACGAATGTAAGTGTATTCACTTATTTTTTTGTCAAATAAAAATAAAGATAGATAGACAGACAGACAGACAGACAAACAGACAGACAGACAGACAGACAGACAGACAGACAGACAGACAGACAGACAGACAGACAGACAGACAGACAGACAGACAGACAGATAGATAGATAGATAGATAGATAGATAGATAGATAGATAGATAGATAGATAGATAGATAGATAGATAACAGCGAGAATGTTTTGAATTTAAAATAGTTTTAATTTAATGCCAGCATCAATTAGCATGTTGTAGGCATGTTTCTAGTATAAATTAGCATGTTGTTAGCATGATTTTAGTATGGATTAGCATGTCAGTCAACATAAGAACAAACAGTTTGAAAAAGTATGAATAACTAGATTCAAGTACAAATAAGCATGTTGTTTGCATCATTTTAGTACTGATTAGCATGCTGTTAGCATGATAGTACAATATAGCATGTTATTTGCATAATTTTAGTACGGATTACCTGTTCTTAGCATGATTCTAGTACAAATTAGCATTTTGTTGGATTCAAGTACAAAATGGCATGTTGTTAGTATGATTCTAGTACGGATTAGCATGTTCTTAGCATGATATTAGCGTGAATTAGCATGTTGTTAACATGATTACAGTAAGAATTAGCATGTTGTTAGCATGTTTCTAGTATAAATTAGCATGTTGTTAGCATGACTCTAGTATGGATTAGCATGATTCTAGCACAAATAGGCATGTTGTTTGCATCAATCTAGTAAGGATTAGCATGGTGTTAACATAATTCTAGCATGAATTAGCATGTTGTTAGCATGATTCTAATATGGATTAGCATGTTGTGAGCATGATTATAGTACAAATTAGCATGTTGTTAGCATGATTCTAATATGGATTAGCATGTTGTGAGCATGATTACTGTATAGTACAAATTAGCATGTTGTTAGCATGTTTCCGGTATGGGTTAGCATGTTTTTAGCATGTTTCCTGTACAAATTAGCAGCCTAATGAATTTCCACAACATAATGAATTACACAGATCATATATATATATATATATATATATATATATATATATATATATATATATATATTTTTTTTTTTTTTTTATTTATTTTTTTTTATTTATTTATTTTTTTTTTGATTTCTTTCTGACTTTAAGAAAACAAGTGAAAAATAAAGTGACTATTGCAATAAGTTACATGAGCAAATGACCTCATTAACTTGAGGCAGTTTGCAGTTGTCAGCTAATGTAACAAGCTAATTTTTTGTTTGTCCTTGTTTTCTCATTTTCTTGTATGTGTAAAGCAGTGTGAGCTAAGAGGTTCCAGTTGTGCTTTGGATAAGGAACGAGAGCGCTGCAGCAGGACATGTACAGTAACACTGCCCGACGGCTCCAGCTGCTCTATTCCTCTCCGACAGGGAGCCTCCATCAGACAAGTGCTGCTAGAGCTCTGCCAAAAACAACACATCAACCTGGCTGCTGTCGACCTCTTCCTCACCGGAGGAGAGAAGGTGCGGACAGCCTTCACTAGCTTTTATAGTGTCTCCTTTAGCTAGTCTGTCAGTGCTGAGCTTGATTTCTCTTTTTTTCTGCTCATTGTTTTTTTCTTAGCCTTTGGTGTTGGATCAAGATAGTATTACTCTCAGCTCCAGAGAACTTCGTCTTGAGAAGCGCACTTTGTTCAGGTACGTTTTGTTATTATTATCTTCCTTTCGCAAGTAATATCTGGAAATATTCCGTTTTGACTTTAACTTCAATTGGAAACGCTCTTCAGTATTGATCTGTTTTCTCCAAGAGCACCATATGTGACCCTGAACCACAAAACAGTTTTTTTTTCTTTTCAAATTGAGATGTGTACATAATCTGAATCAATATGATTTCAACTGATGTATGATTTGTTAGGACACTAATAACTACACTTATTAGAACTGAGGAATCTGAGAAAATCATCTTTCAATTGTATAACAGTTTACATCACTAATCAAAAATTGAGTTTTGATACATTTACAGTAGAAAATACAGTGCAAAATATCAGTACTTAATAATTTAATGGTTTTTGACATAAAAGAAAAATCTATTTTGACCCATTCGATGTATTTTTGGCTATTGACAAACTTCTGCTTTAAAATTATCTAAAAATAAAGATTTTTTTTCCAATTAATTAATAAATACATTAACAAAAATTATGAGTGCCTTTGTAATTTTTATTAGTTCAATTGTTTTTACATTTTCTATTTTCTTAGTTTTTTTCTCCTTTCATTTTACAACATCGTTTTACACTTTTTTTTATTTCAGTTAACTTCCAAGGCAATGAATAATCAGGATAATCTTTAATCATGATCAAAAATTGCAAACCCTTGGAACATAAGTTTGGATATTCATAAGTTTGGAAAATTAAACCACACTGAACTGAACTAAACTGAACTTCAACTCTGAAAACTTGACTGACACAGTTTTACTAAAACTTCTATGTTAAGCTGCTTTGACACAATCTACATTGTAAAAGCGCTATAGAAATAAACATGAATTGAACAGAACTGAAATAAGACTCCAGCTATAAGGTCCAGGGTCGCATATTGTTCATAGCTATAACAAGATTGTTTTAATTTACAGAGCGGAATCAAAGTTACATTTGAATATTCAATTTCTGTCCCTGAATACTCTTATACATTTTTAACTTTTGTTAAATTTTACAATTAATTTTTTTTCTTAAAATGTTCAGTTAACTTTTTTCCACAATTCCACTTTATATCTTACAATTTATCTTCTATGTTCATTTGTTCTTTTTTCATATTTTATTATAAGTTTTTTTTTTCATTCATTCATTCATTTTCTTGTCGGCTTTGTCCCTTGCGGGGTCGCCACAGCGGAATGAACCGCCAACTTATCCAGCACGATTTTACGCAGCGGATGCCCTTCCAGCCACAACCCATCTCTGGGAACTTCCACACACACATTCACACTCATACACTATGGACAATTTTAGCTTACCCAATTCACCTGTACTGCATGTCTTTGGACTGTGGGGGAAACCGGAGCACCCGGAGGAAACCCACGCGAACCCAGGGAGAACATGCAAACTCCACACAGAAACGCCAACTGACCCAGCCCAGCCGAGGTTCGAACCTGCGACCCAGCGACGTTCTTGCTGTGAGGCAACAGCACTACCTACTGCGCCACTGGGTTGCCCCAAGTTTTTTTTTTTACATTTCTATTTTCATTCACATGTTTTATTATTATTTTAGTACTTTGATTTACACCATTTTATTTCAGTTATTTCTTGAGACAACCTTTTGATCTGAAAATATTCTCAAGCTTTACCAAAAGTCAATTTCATTCACTAAATATTTAATGTTTCTGTGAAATTAAAATAGTCTTACGGATATCTATAATCTAGTGTGCTCCACAACAGTGACACAATTTGCATTTAGAAGATATAAAACAAGCTTGCAGTTTTTTTGACATCCCCTAATACTTCAGTTTCTCATCAGTTTCTCATTTATTTTTGATTTAATGCGCATGAGCTCAACTATTCTCACTGGCAGAGCTATGGTAAAAACTAAACGCTAATGGGTTTTTTTAAAAGGGCAGTGGCTACTAAATGTCCCGCCCTATCTTAACGATTCAGTTGAGATTACATCAAACATCAAATAACAAATGCACATTTTACAGCATTTCACTGGACCTTTAATGACATTTCCAGCACAAATGACTTTCATTTCATTAGTAAAATGCTCTTTAATACCAGAGTGATCTGTTTTCTACAATAGCACCATCTGTTATGAATGAAGAAAACACTATCAAACAAATGTGTGGTGGTTGGCGCGGAACTATAAATAAACTCACTATATTTTCAGATTGGACCTGGTACCCATTAACAGATCGGTTGGGTTGAAAGCGAAGCCCACAAAACCTGTGACTGAGGTTCTGCGGCCTGTGGTTGCCAAGTATGGACTCCAGCTTGGCGATTTGGTGGCCAGAATAGTAAGTGATTGGCTGTGACCAGTTATACATATGGTTGGCATACATTGTTTATTTCCTATCCACAGAGCATTTTTCAGTCTACCTTTTTCCTATGCCTCATGATGATGTGCGTGAATTATGCACTGTAAAAAATTATATAACAAAAAATCATGACTTCAAATGTTTTATGTTACTTTAACTTACTTTAATAGGTTAATCAGGTTTCAAGTACATTTAAGTTATGCAGAGTTTAACCTAATATTTTTAGCCAGATCGATTGATATAAGTTGAGATGACTAGAAAATTTGATTCACCTCAAATAATAAGGCAGTAAGATATTGTTTACAGTGTGGGAGCAACTTCTGTTCACTGTAAACAAACTGTTTACAGTGAGGTGTTGTTAAAGGAATAGCTCACCCAAAATTACAATTCTGCCATCATTTACTCACCCTTCACTTAATTCAAAATCTATTTGAGTTTCTTCCTTTTGCTGAACACAAAAGAATATATTTAGAAAAAAGCTGGTTGCGTGCACCTATTGAATTCCATAGTCATTTTTTTCCTACTATGGAAGTCGATAGGTCCCAGCAACCAACATTCTTCAAAATATCTTTTGTTTTAAACAGCAGAAAGTTATTCTCCTTATAGTTCATCCATCGAATATTAAAATCCCAGTTGTAAGAGCAACAAATAATAACTTGACTTCTAGTTGATCACTTGGAAAAGTGGCAGAAGGTAAATTTTTCTGATGAATCATCTGTTGAACTGCATCCCAATCATCACAAATACTGCAGAAGACTTATTGGAACCCGCATGGACCTAAGATTTTCACAGAAATCAGTCAAGTTTGGTGAAGGAAAAATCATGGTATCAAGACATTTGTGCTGCCCATTACATTACAAACCACAGGAGAGGGCAAATTCTTCAGCAGGATAGCGCTCCTTCTCATACTTCAGCCTCCACATCAAAGTTCCTGAAAGCAAAGAAGGTTAAGGTGCTCAAGGATTGGCCAGCCCAGTCATCAGACATGAACATTATTGAGCATGTCTGGAGTAAGATGGAGGAGAAGGCATTGAAGATGAATACAAAGAATCTTGATGAACTCTGAGAGTCCTGCAAGAACGCCTTCTTTGCCATTCCAGATGACTTTATTAACTAAAGTTATTTGAGTCATTGCAGAGATGTACGGATGCAGTCGTCAAGCTCATGGGAGTCATAGACAATATTAATAATTTTTTCACTGCACCATGACTTTATATTCTATACTGTACATTATTTCTGTTAAGTGCCAAGACTTTTGTCTATGTAAAGTCAGACCTTACTGTCCTAATTAAATAATTAAAAATCAAGGCATGATCATATTTTATTTTGGTAAAATAAGCGTAATCTAGAGGCCTTTGCCTTTCATATAAGCCACTTCTGATACCAAATGATCAACTAGAAGTCAAGTTATTATTTGTTGTTCCTAAAACTTGGATAGGTGACCAGACTTTTGTCAGGTAGTGTATTTTTAGCGAAACATTATCTTGTGTGAATTGGTTCCGTTAATTTGAATCAGTGTTCATTTTGTCAACAAATATAAAGGCAAAATATGTTTGTTGCAAATAGATTGACACAAACAATGTGTGTGTATGACCTGATCTGGTGAAATGAGTCGGACGTCGCACCGCATTATTTCTTGCTCTTGCTGTGAGGCGACCACTGAGCCATCGTGTCGCCCTAAATGACTATTAAAGTTGACTTAAACTTTTACTAAATTCACTGGAAATGAAAATAGATCTATATTCTAAACCTTAATTTCTCCCGGACCCACTGCTTGTGTGTGTGCGCGTGCTCTCACTTCTCACACATGTATGTATGCTTGGATGGGTCCAATTTTGACCAATTTCGAATATTCAATTCAATTCAATTCATCTTTATTTGTATAGCACTTATACAATGTAGATTGTGTCAAAGCAGCTTCACATGGAAGATTATAGTGAATTGAAACAGTGTCAGTTCAGTTTTAAGAGATTAAGTTCAGTTCAGTTCAGTGTGGGTTAATAATCACTACTGAGAGTCCAAACACTGGGGAGCAAATCCATCGATGCGCAGCTCTACAGATCCCGAACCATGCAAGCCAGTGGCGACAGCGGCGAGGAAAAAACTTCACCAATTGGCGAAAGCGAAGATTTTAAAAACCTCGAGAGAACCCAGGCTCAGTTTGGCACGACCATTTCCCTATGGCCAACGTCTTGTGCAGAGCTGCAGTCTAGGCGCAGCACGGTGGACCTCGGCGAAGACTCGTCTGTCCTTGGAGCATCACATGAATCAGTCTCATGTTCTCACTCCACGATGACCACCACAGCAGGATGCGGCCTGGTCCAGAATACCTTGGGATCATCTCGTCGCTGGTCTTGGATCGCATCAGTGGCGCTGCATAGTCTGAGGGCCTCAAGATGAGTACCCCCAGGTGGAAATACAGAATAAGGAGAATAATTAGCGTAGCTGCTGTTCATAGTGTATAAAAACAAGAAGCAAAATGCTGCGTGGGGCACATCATGCGTCAAACCGCTATGTAATGCATTGAGTGTATGCTTTGCTAAAAAGATAGGTCTTTAATCTAGTTTTGAAGAGCGAGAGTGTGTCTGAGCCTCGGACATTATCAGGAAGGCTATTCCAGAGTTTAGGGGCTATAAATGAGAAGGCTCGACCTCCTTTACTCGACTTTGATATTCTAGGTACTACCAGAAGCCCTGAGTTTTGAGATCGTAAAGAGCGGGTTGGATTGTAGCGAGACAGGAGGTTGGTTAGATAAGCAGGAGCTAGATTATTTAAAGCTTTATAGGTAAGGAGTAATATTTTAAATTCAATACGAAACTTAACAGGCAGCCAGTGTAAGGAGGATTAAATTGGGGTGATATAATCATATTTTCTAGATCTGGTAAGAACTCTGGCAGCTGCATTTTGCACTAGCTGAAGTTTGTTAATAGAGGATGCTGGGCAGCCAGCAAACAAAGCATTACAGTAGTCCAGCCTAGAAGTCATGAAAGCATGAACTAGCTTTTCTGCATCTGATATGGATAGCATACTTCGCAATTTAGCGATATTTCTCAGATGGAAGAAAGCAGTTTTTGTGACATGGGATATATGATTTTTGAAAGTTAAACTGCTGTCTAATATGACACCCAGATCTTTTATAGTAGAGCTAACGCTAACTTTGTATCCCTCTAGTTGCAGGTCGAGTTGTGAGAACTGCTGTGTACAGGATTTAGGCCCAATAAGTAATAATTCTGTTTTGTCTGAGTTTAAGAGAAGAAAATTGTTGGTCATCCAGTCTTTGACATCTTTGATACACTCAGTTAGCTTTGACAGTTCGCACATCTCATCAGGTTTAGTTGAAATATATAATTGAGTATCATCTGCATAGCAGTGAAAGCTGATCCCGTGTTTTCTAATAATGTCCCCCAGGGGAAGCATGTATATTGTAAACAGCAAAGGGCCTAAAACTGATCCTTGAGGGACCCCGTACTTTACTGGCCTGACTTGTGAAAGCTGTCCATTAATATTCACAAACTGGTAACGATCAGCTAAGTATGACCTAAACCATTGAAGGGCCTGACCTTGGACACCTGTAGAATTTAAGCGGTCAATGAGAATATTGTGGTCGATGGTGTCAAATGCGGCGCTAAGATCGAGTAAAACTAAAAGTGAGACGCACCCTTGGTCAGCAGCTAAGAGTAAATCGTTGGTTATTTTTACTAATGCGGTTTCTGTACTATGATGAGGCCTGAAACCTGACTGAAACACTTCAAAAATGTTGTTTGTCTGCAGAAATGAGCATAATTGGGTAGAATATGGGTAAACTTGACTCAAAACAAGTATACTTGACACTACTCACTTCACTTCAAATCCCATTTCTGGCACAACAGACCATTTCCGTTGATGAAATTAACACTGATTAGAATGGAAGTTTCCCAAACCAAAATTGCAACCCATAATTTGAAACACCGTAGACATGCGGAAAAAAGCCAATACCTTTTGGCAAATAGAAAACAATAGGATTTGCTGATGTGAAATGAACAGCTGTTTGAGTCTAATATGGGTGTGGAGTTATGTGGTATAGCAGGAACGAACGCTGCAGTTTTTCCCCTCCTAAACGTCAAACGGTGGCCATCTGAGCCAGCTTTCAGATGTTAATAGAAGACAGCACTAAGCAGAGAGAAACGACTGTAACGGCCTGAAACAAAGCCTCCTCCCAGCTCCACAAAGCATGAAAGCGGGTTTATTTTTAGCCAGTGGTCTGCGAGACTTTCACTTATATCACAGAGCAGCAGAGACGTTCAACATTAATCTTCAAAAGCATAGAATATAGATCTGTATGACGCTAGCGTGAGGCTGCAGACATAAAAGCAGGTGCTAACATTTCAGTGTTAAGTTCCTAGAGGAATGTCCTGCGTTCAAAACAAGCAGAGTTAAAAAACAAGCAAAAACCGTGTGTGGTGCGAGACATTCCAGGAGATTGAAAAGCAGAAATGTGCAGTTTGTATTTCTGTTTATGGACTTATTTAAACTGTTCCCTACAAAAATGTGTGTTATTTGAGAACTGAAGTTGTCTAAGTAATCTATTTAGCAATGGGGAAAACAGTTCAGGGTGTTTAAACCTCTAGTCATTGTAATTGCTGTAAATGGAAAGCTGGCTCACTTTGTGGATGGTCACAATATAATCATAAAATCAGACGAAATTGCACACAGACAAGTTTAATAAGCAGTTTAATCAGTAATCTTATGGTAATGTGTGTAATGTTCATGCATGCTGCTCTTGTGTGAGAAACCCTGTGTATTGGCTGTGTGAGTAAACGGCCTAAATAAATTCAACTAATTTATTTATTTATTTATTTATTTTCAGTTTTTGACTATCCTTTTTAACCATTTAGATGAAAAGCATGAATAAAAGCATCACTAGTTGTAATAATTGTTATAAGTAATATAGGTGATCCTCACATAGCTATTAAAAATTGCTTGACAATTCTCACTTTCTCTAGATTTATAATTTATAGTTTACTAATGACATTTCTTTCAAATTTCAAATAATTTTTTATTCTAAATTCTTTTTAAAATTCTAAGTTTTCAAACTTGTTTATAATAAATTTGAGTCAAAAATAAATAAATAAAAAGAGTAGATTTAATACATAAAGGGAAATTACAACACAATACCAAAGATCTATTGAATTATTAAATATTTTGTTGGGATAAATCTTAATTTCAATCACAACACATTAATATATTCATTATTCTGACTGTATGTCTAAATTACATTTTTGACATTGAAATTTTTATCAGACCTTAGAATAAAACGAATATTTTCATTTTACTCAATGGCATACCTAATAAATAGAGTAAATAAGTGGTCTCTTCATTTTATCCATAACTATATATCATCAAATACATATATCCAGGGCCGGATTGACATAAGGGCTAGGTGGGGCTGAAGCCCTGCAGGACCCACAGGAGAAAGGGGCTCTTGATTGGCTGATGAATTAATTTATGCTATGACATCGGAAACGCCTCTTTGCGTTATGCTTTCTTTCGTCGATAATGTGAAGCATTCCTTTCGGTTCGCTGCTGTTAAAAACAGTGACGCCTGTGCTAAACTGGGGTTCAGAGTGGCTGTAGCCCAATCAGTATATTAAATAGCCCTGTTTTAGTCACCCATAAGGGTGATCAGATGTGCTAATTTTCCCAGGACAGGCCCTTATTTCGGCGAACCGTCCAGTCAAAGGTAGGCTAACCATGCTCGCCGTAGAACAAAAATTTTAATTCAAATAGTCTTCATCAATGATTAACTTGTACATGTAAAAACAGAAGCTGGGATAGGCGGAATTACACTGAATGAACTCAGCCGCGCGGCTGTTACAGCTGGACTCAAAAAAACGGCGCGCGCGTATAAATTAGTAAATTATTAATAATAATAATAATAATAATAACAACAACAATAATAACAACAACAACAAATTATATATATATATATACTTTTTTGAGGTAAAAAAATTAAAGGGGGCCCTTGGCTTTGGTATAGCCTCAGGGCCCAATGTGTTCTTAATCCGGCCCGCATATATCCTCTATCAAATAAGGTTTTATCCATAATATTATACTAGGGTGCTATATTTATGGGTACACTTTCAACACCATGTGTATTTTAATGTTCATTACATTACCTGCTGTCCTTGAGTTCATCACTATACACAGTTTAATTCATATGGGCAAACTAAGAGATAGATAGAAACAATTTTCTGTGGTTATCAACTAGATAGAAACTAGAAGGGCTAATGTTTTATAAATTTCTACATTTTTTAGAGTGGCGAGACAGAGGTTCTTGATCTTGGAGTACCCATATCAAACCTTGATGGCTTGCGAGTTGTCCTGGAGAGGGCAGATCCAGCCAAAGGTACACATACACACACAACAGTTGTTTTTATGTCATGATGACTTTTCATTGGCATACTGTTTTTATACAGAGCTAATCTTATTTTCTGCTGATTTGTAGTTCTAATCCTTACAAAAAAAGGTGTGCATTTTTACATTCTCATATTAAATTAGTATAATTCAAGCCAAGGGCGTAGATTAGCCCTTGATATTGGTGGGGACGTACATCCCTAGAGCGCATGTATTGAACAGCTAAATTCTGTTTTGTGCTTTTAAAAACATGAATAAAGGTTTTAAACACCTAATAATACAAATAACAATTATTGAAGCACATCCTATGCTGCAACAGTCAATTTACATGATTTTACTGCAATCTGTCTTTGAGGAGGTATGAATGTACAGAAATTTAGAAAGGCATGTGACCCAATTTAACCATTTTATCTCTATTATCTATTATATATGTCTATGGATTTAACCCTTTGAGCACCTCTAGGTTACTAAGGGTTGACAGAGCTTTATTTTATTTTGAAGGCGATTAAATTATTGGTGGAGACATTTTAGTGATTATATGCCCTTGATTCAAGCTTGTGAGCTTGACTAAATTATTTGTACTATTTTTGTGGGGACAAAAATTTTTCCCACAGAGAGTGGTTAACCTTTTTTACAGGGCAATCATTGAAATATTCAGGAAAAACCCTGAAGTGTTACAGGGGGTTATTACATACACATATATTAATACTTAACATAAGTTTTTTCTCTCAATAACGGGTTAAACCAGTTCTAACAGCTCTGCAAAAAAATTTAGAGACCACTTTAAAGTTATTACTGGTTTTATGTATATTATCACACAATGAGCCCTTAATGCTTTTAAAAGTCATCTTGTATGCTGTATTTATTTACAATTAAACAGTAATACTGTGAAAGAATATTACAAATTAATTGAACTGTTTTTTTACTTCATTTTAAGTTTAATTTAATGTATCTCATTTTTAGCATCATTACTCCAGTCTTTATTGTCACATGATCCTCTAAAAATAATTGTTGTAATGTAAATGGAGACATTCCAGAGACTTATCTTGTTTTATGAATAGAGCAAATTGTAAATAACTAACTCTATAAGCCTCACTCCTGAACATCTGTTATGGTTTTCATGTTTTATGTGGACAGACTTAATAATTTTTTTATACTGTACGGACTGTATGTTCTGTCCCATTACCACTACCCTATCCTTAAACTCAACCCTCACAGAAAAAATCAGCAGTTTTACATTTTCATAATACTTCATTCTGGATGATTTATGAGTTGTTTTCCACAAGGACGAAAAAAAGTCCACTCAAGGTCAAAAATGACCAGAATTGCTGTTCTTGTGGGGAAAATTTGGTGGTCCCCAAAACGAGATGAATACAAAGACCACACACACATGGCCTTGTGCATTATCAAGTTCTCCACTCCTCTCTGATAATATCAAATAATTGTGGTGGAGGTCATTTGAACATTCCTTTGTGTAATTGTTTTGTTGTACTCACCAGACAAGTCTAAAACACTCAACTCCAAAACACCAGCTGCCAAGAAAGGGTTTCCAAGAGAGGTGAGCATGACTTCAGGCAATGTGTCAAATGCCCTGCCTGCTTTTCCCCTCTCAATACACAAATACTGATTCATCCTCAATACTCTATGATGCTCATGATTCATGCAGATTACCACTGATGACTAAAGTTCACAAACATTCTCTATATGTTAGTAACTCCAAGCATGCATGGACGGACTTGTGTGTACATGCATAATCTACAGTGTCTTTATAGTACTATGCATTTGGAAAGAGCTTTGTGTGCTGTTGCGCAATGCTTATTTTTAGAAGGGAATGAAACCGTTCATGAGCATGTTGAGCTGTCAGGCATTTAGCTCAATATTTAGTTAATAAATATACAGTTGAAGTCAAATTTATTCGGCCTCCTGTGAATTTTCTTTTTTTTTTATTTCAAATATTTCCCAAATGATGTTAAACAGAGCAAGGAAATTTTCACAGTATGTCTGATAATATTTTTTCGTCTGGAGAAAGTCTTATTTGTTTTATTTTAGCTAGAATAAAAGCAGTTTAATTTTTTTTAGAAAACATTTTAAGTTCAATATTATGCCCCAAAATAAAATAAAAACCAGCATTATATTTTTTACAGAACGAACCACTGTTATACAATGACAGTGCTTTCCACATACAGACTTTACTTGGGCGGGCTGCCCAGGTATATTAACGGTCACCCAAGTATATTTAGTGACACATTTCTTTTACTATTATTAACATCCTTTTACACTTTTTGTATCCGCTCAATATAACTAAACATCCGCCATCGATTAAGTAGTGAAAAATCTTCTCTTGTTTACCAGTTTCGTTCTGTGCCCACGAGACCTGTCAACAATCGTGCAGACCGTTTCACGTATTCTTCAGACCCAAAGAGTTGCGCATTTTTGGGACTTTAAAAAAAAGTATCCGGTGGTGGTTTCTAAATCTCCTAAAATGTCCGGAATTCAGCTTTTGCTTTTAAAGCTTGTATGTGTTTTTGCATTACTCTTTTATTAAAGACTACTTTCCGCCTGGTTTCACATGTACAGCCACGATACAGAGAGAAAAAGTCAATAATAGATTCATTAATTAAACCACTAAGAAAAAACTTTACTATATACTCGGAAAGAACGAAATGACTGTTCTAAAATGGCTGCAAAATAGTCTATATGTACACCATGGTTAATCAACGCATTTTCCTTATTTGAAAAAAATCTACTTGTTTTAATCTTGTAATTTAATCTTGTAATCTTGCTTCTGATGCCAAAACAAATTCCTTGTGTGTGTGTGAAGCACACTTGGCAATAAAACTGATTCTGATTATAATAATTTTTTGAGATATTGTTAATATACTACATGTTAATATATTACATAGGCTATTTTATCTAAAATATATATAATATATATAATATATATATTTTATCTAAAATGCTTTGGCATTAAAGTTTGCTTTGAACTTGAAAGAAAGAGAGAAGCAGATTTTACCTGTCAGTGGCTGCACATGGCTCCTGAATAGCATAAAAGTATATTTTTTTTTTACTTCAGTCTTTTTTTAACAGTCTTTTTTTACTTTAACCCATTAAAAAAAGAAACAGTGTCGTAGTAAATACAAATAATAATCAAAATTAAATTATGTTTTGTTTGTCACATATAGTTTACAATTTATGTCATGTGGGTAAATGGAGTGTTTTAATCCAGCTACCACCGCAAGTATATTTCAAACCTGTGGGAAGCATTGAATGACTTGCCTAATTACCTTAACTTGCCTAGTCAACCTAATTAACCTAGGTAAAATTTTAAATTTCACTTTAAGGTAAATACTAGTGTCTTGAAAAATATCTAGTAAAATATTATGTACTGTCATCATGGCAAATATAAAATGTATCCGTTATTAGAAATGAGTTATTAAAATTATGTTTAGAAATGTGTTGAAAAATGTTTTGGGAAAAAATATACATAATAATTCAGGAGGGTTAATAATTCTGACTTCCACTGTATCTGTCTTTGCTGCATTGCTAGAGAGACGATAACTCGACAGTGAAACCATTGAATGAAGACAAGCATCCCCGCACAGCTGCGTCTGAGAGGAAGAAAGGCAAAAAGAATCATATAGATGAAACTGAAGGTACATATTTCACACTTTACACTGACCTTTTTGTGCTTTTGTGAACTTGAGCCATGCTTACAAATGTGTGAATTACATTTCATAACAAGATCAAACCAAGACACATTTCGAAACAAATGATGTTGAGTCGTCTAAGAAAATTCTGTCAGTTATGATTTGTCAGTTACTTTTAGTTGTACTTTAAAAAAAAGTTTCACAGAATCAATTTGTGTTGGGACAACATGAAGGAGGGTTGCACGGTGCCTCAGTGGTTAGCACTGTCGCCTCACAGGAAAAAGGTCGCTGGTTCAAGTCCCGGCTGGGCCAGTTGGCATTTCTGTGTGGAGTTTGCATGATCTCCCTGTGTTGGCGTGGGCTTCCTCCAGGTGCTCCGGTTTCCCCCACAGTCCAAAGACATGCGGTACAGGTGAATTAAATGAACTAAATTAACCGTAGTGTATGTGTGTGTGTGTGAATGGTGTGTGTATGGTTGTTTCCCAGTACTGGGTTGTGGCTGGAAAAGCATCAGCTGTGTAAAACATATGCCGGAATAGTTTGTGGTTCATTCCACTGTGGCGACCTCTGAAATAGAGACTAAGCCGAAGGAAAATGAACAACATGAAGGAATTAAGTTGTCTTGTTCAAGCTTATTTTAAGTATTTTGAACAAACAGCATTTTTTGAATGTGTGTACAAGGTTGTATTTGGACAGAAGTTGATGAGAGTTTCTGTGTAAATAGAATTTATATGAATGGATTATTTTTAAAATATTTTATACACAATTTTTTTCTTCATATTTTAAATAAATGTTTATTTTTATATGGATATTTTTATAGTGAGTTGTCAGGCAGTGTGCTTTTAAATCAGTGATATTTAAAAGTGTAGTTTTTATTTATATTTAAATAGTTTAATAATTGTACTTTTAAAGTTTTTTTAAATTTTGATGTGTTTTGTCAATTAATTGTTGCACATTTTTAAAATGTCTATAATATTTTATTGGGTTTTTTATTTTAGGCCTGTTGTTTTCATTTTGTTTAACTTAAAATGTAAAGGATTTTTTGCTTGGCAACTGAACTAAAATAATTTGAGGTTTTATATTTTTATGTTTTTTGTTCAGTTAGTGTTTATTTTATTGTTGTGCTGTGAAGAAAATATAAAACTGTGTATGGAAAGCATCGTCAATGCACCGTGATGCACCGAGATATCAAATTGAACCGAATCGATGGCATGATAATCGTAACCGTACCGAACCGTGAGACCAGTGTAGGTTCACACCTCTACTGTAAGCCATGGCAACAATTCTGCGACAGCTCTTAAAAATTACCTGTTTTTGTTCGGTGTCTGTGACTTTGAAACCAAAATATTCCCATAATACTGACGTGCTGTTTTTCTTTGATATTAATTTGTTTATTAATGCTTATGAAGCAGCAGACGGCATCATCCCACTTGTCGCACTTTCCTGTTTCTTTTTGTTTTTTTGTTTTTTACTGTGGGCGTTCCGAATAGTTCGGCTGCACAATTCTGATTGGGCAGAACAAAAGTGTGCTCATTCAATTGGCTAGAAAGTCACACACAGGCGGCAGTCACGCATTTGCTCTGGGCGGGGGAATTTAAATATCACAGCCTCTTGTGATTAGCTAATCGCAATGTTTCAAATTGCGTTTCGATTAATCACACAGCCCTAATTGTAGTTATAACCCTAAATAATATTGTAGTTATAACTAATAATTGTTAGGATTTATGTCAATAGAGTCTTATATAGAATAAAACTATATTTAAAAGCCAAAAAAATACATGTGACTCATATTTTAAAGTGTAGCTGTACTGTCCAAATGCATTTTTGTTATGATGATGATGATGATAATAAAAGCCTTTATTTGTCACATACACTTTTACATGCAGTGAAATTGGACCCCTCCGACCATACACAAACATCACACGTTTCAGGGGAAGACAGGTCAGACGAGAGGTAGCATAGGAAAAAAAAAGATACAATAAGGTAAAGAGAGGTGAAAAAAAAGCCCCTCCTAGACTGTCCTTAAAGTTGGGCAGTGTGAGATCAGGGGAAAAAAAGCCCCAGCAACAAGCACATAAACACATAGACATAACGCGTTTTATTTAGTTGTAATTTCTCTGGACTTCATATTATAATGCTCTACAAAGTTGACTTATTATTGAATCTCCTCTAATCTTGCAGAGTTTTTCGAGTTGTTGAGTCGTGCTCAGAGCAGTCGTGTTGACGACCAGAGAGGCCTTCTGAGAAAAGAAGATCTTGTCCTTCCCGACTTCCTGCGAGTAAACCCTGATCCCAAACCTCAATCTCCTCCATCCTGCTCAACCCCGACCTCTCATAAACCCGGCCACACCACTACCACCTCCACAAACCCCCATCCCCCTAAACCCAGCCCCTGTAACGGACACCCGGCCTCAGCCCCATTCAGTGCACCACTCTCCCCCATCTTGCGCTCCGCTGGTGCCCGCGAGCAGGAGGAGGAGGAAGGCCTAGGGGATCTGACTCTGGTGGCGGAGGGTGACATCAGCAGCCCAAACTCCACCCTGCTTCCGCCTCCACCACCCGCATCACCACCGCCTTATGACGGCAGTCTAGCAGAGGCCAACTTCACTCCTCCACCGGCTGTTCACGGCACAGGTATTTCACCCGCCTGACTAGCGCTGAGTGTGTGTGTTGTGGCTTACGTGTGTTTGAGTGTCATAGTCTTGTACAGTACTTACTAGGATCAGCTTCATAATCACGTTAAAAAGTTTGAGCTCAGTGATTTTTATTTTTTTTGAAAGGAGTCTGTTATGTTCACAAACACTGAATTTATCTGATCAAAAACATGTTTTATAATTGTTTTTAAGTGTAAAATAACTTTATATTTATGTTGATATAAAACAATAATGTGTTCTATAGGTGTAAAAACGAATTATTTATAAACCGTTGAAGCTAAATTATTAGCCCTCCTGTGAAGTTTTTTCTTTTTTAAATATTTCCCAAATGATGTTTAACAGCAACAAATTTTTCACAGTATTTCCTACAATATTTTTTCTTCAGGAGAAAGTCTTATTTGTTTTATTTTGGCTAGAATAAAGTCAGTTTTTAATTTGTTAAGACCATTTTAAGGTCAAAATTATCAGCCCCTTTAAGCTAAATATTTTTTGATTGTATACAGAACAAACCACTGTTATACAATGACTTGCCTAATTACCCTAACCTGCATAATAAGCCTAGTTAAGCCTTTAAATAGCACATTAAGCTAAATACTAGTACCTTGAGTATCTTGTGTGTCATATGTAGTAAAATAGTATGTACTGTCACCATGTCAAAGATAAAATAAATCAGTTATTAGAAATGAGTTATTTAAACTATTATGTTTAGAAATTTGTTGAAAAAATCTTCTCTCCGTTAAACAGAAATTGGGGCAAAAATATACAGGGGGGCTAATAATTTAGTAGGGCTAATAATTCTGACTTCAAATGTATGTATTATTAAGATATCAGGAGAAAATTCTCAGTTACATGTTTGAGTAAAACAAAGTTTTTGTTTTGTTTTTGTAATGTAGAGCATGAAATAGTCAGTCAAAAAAGATGCTAAGTTTTCATAAATGTTTATACTCTATAAAATTATAAAAGTATGTTTATACTTTTTTTTTTTTTTTTAGACAACACAATACCAGAATAATTTAACTTTATAAGAGTTAAGAAAGATTTTTGCTGGAGTAATTAAAAATAATGAAAGCATTTGGTTTTTTAGTTTTTGGCAATAAAAACTCGAATTGACAGTATATTTTTAGGTGGAAGAAATGCTATCAGAATTTTATATGATAAAACAAATATTAACATTATACTTTCAAACACATAAACATATATAATAAATAAAGTACATCAAGGTCATTGCAGTGTTTTACTATGCATGTTTTAAGAAAAAATAAATAAAAAATCTCAAAAAGTTACTAAAGGAACCGCACTCCAGTCTTCAGAAATTCATTCCACACTAAAAGAAATAGATTTACAATTTTTTTTTACGTTAAGTGGTTGAAAACCATTTATTTGGGCTGAATTTAACCAAACAAATTAAGTTGAACATAACTCAGTTTAATTTGTTTGTTTAAATTCAACCAATATAAATTGTTTGCAACAATTGTGCAGAAATCATTTTTTTTCAGTGCAATATGCCAATTTTTGTACAAACTTCAGGATTTTTTGATGAATTAGAGCTGAAAACGAAATGTTTGTATCATTATTAACATCAATCTAAAGCTTCCTTGCTGACTCCAAACTTTTTAGCGGAGATATAGCTGTGTTTGCTAGTATGAGATGAAATACTAATGTATTGCTTATTGCACACTACAAACTGCCTATCAATATAGACTAAGTTGAATGAGCTGACAATGTATGCTAATTTTGCAATGCAATTTTTCAATGAGTCGATTAAGAGATGTATAAAATAGCATTGATTTACTTTGTTTATTCATGCCATTGTGGGATATAGTATTCAATACAGCCAGTGTACTATTTGTAATATTTAGCAGGGCATCTGGGTATTCTGTGTTTGTAGAAAATGTGCATGCTTTGCACAGTGTACATTTTATTACTGCAGAAATCCAATCAACATAGCTGTGAACTATGTATCTATGTATGTGTTAAAAGCTTTAAATTAACAATCTTTCGTTTTCTTTCCTGTTGTGGCGCAGAATAAAAAAGACATTTTAATTTGTAAAAATAAGACAATACACCCTGCAGATCATGTTATGTATATGCAAGAAAGACTGCAGTTATTAAAGACTGCTGTAAATAATCATTACTTTTCCTTTTGATACACACAAATGCGTCTCTCCACTCATCTAATCATTGGCTAACGTGAGACTGGGTTCTGGCAGGAATATGGTTAAAGGATTTCACACCACATTTTAAAGTTCATCCTCTGTGCTATTCTTGAAAACACAGTTACATTTTTGGTTTGCTTGCCATCCTGTTTCCTTTGTAGTTGATCATCATGTTAATTCTGTGTGAATCTGATCTAATAAACCCTAGCAAAATCAGACTAGTCTTGCCTGTGATCTTGTGTGACATCCCTGTTTTCCCTCTTCAGTTTCATCTTTCCTGTCATCCGTTCATCTATATGTTTTCCTCCCAATTCAGACTTGCCTTGATTGCATTTGTATAGCATACTGGAATATTGATTATCCAGATGTCTGCTGCAGTGATCTGGAGTCTAGTCAGATATGTATTCTGAGCTAATCCATCATATCTGATATATGGTGGCCAGCATGTTTTTCTTTCTTTTCAACCTAATGAAAGTGTAAAAATGAAGGTCAAACAACCCCTACTTTGGTTTTAATGTGTATGGAAGAGAATTTGTACAGTGTGTGCGTTATGTGAATTTCAGCATTAGCACACTTTGCTCATTTTTGCGTTGCTTATATTTGTCCACGATGTGTCATCGATGAAGTATAAAGACATTTTGTCAGTCAGAACTTTGAAAGAGAAAATTTGCAGACTCAACCCAAGGACGAATCTTTCTAATGTGCATGTGTTTCGAAGTATAACTCTTGTATACACAAAAAACAACCGGCTTAAAGGGTTAGTTCACCCAAAAATGAATATTCTGTTATGAAATACTCACCATTATGTTGTTCCAATCCCATTTGTTCATCTTCAGAACACAATTGAAGATATTTTAGATGAAATCTGGGAGCTGTCTGACCCCCCATAGACAGCAATTGTCCCTTTGTTGAAGTCATTTAAAAAAAAAAAAAACATTGTGTGTGCAAAAGTGTTCTTGGAGCTTCGTATGTTTACAGTTGAACCACTGAAGTCACATTGAATGTGCTGACAATGTTTATGGTTCCTTTTCTGGACTTTGAACATCTCGGGACCGTTGCTGTCTATGGAGGGTCAGAGAGCTCTTGGATTTCATCTAAAATATCTTAATTTCTGTTCTGAAGGTGAACAAAAGTTTCAGGGGGATTGGAAAGACGCGAGGGTGAGTAATTAAAAACAGAATTTTCATTTATGAGTGAACTAACCCTTTACTAGGAATGACTGCATGAAAATCCATCAGAATGCTATAAGAGCATGAGCATGAAGAAAGCTCTGTCATCTCCATTTGTCTGTTTCCAGAGATCATCATGAGCAAAGAACTGTTCTGCTGAACAACTTATTCTGTCTTCCCTTTAAAAATGAAAATAATTTAAAAAATGATTAGCACTGAAACCTCACAGCAAGAAGGTCACTGATTCGAGTCCCAGCTAGGCCAGTTGGCATTTCTGTGTGGAGTTTGAATGTTCTCCCGTGTTCACGTGGGTTCCGCAGGTGCTTTGGTTTCACCCACAGTCTAAAGACATGCGCTATAGGTGAATTAAATAAACTAAATTGTCCGTAGTGTATGAGTGTGTGTGTGTGTAATGAGTGTGTATGGGTGTTTCCCAATACTGGGTTGCAACTGGAAGAGTATCCGCTGTGTAAAACATATGATGGAATAGTTGGCGGTTCATTTCGCTGTAGCGACCTCTGAAATAGAGATTAAGCCAGGGGTGTCCAAACTCAGTCCTGGAGGGCCGGTTTCCTGCAGATTTTAGCTCCAACTGCTTCAACACACCTGCAGAGATGTTTCTAGAAAGCCTATAAGAGTTTGATTGGCTAGCCCAGGTGCGTCTTATTGGGTTGGAACTAAACTTTGCAGGACACCGGCCCTCCAGGACCGAGTTTGGGCACCCCTGGATTACGCCAAAGGAAAATGAATGAATGAATTTTATTATTCCAGTTGCTACAACATTAGAGATTCGATTTAATAATATTGATAAATAATGAAATTGTATTATTATAAGTATTATAAAAATAAAACATTACATTTATTTCAGTGTTTAACTCAATCCATTTGAACCATTTGTATTCTTTCATTGCTATTTGTGCTACAATTTAAAGACTTTTTTTTTAACAGTGTAATGACACCAAGATCATTTTTTGTGATTTATTCATGATTTATTTATGCTTAATGTTATTGGACACGTACTGACACCTTGTGTTGATGACATATTTTTGTATTGTTTTTAAATAATGTCTTGGACCTAGAACATGCTATTTCACATAATCAATCAAAACTTTATGACCAGGTTGGCAATAATCTAAAGTGATATAGGTCACCAAAAAATGTATATTTTATTATTATTTACTCATCCTCCTCTTGTTCCAAACTTGTGTGAGCATTTTTTTCTTCTGTTGAACACAAAGGATAATGCTGGAAAAAGCAACCATTGACTTCCATAGTATTTTTGCCCTACTATGGCTACTAGTTTCCATCATTCTTCAGAATATATACACTGCAAAAATAGCTGTTTTTTCAGCTCTATCAGAGTTAAAACACCAAATGAGTGAACGTATGGTCCCAATATTAAATATGTCCCAAGTTAAAATAACACTCTTAAGAGAGTTACTTGTACAACACTATAAACTAGTTATATTTACACTGTATCGAGTTAAAAAATAACTCTGGTCTACACTACTGGAAGTTGATTGATTCCTGACTCTAGTGTAAAAAGTGAAAATTCAAATCTTTACCAAAGAGAACTTACCTCTAGTCTACCTAGTAAACATTACAATACTTGATATTTAAAATAACTTACATAGGACAATTCTCCAAGAATGACAGAAAAAAACTGGTTTCCTGTAACTCCAGTGCTTCCCACACATAAGACTTTACTTGGGCGGGCCACCCAGGTATATTAACGGCCGCCCAAATATATTTGCCGACACTTTTTAAATTTTTTTTATTTTATTTTTACTGTATTATTATCATCCTTTTACACTTTTTTTTTTTATATCCGCCCAAAATAACCAAATATCCTCGATTTGAATAACCAGTGGAGAATTGCCTCTCGTTTACCCATTTCGTAGGCTACTGCTGGTTCTGTGTGCGTGAGAACGGTCAACTCTCCCAGAGACAGTCACATGCTCTGCAGACCCACAAAGATGTGCCTTTTTGCCACTTAAAACCTAGCCGGGGTTTCTAAATCTCCTAATGTCCGGTATTTGGCTTACGCTTTTGAAAGTTGACGTTAATTGTATGCATATTTACATTACCTTTTTTTTCGCTTAGCTTCGCAACTGACTGCGCGCACACAGCCATGAAAGCTAGAGAAACTTTAAATAATTAATTCATTAATAAACAACTTTACAATATACTCGGACGAAATGACATATAAACTGGCTGCATAGTCTATTTTATACATATCTAAAATGCTTTGGCAATAATATACAAAATGTCATGCCAATAAAGCAACCTGAACCTGAAAGAGAGAGAATAAAATAAAAATAAAACAATTAAACTTAAAAAATCACATTATTTTTTTGTTTGTCGCATGTAGTTGATCATATGTGCTGTGGGTAAAAGGTGTCTTTCAATCTGGCAACCACCGCAAGTATATTTCAAACCTATGGGAAGCACTGAACTCCTTCATTTTACACTGACTCAAATCAGCTTCGAACTCTGACTGTGTTCATTTATCAATGATTTTTCTGTGTAGTTTTGTGTTCAACAGAAGAAAGACAATCATAAAAGTTTAAAACCACATGAGTGTGAGTAAATTCTGTGGACATTTTTGTTTTGGGTGAACAATCCCTATAAAAATTCTACCACATTCCAGAGCAAACTAATTGAGAAAACTCATAATAATCACGTCAACAAAGCGAAAGCTATCTTGCAGAGAGGCGACAGTTCAACCAAAACTTACTATTCATTCCCCACTCCAGTCATCTGTGTGTCCATTCTCACATTCTCTCTATGTCTTTCTTCATGATGGGTGTGATTTTGCCAAGTAAGATGTCATTCTTGATTGTTCCAGTGTTGTTCCAGGATCAACATAGATGTAGATTGAGGAACATGCCCTACTTGGTGAAATCTAACCATTTCTTGATATGTGCCGTACTGATTGGTCTGCACACTTGTCTCCAGGTACAGAAGAAGAAAACACGAGCACTTCAGCAGTAAACAGCCAGAGCTCAACAGCACAATCGGACTCGCGTGTGCGGGACAAGGGTGTCACTCTGGAGGACAGTTTTGAAGGATACGCAGCTGAACTTCGCCAGTGCCAGAACAAAATGAGAAACGGCGTTTACCCCTCCACAGAAGCCCCCCGTCCTCTCAGCGGCGTGCTTGAAGTCAACGAGAGCGACACTGTGCAATACAAAGCAACGTTTGTCTGAAAGAAGAAGAAGCTGCTTTCAAAAAGACTGGTGATGACACAGAGCCAAAATGTGTATGTGGAACATGTTGTGTATGTTAATAATGGAAACCTGAGATCGAATATTTTCTACGTTTTGGAGTTTTTGTATTTAATGATGAAAAACGAAAAACTGTTCAGTGTTAGTTTTGGGGTCTTAGTGCTCATCGGAATATCAGTGCTGGACTCGTGCTGGGATGTAAAACGCAGATGTTTGTCTGTAGTTATAGTGGAAGTTAGTGCACCAGTTCATAGCTCACATTCATTCCTTTTGATTTTTTGCTTTTGCACTGTGATTTTTAGAATTATGTGCAAACATCTAATCTTTTGTCAAACAGATTCAGCTCTAAAAGCCACAAAATGAATTGATCATTATTAAAAAATGTTTAAAATCTATTTGTCATCAATTGTGTCAAGTTTTTGTGTCTGCAATGTTTTTTCATGCTTTTTCTGTTATTGTTTTAAAGGTGCAGTATGTAAGTTTGACACCCAGTGGTTGAACTAGGTATTGCATTCCTGGATCAAAACATAAGCAAGAGCAGGTTGCCAGATTGAAGATCTACAGCAGTGTGCATGACTATCAAGCCTTAAGGCTGATTTAAATCGTGTTCTATATAAAAGCAACGGCACGCGATAGAAAGAATATTTTCATATTAAAATGAGTTTTTGTCCTAACCAGCACCTGGAATTGATATATTAGAAACGGCTTCTATTTCCTGCAGCTGAACACTTTATGACTTTATTATCACCTCAGGTTCACCTCATGTGCTTTATTCAGTGTTAAATGCTAACAATATGAGTTTGAATGCCATTTTACATGACATTTATAGCCATACTGCTAAAAGCAGCAGCAGATAGTTCACCTCAGATCTTGAAAATAAAACAAACCGTTTGAATTTTAACTTTAGATCTGTGACTTTGTGCAAGCCAACACATATCAGTGATTCAGCATTTACATTTAATAATATTAAAGAGGTTTAATGTGTATTAATTAGATTATAAACCTTACCATTTTGTTGGAGTGCAGTAAGTGCACTATTCTGTGCTTCTGAATGGCTGTATTTAAATTTCTTTTGTACTTCATCTGCTGCAAACAGCCAAATTACTTATCACTGCAAATCTGGTCACGTAGCGTGTTGTTAGGACACGGGGTTACAATGTAACCTGCTCACCTAATGTTTACGCTCGTAATATTTATATTATTTGCTAATTAATAACCTCATGTGGAACTCTGAATCTGCGTCTCATTTCGGAGTCTGCTACTGTCCACCGGAGGTCACATTTCGGTCACGGACGCATGTTTTGAGAGCCTTCCTGACTGAATTAATGAAATACAGTTTTCCACAAAGGCAACCCAGGGTCCTGAAATATACTTGGCTAAACTGCCATTGGGCAGGTTAAAAGAACCAAAACAAAGACAGCTGTTCCAGCATGTTATGCAGATTTTCAAAGCAGAATATCTGACTTTAGCATTGTTTTTCTTAAATATCTGCAAACATATTATAGTATTTTTATGCTTTAGAACTTACATACAGCACCTTGAACCACGTCATGAAAATACAGTGTTCTGTTTTTGAGAGAAAATTACAATAATGTTTTCATGTTTTCCTTTCAGGAAAACAGCTTAATAGGACTGTGACTCTGCTAATATTCAAATAAGGATGCTTACCCTTATAGTAAACCTTATATTTATGTTTTTACTTGTGAAACTTAAAGCAAGATAAGCCTGATTTCCGTTTACTCGCAATGGCTGAAAGTTAAAGGGATAGTTCACCCCCAAAATGAACATTTTCATGTCATTTATACTCACACTCAAGTTGTTCTAGACATTTATAAGTTTCTTTCTTCTGTTGAACACAAAACAAGATACTCTTACTTAGACAAAAGGCAGCTACAGACTGCCATAATAAAAACTAAAAATATTATGGAAGTCAATGTCTGCTGCTTTTTCAGCATTCTTCAGAGTATCTTGTTTTGTGTTCAACAGAAGAAAGAAACTCAGACAGGTTTAGAACAAGTGGAGAATGAGTAAATAATGACTGAATATTTGGGTATGTTATCTCCTTTAAGATATGATGCATATTTTTATTTTACAAAAAATAACAAACAATAAAAATAATTTACAGATTAAAAAGAGCAAATTATTTTATATATACACTATACAAGTCTTTATTGTTTGAAATAGCTATTGTGAATTTCTTTTTTAAATTATAAATAGTGAAACCGATATAGTGTACATTCAGCATAGCAGATGTATTTATGTAAAATCTGTACCCTTTCTATGTATATGTTGGGGGTAACGCAATGCAAGTAATGCAAGTTACGTAATAATATCACTTTTCTAAGTAACGAGTAAAGTAACACGTTACTTTCAAAATTAAGTAATAATATCTGAGTTACTTTTTAATTTAGCTAATTCACTTTAAAAAAAAAAGGTGCTGAATTAAAATGAATGTCGTCACGTTAAATCCCGCACACACTGAGAGAATGCAGGAACAGACAGAAAAGAAGATGGCAGAGCCTTACATTTCTGCGATCGAAATATTCTCATTATTTTGAACACATGGAAGAAAAGGAAAAGAGGATTGTCTGAATGGACAGTGATTTTACTTTTTAACAAGACAAAAAGCACAAAAGTAGCAAACCGCATTGCTTTAAACGTTCATTAATCTGTATATAACATTATAATTTTTAAATAAAGTATTTTTAAAGGTAAATGAAGGTTATACAATGTGTTGTTTTTTGCAGAGCTCCCCTGCAAGTTTTGAAAGAGATCAAGCCTCAGCCAGGTAATAAAAAGTAACACAAAAGTAACATAACACATTACTTACTGTAAAAAGTAATGAACGCAACGTTACTTTTTGGGGGAGTACTTCAATATTGTAATGCACAGTACTTTCTAAAGTAACTTTCCCTAACACTGTATATTCTTCCAGAAATCATGTGATAGATTTTTCATTTCTGTATTTTATTTTTGTTAATAAAACAAATAAATAAACTAAATAATCTGTCAATCCATTAATAAAGCAGGACATATTGTAAGAATGTAAAAAAATATTACATTGTATTATACTTTCATTATTTTGTGGCTTAATCCATTTTTAAAGTGCTTAGTCTTTGTCATAATTAATCTTAGTCTTTGTCACAATTTTTTTTTTTCATTTGACCATGACTTTTTAAAGTCCGTTTCAAAATAGTCGACTGCTTAAGTAGAACAAAGACTATAGAACACGTTTAAAGGGACTTTGAGTAGAATCTGAAAAGCAACACTGGTGTTTGACTAACTGGGCCTGAACATAAGGTCAAGTCTACAGTTTAAAACGCGTCTAAAGAGCGACATCTACAGACGATTAGCCAAAACAGCTGCTTCAAAACCAGAGCAAACAAAACCGAGGGGCTTGCGTTTATGAAAAAACGCAACGTTAATATGAATTGTATTCTGTTGTATACTATAGTATTTACAGCACTTTGTTAATAAATGCTAAACCATAATTTAGTATTATCTATAGTTAACTGAAAATCCGTATTAAATACTGTAGTATACCTTAGTTATTACTACAGTAAACAGGTCTATTGTAGTATATTATACTCTATCTATCTATCTATCTATCTATCTATCTATCTATCTATCTATCTATCTATCTATCTATCTATCTATCTATCTATCTATCTATCTATCTATCTATCTATCTATCTATCTATCTATCTATCTATCTATCTATCTATCTATCTATCTATCTATCTATCTGACGTAGATCAGTGCAGACAAAGGATGGCTCAATAGAGGGCGCTGTCTCTATCGTCCACTTCCGAGGCTGCAGGAAGTCGGTCTGGTGCTCTATGGTGTCTGTCTGCTCATCCTCGGTGTCCATCGCGATCAAAACATTGCAGGTCTGCGCTCAGCGTCCGCGCTCTTTAGCATGAGCCGAAAAAGGAACCACTGCTACATGGAAACAGGAGCGTCCTCGGAGTCCCAGGGCGCGTTTGTAGACAGCGCCGGCCCGTTCAGCCGGGACGAGGAGGATTTCTCCGAGCTCGAGCCGGACGAGCAGCTGGTGTGTTCGGTGACCGAGATCACGGAGCATCTGGGCAGGAACATCACGGTGGTGCTGGAGTCCGCGCTGTCCGAGATCCGCAAGCTGGTCGGTGTGCGGATCCGCGTCCTAAAGATGGAGCTCCGCGAGAAATCCGACGAGATCGAGCTGCTCAAGGCCAAGCTGGAGTCGGCGGAGAAAGACGGGAGGGTCTCCAACTTCAGCAGCCTGGATTTCAGAAAATCCGAGCACCAGAAATACGGCGCCGAGCCGAAGAAAGCCAAAACCGGGATGCCCGTGGTGAAGAAGGAGAACATCAACGCGATCTGCGACTATCTGATGAAGGATAAGAACCAGCGCGGGGCTGCCGAAGTGGAGAGCGACCACAGCAATCAGGCCTTTGGCTCTGAACGGGACGTCCGGAGCGAAGCGCAGCCGCACGGCTCTTTGAGCCTGTGGCCGGACAGCGGACCCGCGGACACCGACGCCGAGACGGACATCTTCAGCATGCTGCCGTCCGCCAGTAAACGCATGTATGATTATGAGTGGATGACAGGAGTGGAACTCAACTCAGCCGAGTTTAAAGGTACCGCTTGATCACGCACTAGAAGTATGAAACATTATGTAAATATAATATTATAGACCATTTTGAGGAATGTAAACATAAACAATGGTCCCAACGTAATCTTCTATAGCTTACGAGAATACAAAAAGAGCCACATATAGATAAATAATGTTATGACAGCTGTTTTAACATTAAGTTATGAATGAATTGCCTTTGAATTGCATGAAATGTTCATGGGCCAATGACATGACCACATCGAAACGGTCTATACATGCATATAATAAATATAATACTACATGCTGTATAAAAATATAAATGCATTGTAGCATGTGTGGTAGCAGCATGTGGGCTTTCTTGCAACTTGCACATTTTGGATGTAGTATGCATGCACTGTAGTATAGGTGTAGTTGATTATGAAATGCATGTAGTACTATTTATTAAGCATGCACTATAACGTGCTTATCGCCTCATGTAGTATGCATGCATTGTCCTAAGCCTTATCATTGCCTAACCTTATATATATATATATATATATATATATATATATATATATATATATATATATATATATATATACAGTATATTGCATGGTTTTTTAATAAATGCCTTATTGTTGAGCATTTTGCATGCATTATGTATTAGTGAAATATAATAAGCATGCATTGTCACTATATTTGCATGCAGTATGCCTATATATTACATAATGCATGCATAATAAATCTAGATGTATACAGCTGTATTATGTGTATATACATTATATTGTTTGTATAGCGTCTATGCGTTGCCATATATAGATCCACATTTTGCATTTAATATGCATTATTTGTAGTATCGGTATAGTTGAGTATAGTGCATATAACATATGCATATATTTGCCTATAAAATGACATGCAGTGCTGTAAGCATATAGTGTAATGTAATTGTGTATTTCATTATACAAATAAATAGGGATGCACGATATATATCGGCGGCCATATCGTTATGCTATTTTTAATGTTATCATTATCGGTCCAATAGCAAAATTAATTAATCTCTGTTCTCCTCTACTTCATTAGGTGATTCTGAAACAAAATGTGAAGATGTTCCTCCCATGGATGAGGAAGATGAAAATGAAGACTCTGAAGAAGGCAGAGGAAGTCTGAGGTCAGTGTCTGACCACTTTCCTCTGGACACTCAAGGCTCCCCACGAGAAGACAGGAGCAGCCCAGCAGAGGACAGTATGGACCGAATGGAGCCAGGTCAGTGATTTAAAACAAAGAGAATGTGGCAGTCTCATGTGAAATCTAGAATGCAGATAGGAATCGTTGTGTGTGGAGCACTTCTGAAATCAACATTTAATACAGTATGTTTTCTAAATTTATGTTTTTCTGCTGTGAGTTAGGTCTGAGCAAGTTGGTTACAGATTTTTCACACTAACACACATAATAATCACAACTAATTCCCTAAAACAAGCATATATGATATATATTTGGCAACACAACTGCTCAAAAAGTGTGCATTGCATTTAAGCAATCTCATTTGCTGAAGTCAGTGTGCTCAGCAGTTTGCAACCTATTTATCTTTGCATAATGTGATGTTTTTTGGGAATTGGAGGCTGACCACTGGAGACTGACAGTAAATGTCAGTTTGGCTGTTGATTAATGTTATCTAAAATTATTTTTGGAATACAGTGTATAGGTGAATCATCTACAGTAATGCCTGAAATCTGGCAAGAAGAGATGACTCACCCAAAACTGCAAATGGACATCTATCACCTTTATGTTTATTCAAACCATGTAAAAATGTCTGTCTGTCTGTCTGTCTGTCTGTCTGTCTGTCTGTCTGTCTGTCTGTCTGTCTATCTATCTATCTATCTATCTATCTATCTATCTATCTATCTATCTATCTATCTATCTATCTATCTATCTAATTTTTTATTTTTTTAAAGCGCAGTGTAGAACAAAGTCCATGTGACAAAATAACAACAACAAACAGAGGGATTTTAAACTGAAGTTATATCAGAAAAGCTGAAATGAGGCACAACAAACAAACTGTTTCATTAAGATGGATTTGAATGCAATAATAGCCTAATAATAGACCATAATATTTAGCATTTACTATTTCAGCATATTCTGTTTCTGCCATTCATCAACTGTGTAGCACAGTGATTAACCTACTGATGAAATAATATCATAAATATGAACCAATAAAGCCACCAGCAGTTATTATTATCACATGTGCGTCCTGCTATAGCCTCACTGTTAACGATTTTTGTAAATTACACAGTATTTAACATTATTATGAACTGTATTTTACTGTAGGACATTTATGCAGTATGTTACTGTATTTTGAAGTTGCTTTGTGAAAATGACTATATTTTACAGTAAAGATATACATACAATTCTGTATATACCTATACCACAAGATAAATGGTGCTGTAAAGGTAAATACACTACTTTTGCTTTAATGGATTTACAGTAAGTTACTGGCAAACTACTGCAAGTAAATTACTGAAGATTTTACAGGAATTTGTTAACAGAGCTCTTCACGAAATAGGCATGGAACGCTAATAACCGTTTTCAATGTATATCGTGGTTAGGAAAAGTCAAGGTTTTAAAATCGCCAACATTTTCTGCTATACCGTTCCTATGGTATATGTAAGATGTTTTATTTATGTTTTTTTTAGTTTCTTAGGACAACAGTTAGGACAAAAAATATCCAAAATGCTGTTTTAAATTGTAAAGAAATCTGTGCTTTTGAAACTAATGAAGACAGCAGAGGTCAATGATTGATTTTGATTATTTAGCCTGACTTGTTTACTGTTACAAAATATTTTAAATGTTTCTCATGAATCTTTCTTCATTTTAGGAGGATATCTGTGTGTGCAGGTGACTATTACTGTGCATAATTATTAGGCAACTTAACAAAAAACAAATATATACCCATTTCAATTATTTATTTTCACCAGTGAAACCAACATAACATCTCAACATTCACAAATATACATTTCTGACATTCAAAAACAAAACAAAAACAAATCAGTGACCAATATAGCCACCTTTCTCTGCAAGGACACTCAAAAGCCTGCCATCCATGGATTCTGTCAGTGTTTTGATCTGTTCACCATCAACATTGCGTGCAGCAGCAACCACAGCCTCCCAGACACTGTTCAGAGAGGTGTACTGTTTTCCCTCCTTGTAAATCTCACATTTGATGATGGACCACAGGTTCTCTATGGGGTTCAGTTCAGGTGAACAAGGAGGCCATGTCAATAGTTTTTCTTCTTTTAGACCCTTTCTTGCTAGCCACGCTGTGGAGTACTTGGACGTGTGTGATGGAGCATTGTCCTGCATGAAAATCATGTTTTTCTTGAAGGATGCAGACTTCTTCCTGTACCACTGCTTGAAGAAGGTGTCTTCCAGAAACTGGCAGTAGGACTGGCATGAGTCCATCCTCAACCCAATATGGCCCCACAAGCTCATCTTCGATGATACCAGCCCAAACCAGTACTTCATCTCCACCTTGCTGGCGTCTGAGTCGGATCCCTTTACCGATCCAGCCACGGGCCCATCAAGACTCACTCTCATTTCATCAGTCCATCAAACCTTAGAAAAATCAGTCTTGAGATATTTCTTGGCCCAGACTTGACGTTTTAGCTTGTGTGTCTTGTTCAGTGGTGGTCGTTTTTCAGCCTTTCTTACCTTGGCCATGTCTCTGAGTATTGCACACCTTGTGCTTTTGGGCACTCCAGTGATGTTGCAGCTCTGAAATATGGCAAAACTGGTGGCAAGTGGCATCTGGACATCTTGGCAGCTGCACGCTTGACTTTTCTCAGTTCATGGTTCAGTTCTCAGTTTATTTTGCGCCTTGGTTTTTCCACACGCTTCTTGCGACCCTGTTGACTATTTTGAATGAAACGCTTGATTGTTCGATGATCATGCTTCAGAAGCTTGCCAATTTTAAGATTGCTGCATCCCTCTGCAAGATATCTCACTATTTTTGACTTTTTTTGAGCCTGTCAAGTCCTTCTTTTGACCCATTTTGCCAAAGGAAAGGAAGTTGCCTAATAATTATGCACACCTGATATAGGGTGTTGATGTCATTAGACCACACCCCTTCTCATTACAGAGATGCACATCACCTAATATGCTTAATTGGTAGTAGGCAATCGAGTCTATACAGCTTGGAGTAAGACAACATGCATAAAGAGGATGATGTGGTCAAAATACTAATTTGCCTAATAATTCTGCACTGCCATAGTTATTATATTAAATCACTTAAGTTTTAATAATGGAGATCAAATTATCATGTATTCAGTTCCAATGAAGAACAGTTGAAATCTTTGCTGTGTTAATTAAGTCAGTGGATTGTTCCAGTCGATCAATGTCTATAAAATAACATAACCATTGCTGAGTTGACAGGAGAATAGGAGGGAACCAAGAACTGATGATTGTTTTCATGGCAGCTGTTAATCCTGAGAAAAAGGTTTGTTTTTAATTTAAAGGGTTAGGGTTCTTGAAGAATTATCATTCATTAGAAAAAGGCATGGTTCAGGATCAATGGGTATCATTTTAGATTTTTTATTTCATCTTCAGTGTTCTAAAAAAATGAACAAGTTCTAAACAACATTGATGAGATGTCAGAACTTTATCTCATTAAACTCTCTTAATATGATACAAAATTCCTAACAGACCTCTGTCTATCCTCTAGGTCAGCAGTTCACCTCTCACACCTTCATCTGCCCGTTCTGTGGCACTCTCTGCCCAGACTCCTCTTTCCTGGAGGAGCACATCAAGCTCATGCACCACGGCGAGAGCTTGCTGCAGTCCACCTCGGCCGGCTCTTCTTCTCAGGCGGAGGGCGACTCGGGCGAAGCGGGACCTGCTAGCAGGGGTGCGCGGGAGAAGAAAGTGGAGGGCGGCTATGAGTGCGGTGACTGCGGCCGTCACTTCAACTATTTAGGCAACCTGCGACAGCACCAGCGCATCCACACTGGCGAGAAGCCCTTTGTTTGTCCAGAGTGTGGAGAGCGTTTTCGGCACACCGCACGACTCAAGAGCCACCGCCTGAGCCACAGCGGAGCCCAGAGTCCATTCCCCTGCCCACAGTGTGGAAAGGGATTCCCAGTGCTGTCCGGACTCAAACGGCACCAGCGCGTGCACACAGGAGAAAGTCCGTACGCTTGTCCTCAGTGTGGCCGCAGGTTTAAAGAGCTAGGCAATTTATACACGCACATGCGCATTCACAGCGGCGCTACGCCCTACACCTGCTACCAGTGTGGGCGAAGCTTCAGACATCTGGGCACCTATAAGAGTCACCGCTGTATGCCAGCCACACAGATGCCAAGTGAACATAGTCCGCCGTGGGCACAGGAAGACAAGGTGCAAACTGGGTAATAGCCATGTTCGCTTAAAAACGGTTCATTTTCTGGTTCAGGATCAATTTCGTATTTCAAGTTAGTTAATGGTAACTCGCTGCTTGTTAAATGTTTGTTTGTTTTTTTAAACATTTTGCAATAATATCTTCCAACGTTAAACTTAGAAATGTTAGAGTGTCCATGCCCAGCATTTTAAGTCGACACTAAACCTAATTTGATGTGTTTTAATTATTTTTTTTAGGTGTTTCAGAATATCTGAACTATATAGCAGCTCGCTAAAGGCATATTAACTGAGCAAAATATGCCTTATGAAAATTTATTTAACTTGTGATCTTTTACTTTTTGGGTAAATAATGATTTAATTATGATAAATCAGTTGATTTGAGCATTAGCGCTTTCACCCCAAACAAAAAGTACCGTAATTGTAATACAATAACACGTAGACGCATTTTATTAAGCTATTATTGCCGTATTCATCTACATATTTACACTACTGCTCAAAAGGTCTTGAAGGAAGTCTTTTATGCTTTTGTTTGACTGAAAATACAGTAAAAACTGTAAACACATTTTAATGTATTTCAAAATGTAAATTATTCCTGTAATGCAAAGCTCAATGTGGTTCAGCATCATTACTCCAGTCTTCAGTGTCACTTGATCCTTCAGGAGTCATATTAAGATCATAATAATATGCTGATGTGGTGCTCGAGAAACATTTCTTACTATTTCAGTGTTAAAAACAGTTGTGCTGATTTTTTTTTTTTTTTTTTTTGTTTAGTTTTGTGAAAGCGGTGGTATATTTTAATAAATGTTTTCTAACAAATATCTTTATTGCATCTTTTTATCAGCTTAATGCATCCTTTCTGAATGAATTTGATATTTAACCATGGTTTTGCTACAATTACCATAATTGATCTATGGTTTTTGCAGTTAAAATGATCATGCAAACATTAATCGATATAAAAACCGTGGATGCTACACAAAAAAATAATAAACCAGTTATTTTTACAGTCTTATTTAATGTTAATGTAAAAAAAAAACTTAAAACTTACCTCACTTTTGAACAGTAGTGTACTTCAAATAATACATTGGTATGTGTCCAATCGAGGTATTAGTATTCAATAATGAAGTCTGTGAAAATTAAGACAAAACAGGAAGCATTTTCGTGTCTTCAAGTTACTTGCTAATAATTGCTAAGTATTTTTAGCATCGCTTAGCAGGTTAACTAATTAACTACTACTTTTTAGTAATTGAGAATTGGTTCAGCAACGTAAAAACACGATATTTATAACTCAAGCAGTTTAAAATACATTATCTTAACGTTTTGAAAAATAAATTACAAACCTTCAGTCACGAGAGAATCTGAAGAGGTGCCATTTTGAGCGCGAAAATGCTGCCATCGAGAGGAGGATTTCTGTTACTGCATCAGTTTCACTGGAGCAGTCGAACTCCAGTTATAAATTTTGTTACAATAATGTGGTCACATTGTTAATTTCTCCTCCTTTTTTTAATGTCCATTTGTTTGTATAGATACACCTGTATGCTAACAACTTTATTTTTGGGTGGGACATGCACATGAAAGAAACAATTTTGAGGTAATATACGCCTGAAAGAAACAACAAGACTTTAAAAATCTGAAATTAATGGAAATACAAACAATACATCAGATTTTTTTTACCCCATTGTGCTCAAGTTAGCCTGCATAATATGCATTAAATAGCACATAAACATGGTAACTTCTCAGTAATAACTTTGTTCAAGGCAACCTGAACTGTAACTAATAAATTCTCTTCAAGATATAGTTCTAGTTGTTTATGTATTTGTAAGCAGTTGTTGACATTATGACATGCTGTCAAAGCACATTAAAATAATACTTGTGTATTAATTGTGATGCGTTTGTGCTTTTAACCTGCCTTATACATTGCAATGGAGCTTTTGTATAAGGTTGAAAATGTCTGTAAATGTCTCTGTATGCATGAGATGATGTGACATTTTGAGAGAACATGTATGGCAGGAGAGACTGAAAGAAGACAGAGTACTTTTCTTTATTAGAGGGTGACAAGTCTCCGTCAGTAATCACGACGCCTTAATAACACACTGCCCGCTCTACTTGTCATTTCTCCAGGAGATTGCAGGGCTCTGTGTGTGACTGAAAACACTGAGACGCAACACATTCTTGCACAGATGCCACAAAAGTAAACTTCACAAAGTGGGTTTTAGAGTATGAAATAGAAGTAAATGCCTTTGTACATACTTGGGTTAATCATACAGTAGAGGTGAAATAAATTGTCAATTTAACCTTTTAACTTGCTGGCTCAGGAAAAAAAAAAATATTGTGACCCATTTACTTGGTTATATTTTTTTCCTGACACCACTTTAAGCTCATTTTTTGTATGTTTTAATGATTACCTATGGACAAAAGGTAAACCAAGCAGTTACAATGCTGGTAAAATCGTTATATTTTGCCACTAACATTTGGAGCACTTAATTTTACCTGTTTGTCAACAAGACATTTTTATTCATCTAAAACATGAGTACATTTTATGTATGATCACTTTATTTATATAAGCGCATGTCGAAGTATGTTCTTTCATTTTTTTAAATAAATTGATTTGTTACGCTGAAAGATGTACGATTATTTTACCCATTTTTTTTACTTTATTTTCACAAAAGTTAGTTAAAACAGAACTCTTGTGTGCCCTTATAAACATTTAAAAAATATTTTTAGCTGCAATCATTTTGTCAAAAAAAGGTAAATATTTTACCCTTATGAATAAATTTTACACTATAAGTGCAAAAAAAAAGCATCAAAATTAATGTTTTGTCTAATCAGTGACATGCATCGTTATATACAAATCGTCACCTTAGAAATATAAGGTGCTATCTGACATTTTTTGTCAAAATTGAGTTATTCACATGATCTTATTAAATGACAACTTATTTACATTCAGATTTTTTAAAAATAAATAAATTAATAGTTTAAATAAATTAAAAGTAGACTTTTTATTTTAAAAACAAAAAAGGTTTTATTTACAAAGTTGAACTCTAGCTTTGCTCTATAACAGGGGTCACCAATCTCATTCCTAGAGGTCTGGTGCCTTGCAGGGTTTAGCTCCAACTTGCCTCAACACACCTGCCTGGGTGTTTCAAGTACACCTAGTAAGACCTTGATTAGCTTGTTCAGGTGTGTTTGATTAGGGTTGGAGCTAAAATCTGCAGGACACCGGACCTCCAGGAACAAGTTTGGTGATCCCTGCTCTATATGGTTCTTTCTAAGCCAATCAGCATTTCGAATGCACGCACAAGGACCAGTCAAGATCAGCTTTCTTTTTCATTTCACTAGAAAGACCAGAAAGAAACAAAACCAGAGTCGACTAAATAATGCCACACCACACAAAATTGAGAAGAAACTTGAAACTGAAAAGATTTGTGTAAATGTGATGATTTGGAAGCATTTCTTGACATTTAGATGAAATATAAAATTTTGCATTGTTGAAAAAGAAACAGTTATTAAAAAAATTCATATATTAAATGTGAAATATTTTAGTCAGTAAAACATTTTTCAGTGTTTGTTAAACAACTCATTTGCTTGAAGGCTTTCAAGCCTTGAAGGGCAAATACTTAATTTAATTAATAGGGCATATAATTCAATAATTCATATAAAGCATATAATTCATGTTTCCCAGTGATGGGTTGCGGCTGGAAGGGCATCCGCTGTGTAAAACGTGTGCTGGATAAGTTGTCGGTTCATTCCGCTGTGGCGACCCCAGATTAATAAAGGGACTAAGACGAAAAGAAACTGAATGAATGAATGAATGAATGAATGTATGCTTAATTTGAACAAGAAAAAATATTCATCCTAAAACATTACATAAAGTTTATAGAATGCAAAACATTTAACTTTCTCAAACATCAAAATATTGTTACAACACCAACTTTTATTTTTTTAATTAAATGAATAAGCAGACTGATTGTATTTCTTGAAAAGCAATGCTTCAATTATTAATCTGCCAGACAGAAGACTATAATTCCAAGTGGAAAATGACAATTTTAGAATTTAAAGGTTCTATCTGTGTTTGCCCAGTTTTGTTTACCCCTATTTGCAAATTTATGAGAATTTTGATCATTTACATTTAGAGTATATTTAGGGTCTCTGTCATGTTAATGTATGAAAGAGAAATGTTACACACATATTGTTTACTATAGAATGCAAAAACTTTGAAGCTCAATATCTCAAAATCATTTAGAATGCAGATAGAGCCTTACAATTCCAAGGTGACGAAATATATAATCTTTACAAAAAGATGATAAAACGCTGCTTAGCATGTTTAAAAAAAAAAAGGATTCTCATCCTTTAAAATTCTCAGAATGAAGAATGCTTTGGTTGTAAGCATATCTAATGCTGGTAAATAAATATGATTTAGTAAAAGCAGAAAAAAAGTATTCATATGATACTTTTCTGACCGTTTTTGACAGATGTTTGTGTCTTTTAAAAACATATGTGTAACTTTTAAATAGAGAGTTTACACAAAGTGAAGATTCTGTCATCATTTACCCATTCTCTATTTGTTTCTAACCTGTTTGAATTGGAACACAAAAAAGCAGAAATGACACACTCAGAAATAAAGGTACAAAAGGGTACTGGAGTACACGTTTGTACCTTAAAGGTACATTTTTGTACCTTTAAGGTCCTACGAGGTACACATTTGTAATTTTTTCGGTATAAATGTGTACCTTTAAGGTACAAAGGTGGACCTGATAGGTATAAAAGTATACCTTGTAACAGAATGAAATGTCTGTCACTTGTTTTTTTGTTATCTATGGAATAATGGAAACAAAAATGCTGTTCTAATGAAACTACGGGGCACTAGAGGGCGCTAGTCAGACAACTGGAAAGTATAATAGGTGAAGGGCGGAATGAAGAAGTAGATTCAGTTGTGGTAGATGGAACGCATGGTACCTTGCAGCTACTTCAAACTGTTTGTTTGTGAAGTCCTAGTTGGGAAACCTTGCGTTTTAAGCTCAGCCTGACTTCCTTATTGTCTTGATAATTGAATGTTGGAAAATTGTACTGGTATGCTGTCTGAATAAGATTTGACGTTTTGGATACCATCATGAAGTTTCATTCATCCATTATCTGCAAGTCTGCAAAAGTAGACTAACATATTTCAACGCACTCAATGTTTTTGTCCGAATAACTCCGAATAAGTGAGCAGTTTTTTTTTTCTGATGCTTAACTTAAGGAAAAGACCATCATCCAACAGGGGGGTATTCCAGAAAGCTGGGTTAATTTACCATCTGCTAAACCCTGAACTCTCGGTTGATTAACCCAAAACCTGCTTACCGTGAGTATGTCAGTTCCAAAACAGCTGATGAGAGTTAGTTCAATCAACCTCCTGAAGATAACCGCGGGTTAATGCGCGCGCACGGCACATACCTGAAGGCATTTTCAGTAGATCGCCGAATTCACGAGTCACCATAGAAAGTCACGGTGAGAAAAAAAGACAACGCACTTTACAGAGGGGGAGTTGGAGGTTTTAATGCTGGCGTATGAGGAATTAAGGCCGATTATAAAGAAAAAGCAATACACATCTGCATCAACGAAGGAAATAAATATAAGATAATAAATAGATAAAAAATAATAAAGATAAGAGTAAATTCATTAGTTTAATAAATGACACATGCCACCCTCCCTTTATTGTATTGAAAAATTAAATGTAGGCTAACTTTAACATCCTTTTTGAGTATGTTGTGTAACCATTCATGCATTTAATTGTCCTGCCATTCATTTTCTTAAGGCCACAATAATAATGTGTATTGACTATATAAGGCTTACAGAAATTGTTATTCTTCTGGAGCTAGAAGAACTCTGTCCAAAGTCAAAATTAAACACAGACACATTCTTTTAAAAGGTAATATTTGATTACTGGAGCTGTATTAAACACTCTAGTATATTCTTTCTGTCTTGTAGCTAACAGAAAGAAGGCTGAGGAGAAGTGGTTAATTTATTTGACCTTAAACCACACAGTCTGTCACAGTTGTAATTGATTGTTGTCAGGTAAATTTAGATTGTTTGTATGTTTTTTTTTGTTTTGCATGCAGACAAAGTTCCTTCTGCCTTAACTAACAAACAGTGTAAGAATTTGACTGCACTTTTCCATATTTGAATTTTACTATTGTATCACAAAACAATCTGTTATTTATTTTATTTCTAAAGTAGCTGTATAAGGTCCATCTTCAAAGACAAATAAAGTCACATGAGCATCACCTTAAAGTGAGAAATGTACAGGAAAAAAATGTTACATGTTGAAAGGTGTGTGTGTATAAAGCAAGGTAAAAATCTAATCATTCATTTTATTTCAGGAAATAAAGAAATTAACAGTGCTTCAGACCAAACTATTTAATTAATTTAACAAATCATTTCTTTTAGAACTCTTTCATCTCATTGGTCTGCTTGGATCACTGAGGGTTCCTCTGTGTCAGGCTGAGTGCAGGGTAGGGTGTCATCATATACAAAAAGGGTATCCTCTGTCCTCCAGCAAGTAACCATTGTAGTGCCCAGTAATGATTGAGGTGTATAATACAAATATAGACAATAAAATAAAATAAAAAAATCAAATGTATCCTGTTGTAATGTGTGTCATAATGAAGACTCCCTGAAAATTCTGGTATCATGTACAGACCCTGGACATTTAGCCTCAACCAGGTGATGAGGTGGGGTCATCACATATGAACTATTGTTAGTGGAAGCAGTAATGAGTTTAATAGTTGTAACACCAACAGATTAAGGACAGAAAATTAAGTTGTTAATATTAAAAATGATAAAAATGTTTCATATTATCAGTGTCCTTTATTGACTGATGGAAAGAGGCTGCAATTATTGCACCCAATATCATTTGGAAACCCAGAAAAAAATGATATTAAAAAAAATGTATCAAGGGTGTGTGTGTGCTGTGTGAATAGATATATACATATGAACGACTACATCTTTAAATATGAATATATTTTCATAGAAAAGACAAAGCTGCCACTTTTTATAATATTATATATAGGCTACAGAAAAAATGTGAGGGGTGCAGAGAGAGAGAGGAAGAGAAAAAAAAAAATCTCAATGTGAGATTCGAACTCGCTCTGCTGTGAGCACCGATGTACTTTAGGGGCGCACTGACCACTACACTATTGCCGCGCTCTAACACATATGAGTAATAATACTCAGTAGTTTATGGCCGATGAACTGTACAAAAGTGTATAAAATAGTTCAGTGCCAGGCATACTGTACAGATGGACACGCTATTGCCACATTGTACAGTAAAATACCCTGACGCAAAAAAACAAAGAGCTGCACTGAGCGGTATGTTAACCATGGTAAGCGCAGATCTGCGTAGCGATTTGTCACGTTTGATTTGAAAAGGTTTGTTAAATACATTAATGATTCTTTTGAAAAACGACAACGCTCATTCAAATATTTATTTGGTTATGAAAAGAACTATGCACTTACAACCCTCTCACGATGAAAAAACTGTATATCTGTGCTTCTACGTCCATCAAAATTTTCATCAAAAGAGCCCGCAATGCTCAGTAAACTCTCTGAAACAGACTAACTCTGGAACATAACCTGCTACCGAGCAGGTTATCTTCAGAGAGTAAGTTGCTATGGCTACTTACCATACCCCAGAAGTTACCTCCGATTTTGGAACCAAATCTGAGGTTATCCACTTACTTACTCTCAAACTTACCCGGGTATGTCACATAACCTGCTTTCTGGAATACCCCCCTGATAAGACAATTTTTTGTTTGTTTTGTTTTGAGAGAAGTTTCAAAGATATTGAAGGTTTCTTAACTTTATTTTGGGTACAATATTAAGAAATATCTAAGAAATAAAATACATATGCATAGAACAAATATTTGCTGGTATTAGTATTTCACTTTAAATCCTAGTGGTTAACCCTTTTAACATGTATACTTTGAATAAAATGATGAAAAGTTACAACCTTTTGAAAAGGTACCACCCCAGTGATGGCTTTTGTACCTTTATTTCTAAGTGTGATATGAAGAATGCTGGAAAAAAAATCAGCCATTGTCTTTAAGTATTTTTTGTTCCTACTATGGATGTCAAAGGTTGCTGGTTTCCAACATTCTTCAGTATATCTTCAACAAGAAAGAAATTTGTGAAAGTTTACAACTGCTTGAGTGTGAGTAAATGATGAAATGTTTTTTTGTTTTTTCTTGGTGAACTATCCCTTTAAATTGATGCGCAGTCCTTAAAGGCACAACATAATATGCATTCTGTGTATATCAAGGGTGTCCAAACTCGGTACTTGAGGGGCGGTGTCCTGCAAAGTTTAGTTCCAACCTCAATCAGACACACCTTGGCTAGCTAATCAAGCTCTTACTAGGCTTTCTAGAAACATCCTTGCAGGTGTGTTGAGGTGAAGTTGGAGCTAAAATCAGCAGGACACCGGCCCTCCAGGACTGACTTTGGACTAATAACACAGACACCATAATGGGACATCTAGTTCTTGATTCTTATGTATAACTTTGTAAATATTCATAGGCACAACTTTTATTAGTCTACAAAAAGAACATTTCACCCTTATCATGAATTCAAGAGAACATTTCAGGCAAGTGTTTCTGTGCTTAAAACACAGAAAATCTGCACTGGTACATTTCCATTAGTTGCAGCGATAAGCAGCGGCTTACAGCTGCATTACAGACACACTGTCCAACCCAAGGGCCTTTACTGTGGAGCCACAGGGAATTTTTGAACACCTGAAGTGAAGACAGTCTAATTTTACTCCTCCTCATGAGAGCACGTCTGGGCTGTTTGCTTTAGACAGAATGGCTAAGCAGATTTATCATCAAGCAAATAGTAACATTACTAAAGAAAACTTCACTTAATATCACACTCAGAGGCCTGAATAAGAACAAGTACATAAATAAGTTTTTCACACATCAGAACTGTTATCTTTTTTAATTAAATCAGGGGCAAATCAATGTTTTATATTTGTGTTTCTAGAAGTTTTTTTATTTTATTTTTTATGTTATTTATTTTTATCTTATCTGGGCAAGCAACGATCCACTTGCTAAAAAGATAGTTCACCCTTTGACTTTCATAGAATTTATTTATTTTTATTATGGACGTTGGTGGATTTTACTAATACCAAAAACAAAACTGTTCAACAGAAGAAAGGAACTCATACAGGTTTGGATAAACCTTGAATCACAGGGTGATGAAGGGTGTAAACTATCCATTAAACTTTCATTATATGGAAAATAGCAACAGCAATCACAATAACATTTTTATTTCGCCCATCCACAAAACTTTTTCTATAATCCATAAATGAAACTCATGAACCTTGTTTCAATAAGATCAATTAACTGTTAAATTAACTTTTATTTATTTTGTGTCAATGAGACAAACGTTTGTACACTGTAAAAAAAAAAAAAAAAGTTCACTTAAAGGGGTGGTCCAGAGTGTATTTTTAAGGCTTGGTTGTGTTTATAAGATGCAAAGCAATGTGTGCTCATGCTTCATTTGTGAAAAATCACGTTATTTTTCCATATATCTATATCTGTCATATATATATATATATATATATATATATATATATATATATATATATATATATATATATATATATATTATAGGTGGGCATAGATTAATTTTTTTAATCTAGATTAATCTAGATTAATTTCAAAATTAATCTAGATTAATCTAGATTAAAATGGCTCATTTGAATTCTGCCGAAGGTATTCAGAATATGTGTGCTACCCAAATAATAAGTCTTTGAGAACAGGTTTCTCAAGCCGGGTGTCGCATTAGACCAGTGTCTCATCTCCAAAATGTTTCCAAAATGCATCACAAACTGCTTGAGAAACTGTTCTACTATGATAATTGGTGATGAAAATAAATGATGTTCAATAAGATGTACTTGTGTTTACTAACTGTTTATTCAGTTAAACATGAATGTTGAACTGTAGGCCTACATAAGCTCCAAACAGCGAATTCTGATGAGCTTAATCAGACTAAAGTCAGCACTGAACTAAACAGAAATGGAATTAAGATGTGGAGTATGCAGATTTTAGTGGCATTATTGAAGTAAACACCGCGGGCTTTAGGACCTTTCGCCATATTTTCCGACAAGGTCCACACGCGGCTGTCAGAAAGGACGGCACACACACATACACAAACACACACACACACACACACACACACACACATCGCGAAATGCGGGTTTTTTTTCTTACCATTTGGCATGCGTTATTAAACTCCATAACTCTCTCACCTGTCCTTACTCCGTATTTGCGTCTTTATTACCCCAGTTTGTCACGAAGGAATAAATGAAAAGTGAAACTGCAGTTAGAGTCAGGCATACTGCTAGTAATGGGCGATATAAACGATATGCGATATAAACGATACAAAATTGGCCTACGATAGAGATTCTAATTCTATTGCACTATCGCGATAATGCATGTTTGATGACGCAATCTACCCGCTCTCAACAACAGCACTAAGCAACGCATGGCACCGAATGTAGGCGTGTCGCACAACCTGCGAGCCTCATGCATGGCATATCGTGGCTTGTCACACAGATTCCCACACAGCGCTTCCCACACAGATTTTACCTGGGCGGACGATATATTATTGGGGCGGCCCGGTTCTGTGTTCGGGAGAAACTGAGAACACTCTGCCACAGACTCGCATGCTCTGCATGCAGACCCACAGAGACGCGCTGGATACAGAACAGTTGTCCTGCCTTTATAGCACAGGGCTCGAAATTGCGACCATTTTGGTCGCATATGCGCCCGAAATTTAATCTATGCGACCTCGTAATATATTTGGGAGCATTTGTGCGACTGCATTTAATGGTTGTAGTGCGACTTGTTTCGATTTTTTCTAAAATACGTCCTGAATTAGACTTCCCTGCCGCTATATTGGTTCATATTTGCTGTCAATCACTTAAGGCTTTCCGCTGTCAGATAACAGGGAGCTTATAAGGGCGCCATCCGAGATCAGTCGAGGGTTTTCGGAGAAGGTGCCCGAATCTCGATGCATTGCATTCACTGCGTGTTCAGCGCAAATGTCCGCTAAATGTAACACTGTACATATCATCGCCAAAGAAGCTCGCCTTTACTAAGTTTAAACTGAATCTGCAGCTCATAACAATGAACAGAATTTGCGCCGGTGGTCATCGCGAGAATCCTGCTCTGCCTGCTCTTATATTGGGTCGGCTAACACGCCTGCTTTTTTCCACAAACAGAAAAATTTAAATCAGCGCATAACAAGACCGAGCAATCGAGCAAATAAAATGACACAAACCGAAACCAAAACTTTTAAAGAGGCTAGAAGTGAGACTTTTCTTCTTTCTTTGGATGTATATTATTTTTCTATTTACTGATGACTGCTTTGCAGCTTTCAGCATTGGATTGAATGATTTATTATCTTACGTTTGTTTTGTAGCAGAAATATTATTTATTAAATTGACATGCATATAAAAACAATAGTGCAAAATAAATGTTTCATACTGCAATGCTTCATTTTTGTTTGATGCAAACCATAAATTTATTTTTCATAAAGTAACAGCAGGACTTTTTACAGTACATAACTCGCATTCAAGCACATTCAGGGAAGCATGATGATGAGAAATGTTATTCATTGTAAGTATTATTGACATCATCATCATCATCATTAATAATATTTTATAATTATTAGACATTGATATCTGTGCAATAATTCCAAAATGAATAAGTCATCACAGCATTAGTTGGATAGTTGTTTCTGGTTTTTGTTAGTCCTGACTGATGTTGTTTTCAAATACAATAAATCCCTTAATATACAATTTGCAGTGGTGCTCATTCATTTTTGGTGGGTGCTCCTAAATTTTTTCTGGTGCTCCTAAATTTTTGAAGTTGGGAGCACCGGTGCTACCAAGTAAAAAAGTTAATTTCGAGCCCTGTAGCAGCTTTGAGAAGAGCACGGAGACTAAATAGACTGATCCAGCTCATTATTTTGGGTGACAATACATTCTCTTTTCCCCGGACATGTCCGAGAATCTGCTTTCGCTTTCGATATTAATTGTATTCATTTTTGCATTACTTTATAAGCAAACTTTGTCTGGTGCGTCTCAATCTCTCAGCAGCACCAACACTACAGCAGACAGAGAGAGAGAGAGAGAGAAAGAGCAGATCAAGACACCAGTTCTAATTTGATTAGGAGAACAAAATGTTTAAAACCAAATGCGTTACCTAGGCTGCAGGTTAGAAATATGTTTTTATTTAAAGTATCTGCAATACACAATTTTATTTGACTAATTTAATACTGGAAGTAATTTCAGTACAGTGTAAGTTCCTTAACTAAACACCAGTTTATTTGTTCTCTGCAACTTGGCATTTAGGAACTAAGAACTTAAAAGAAAAGTCTTTCTTTCTAAAAGGCACTACATTTAGTTTATTTATCTGCAACATTGTGTTGTTTAATTACAGTTTTACTTTTGCACAATAAATGTTCTCAAAATGACATGCAACGTTTCTTTATTTCTTAAAAAAAATAGCTGTTTGGCTTTCCTAAGTGTCTCTGTACCCTGTTCTGAAATGGTTCTATTATAATTTATATATCGCAATATATATCGTTATCGCAAGAGGCTGCAATGTATATCGCAATATGGATTTTAGGCCATATCGCCCATCCCTACATACTGCTGATTTGATTCAATAGAGCAGACGGCTCACCGGTCAGGTATACATCCGCGGTAATATATCAAGGTGAAAGTCATCATAGCTTGCGTAAAATAGACCCAGCTCCCAACCCAACTTTGAGAATAGATTAACGGCGATATTTTTTTTATCGCGCGATAAGAGTCTCGCGTTAACGCAGCACGTTAACGCCGTTAACGGCCCAGCACGAATATATATATATAATATACAGCTACTCTGCTAACATCATGAAAACGACAATCATAATTCCTAGTTCCTCCCAAAGGCCCGCCCTCAAGAGGCTCTGATTGGTCAACTAACGTGCTAATGTGCTGTGATTCACATATCAGCTTTATGTCACCAGAAAGTGTCTCTGCTATAACATTACAGTGTATCTGGCCACGCCCCTTCACTGCGTGGAGTGTATGCTCGTAACCTGAAGATGTATTTTTTTGTAGTCCCCAAACTTTGTTTGCTGTAGGCTTGACTAAGCTAACTCTGTAAAAGCCAGTGTCTCCCTTTGCATTGAACTCTAAGCAAATTACATTCAGAGATGTTGTTTGTTCACATAGCTTCATTACGCATCAACTAAAGTTTAAACTATGATATTGTAGTGGACCACCCCTTTAAAGTTGTAATTGTAATGCACAGCTTTTTTTGTTGACAACTTTTAACCCAAGTACTGCACTTGACTCGATTTAAATTATCAGCTTAAAAAGCTCTGCAGCAAGTTGCCTTACAATCTTAAGTTGTCAACTTTTTTCTTTTTTTACAGTGTAGGTCAAACAGTTTTATTTCAACTTCAGTATTGAATTAAATATAAAAAGCTTTTTATAAATTTTGCCCATTTATTTACATGATATTTGCCTGAAACTGTGAGTGCCTGTAAAAATAAACAACCTTTGAAAAATGGATTTCAAAGTAAATGTTTTTGAAAATTATATCTATATTTATAGTATGTGTGTGAATGTGAGAGTGTATGTGTATCCCAGTATTGGGTTGCAGCTGGAAGGGCATCCGCTGCGTAAAACATGATAAATAAGGGACTAAATTGAAGGAAAATGAATGAATGAAAATAAATATATTTTAATGTCATTAACTGGCTAGTATTTTTCCGGGTCCATGTATCTGATCTTTTTGACAGCAAACATTTTAGCAGACTTTTTCCTCTCTAAAAACACTAAATAATTGACATTTTAAAGAGCTCCTATTATGCAATAAAAAATGTAATATTTTGGTATCGGGGGTCTCCAACAACAGGCTGATATGCATGCAAGGTCAAAAAACACTTGCATTGTCTTATAATATGCATTTATTTTTACCTAATTATCCCAACAACTCCCATATGATTCGTTCAGCGATTCATTTGTTCCCAAACCCCTCCTTAGCGCGATGTTAATTTGCGCTGATTGATCCGATGACCCAGTTTGTTGTGATTGGTCGACTGCATTCAGTCTGAGACAGAAAGAAATTCCCACCAGGGCTTATCAACAAGTTGTCAGAGTGCATTAAAGCAATGCAGTTAAACACAAGCATATTGCTCCATTCTTAAGCATAAGTAAAAACAGTGATACGCATTCAGTATTAATCCACACAGTGGCAAAAGCTGAACTATTTTGAAACTTGACCACCGCACGTATGTAGGAACAGCTGACAGTGGCCATCACCAGCTCACAAACGCATTTAAATCTGTAAACAAAGCAGCACGCATCGCGTTTTCAACATGGTTTTAGACAAGACATGGGAATATAAAGCATTAACCAGGTTTAGTACAAGCCGTGTGGAGCGGTTACAAGTAACAAAACACATTTAAATACATAATTTGCAAGCCAGAGAAAACAAGGAGGCAACCATTTTAATCGCACTTAAGTTACTTACGCTTGTGAAATGGAGGAAGAAACTGTGTAATGTAAAGTTCCTGTCAAGCTCTGACAAAGTCCCATACATCAATAGTCATTTCTGATCCTTTCCTTTAACAAACGGCAGAGGTGTAAAGAGTACCTGCAAACCATACTTGAGTAAAAGTACAGATACCTTACTGTAAAAATTAGTCCATTACAAGTTACAAGTCCCCAATTTCAATAAGACTTGAGTAAAACTATTAAAGTATCCGATTTTAAAAGAACTTAAGTATTTTACTCATACTGAATGTAGGCTCAAAGAACACCAAGAAAGGTTTAATTTTCCCAATATATAAATTAAATTTAACACCTTAATGTTTCAAAATGGCAGAACAAAATATATTAAAAAAATAGAACAAAAAGTCACAGTCAAAGTCAAATGTTCAAAAAAGGCACAAACAATAAAAAAAAAAAAAAAAAAGTAGTAAAACGTAGTAAAAAAATCAGAGCTGACTTTGATGTGATTCATCTCTCAGTATCAGAGGGGGGCAATATTTTTATTTTGAGTAGTTTTTCAATTGATTAATTATGTTTTCTCTGTATTAAAATTAAACAAAGAGGAGAACTGTTATTTTTCGACTTAGTAAACTACATATAAATTCAAACTTCGGCTTCATCACTGGCTGCAGCCATGTTGCTAATTAAACACCTGGTATTAGGCAAGCTGCAAATTCTGCTTTTGAGTAAAGGTCTCAGATCGCCCCCTGGGGGCTGGCTGCAGTACAAGTCATAAAGCCCGCCTCCTCCGTGTTAATGAAGGAGACATGAGACTAAATAAAAAAATTAATTACACTTGCAATAAAATGTCCCGAAAGATGGTTCTGGTCAGTTAAGGCACTGGTTATCTTGCTGATATAGGTGCAGATCTTCATTTCTGTAAAGAGTATGTTTTGAGCAGTAATTTACTGCTGGGCGTGTCATCATGATTGACAGCTGTGATTGACAGTTTCTCAAAGCAGACGCCGTAGCTTCGGCAGGAGACTAAAGTGTTAATATTCAATTTCTGTGTTATTTTACCATGATAAAATGAGTTGCTCAGCAGTAAACTATAGTTTCTGACATACAGGATCTGGTGAAACACTGTTTATTCGGTAAGGTCAGGGCTTTATCAGTTTTTTGATACACACTTTACCACCCAGATAGCAAAATACACTCTGGCCAGTTCCGGCTACACTCTCGCCTGCCGGAGACTTACCCCTCGGCCCGACTCCGTCTGCTGTACCTACTCGCGCACAATACTCGCGGGCCGATCCGGCTCGGATGCGGCAGCGTTGGCTCGCTAACGGCCGCCGCATCTGGCCCGATTGACTCAGGCAGTGTGTCCATAGGCATCCGGTCAGATCCGGCGGCCGTTAGCGAGCCGACGCTGCCGCATCCGAGCCGGATCGGCCCGCGAGTAATGTGCGCTGCGGCCTGGAGCTTGCGCGATTAAATCTTCATTATATAAACCGCACCTTTGTTAACGTTATTACAACCATTTGTGTTGATAAAACAGCAAACCAGGCTCCTATGTAAACGCAAAGTGTACATTAGCGAGCCTTTGTTATAGTGCAGACTCCGGCGGTCAAGAGAGAAGTTCGGGGGGCGTGATTGATTTGATGACAAGCGTTTGGTTGGAAGCTTGATTCCGCAGCTCCTCCTCTGGCTCCATCAGGCAGTCCTTCTGCGCATGCCCAGGCTCCAATTTCAGCAGTCGTTTGCGACAGTTTGTGCCCGTCACGAGGTGTTTTTTCCTTCACAGCGTTTAATGGAAAATGTCGCTGTCGTGTCATCCATATTTTATACAGTCATTAGCACAATTACAATGTAATGAGTAACGGTAAGCATCTGTTCAAATGTAGCGGAGTAAAAAGTACATATATTCAATCAAAAATGTAGTCAAGTAAAGAGTAAAAGTTGCTTAGATTTTTGATACTCAGTACAAGTACAAAGTAGCCAAAAAAATACTTAAGTAAAGTAACGAAGTCCATTTACTCAAGTACTTTACACCACTGACAAATGGCCAACGAATCCCCCGTTGTAAGCATGTAGATTGCTGAAGCACTCGTCAGAAAAATGACGGGAACACAGCACAAGGCTGGGGCTATAATGCTGAGGCATTTTTTCAAAAATAAACTTCAACCACTGACTCTTCACAGCCTCACTAATCAAACACTAACTTTCCCTCACACTTCAGAGCACAGCGTCTTCGCGACATGATTCAACCGGGATCTGCTACAGTGTTTGTCCAGGGGTCATACCTGTCAACATTGGGATGTGAAAATAAGGGATATGCCCACCATAAGGGATCACCCCCCCCCCCCCCTTTTTTTTTTTTTTAAATCCCCAAATTACTAAATATGTTGATTTGGAGCTGTTTCGTTATAAATAAACAGTTAAATGGGCAGTAATATGTTTTATTATTATTATTATTATTATTTACAAAAGAAAAAATAAATAGTATACATTAGCATTAAATACTTTAGCAAACAGTTTAGCTTATTAAAATGAATAGCTATTATAATGAAATAAAATCAAGCTATCAAATCTCATTAGCCGTTTCTTCACTGTATAACTTACACCTTCTAATTAAAGAGCAACAAACGAATCTCTTTATTTATTAAATAACAGGTGTCACTTTAAAAAATGCAACCATCTAACGTTATAATAAAATCATTCGATTGCCTTTTTATGCTCATTTAGGACGAAATTAGTTGTGTTTGAAAAAAACCCCACCAAGATCGACATCTTTAGATATTATTATTATTAATTATGTGTATATGTCTGTTTAAACACGCACCCAAAACCCAGACTTTTGCTCCGTTTCAAATCGCGTGTACAGAATCGGTTTGGGAAACAGCCTCTATTTATCACTATGGAGCGCGTCAGCTGATAGTCATGCACTGCTATATGACTGTTTTGAAGATTGCATATGAAGGGGGGACGGCATCTGTGATGAAAAGGCAAGGAAATCCCGCCGTTTTTTGTATTTATTTTAAAGTGTTTTCATGCCTAAACAAAGCGAAAGCATAGAACAGGCTCACATTTAAGTGCAAGGGGCGGCCCCTGGTGGTTTGGCGGTATGGGTTGCGTATAGGGAGGCTCTGCTATTTAATGTTTATTTGCCACCCTTCAGAGAAAGACTGAAAATACGGGAGAAATACGGGAAAATACCTTTACGGGATGATAGCGGGATAGAACTGTAAAATACGGGAGAATCCCGGGAAAAACGGGAGGGTTGACAGGTATGCCAGGGGTTTCATTCGATTCATTCGAACCACTCTGAGTTGACTCTTGAATCAATAGCTTTAAAGGGCACCTATGGTGAAAAATCAACTTTTCAAGCTGTTTGGACAGGCATATGTGTGGTAGGTATAGTGTATAGACCGTCATATTGGGGTGATATAAACACACCCAGTCCATTTTGTTCAACTTAACAACGAAAAAACGGTGGACCAATTGGAGCGGTTTTGAGACCGACCGCAACTTGACGTAGGAAGCCCACCCCGCCCACTGAATTGATTGACAGCTGCGTATTAACATGTCTCCGTAGTAACGTGTACAATCATACCAACCACAAGACGTGCGCAAACTAAGCAACCGTAAATAAAAGTCTGTTCAGTTTGCTAGGATCATCAATCATCATCAAATGTGATCAAGAGTGAGTTTTACAAGTTTAAAATGTTTTAAAACAGTGCATGTGTGTAATGAATTACAGCGATTTACTTCAGCTTTACTTCATCAACACAGCCGCATGTCAGAACAATTATAAAAGACGCTTCAATCCCGGTTTGTGGACGTTCAATCAGGTTTATTTTGTACATCAACAGATATCCATACAGCAGTGGATATTAACGTGTATCCTGTCACATTTGCATGCAAAAACAGTGCAAAGCTAATAGCGCTGTGTGTGTGCGTGTCCGCGCTATGTATGTGTGTGTGTGTGTGTATTTGTGTGTGTGAACTTTGTAACGACATTGTGTGTGACTCATCCTTACAACTCCACAACAGGCATCAAATACTTATTGGTAAGATTCTTACTGTAGTTTTTCTCACAAACGTTACGTGAGATCTTATTCCTTTTTGTTTGTCTGTTGTCTGACGCAGCCGAGGTAGCTGCTGACAGGCACGTGGAAACGGTGGGCGTGAAGGACTAGGCTTAAAGGCGCAGTACACAAAAACCGCTAGCTGATGCAAAATGCTACAAAATACAAACTTCTAAAAGGTACAATAAAAAAATCTGATGGGTGTTTTGAGCTGAAACTTTACAGACACATTCTGGAGACACAAAAGACTTATATTAAATCTGGAAAAAGTGGTAACCTAGGTGCCCTTTAAACATGGTGCACTTTAAGATTTAAACATCAGCTGGATATTTCACTGCTGTGTTACACACTGCATGGAAGGTCATTAAAAAAAAAAACATAATTGGGGCCCTTTAAATATTCCTAAAATATATCAGGAAGTAAAAATAAAAAACAATAATAAAATAGTCCATGACCTAACAGTGATATCTGATTCATAAACACTTCTGGTTTATGAATGACCCAGTTCACTGCTAGTACTGAATGATTAATTTGTGTTTATGACTGATCTATTGAAATGGAGTCCAAATTACTCAAGGATGTTTAGTAAAACTCTTCCATAGATGCATCAGTAACCTTGCTATAAAGTGATTTAGACACCAATAACGCTTGAATTACATTGCACATTTCTAAGGTTACGTTTCTTCGACTCAAGGTGAAGACGTGCAAGGTCTTTACATACCCAACAACCTTCTTGCTTTTTTAACCTTTTGTGGTGAAGTCAGGATTTATTGGATTGCTGTGCTTGCATTCACTATTCATTGACTATTCAAACCGAATGCTCACATCCACCTGACACAAACCCAACACAATGACAGCAGCGATCAATGTAAAACCTGACTGCTCTATACATTGATATATTTATGAACAAGCACAGTACAGCTCCAGCAATATGGGAAAAATACAACATCAATTCTTCTGCACTCGTATTCAAAGCACCTCTGTGTAGTAACCATCTTTTTTTGCACCTGACTGCAGTTACACTCCATTAACTGATACAAAATCCTTGGTGGTGCATAAAATGTGCCACATTGCCAGAGCAATCATTTAAGGCTGTTTTTTGGACTTCATAAATGCTGAATTGGTCTGATAAAAAAATCCAGTTGAAATATAATAATCTGCCTCATAAACGTCAGCTGTGTCTGAGTGCATTTTCTTTATGGCGTTTTCAGCAGGACAAACAGAGATAGTGGCTTTCCATCAGGTCATGTTTTGTATTAAGTATAGCGCAGATATGCTATTATCAGCCACATTAAACTAACACTGGAGACAGCGGTTAAAAGGTCAGCTCTCAGCATTTCATTACAGCGGGTTCCTATTGACCAATCAGAGTCAAGTATTGAACATCAAATTCATGATCTGTTTCTGCTCTCTTATGTTTCTCAAGCACACTGACCTAGCAAAAGCACTGAATATACACTAAGCAGTTAGCATACCTCAGGCTATCATTGTTTTAAACGCCGCTTTTAACCCTGGTAAAGGAATGTTTGACTGGAGTAATTCAGAAATGGGGTTATAGTTGTGCTTTTATCGTTGTCATTATGAAGCCTTGCTCTGGATCAACGTTGGTACTTTTATGTTGTTAACCCCACATTATAGTGCCAAGGGGGTAAACAAAGAAACCAACAGCCAATCATCTGCCTCATAATACCATGCTTTTAAAGGGCAAATGTGATGCAAAATCAACTTTTGGGAAGCTGTTTAGACAGAACTGTGTGTAGTATATTGTGTCCACTGTCATATTGGAGTGATATAAACACAAGTCTCATTTTTAACTTCCTGACATTAAAATAGGATCCAAATCCTAGTGATTTTGAGGCTCACCACAACGTGACATAGAAATGTGCGGAGGAGTGCGCACGTTCTTTCTTTTACTACGTTGCATTACAAACGCCTCTAATTCGTTTTTTGTAATTTGATGCAAAGATGATATAATACATACATAAATGCATATAAATATACAGTTCAAATTTGTTTCTGTTATGCTTAATAGCAGAATAATGAGAGAGATATTTTTTGAGAAATTGTTATAACTTTTCTTGAAAGTCAAGTTTACATACAATAAGATTATTATGCCTCTGAAAAAGCTCAGATGATGGTGTCAAGGTTTTGGAAGTTTCTGATTGGCTAATTGACAACATTTGAGTTAATTGGAGGCATAACTGTAGAACGGTATTTAAGGAAAACCTCAAACACACTGCTTCCTTGTGTGACAACATGGGAAAATCAACAAGCCAGAATCAACAAAAAAGCCAGATTACAATTTGCTAAATTACACTGGGAAAAAGACAAATTTTTGGAGACATGTCCTGTGGTCTGATGGAACTAAGATTGAACTGTTTGGCCATAATGATCAGTGCTACATTTGGAGGACAAAGGGGAAAGCTTGCAAGCTTAGGAACACCATCCCAGCTTTGAAGTATGGGGGCGGCAGCATAATGTTGTGGGGCTGTTTTGCTGCAGGAGGGACTGGTCCACTTCACAGCATAGATGGCATCATGAAGAAAGAACATTATGTAGAAATACTGAAGCAACATCTCAAGACATCAGCCAGGAAATTAAAATTTGGCCACAAATGGGTCTTCCAAACAGCCGATGACCATAAGCATACTGCCAAATTAGTTAAAATGTGCTTTAATGACAACAGAGTAAATGTTTTGGAGTGGCCACCACAAAGCCCTGAGCTCAATCCTATAGAAAATTTGTGAGCAGAGTTGAAAAAGCTTGTGCGAGCAAGACAGCCAACAAATCTGACTCAGTTACACCAATTCTGTCAGGAGGAATGGGACAAAATTCCTGCAAACTATTATGAGAAGCCTTTGGAAGGATACCTAAAACATTTGACCAAAGTTATACAGTTTAAAAGCAAAGCTAAAAAATACCAAGGAAATGTATGTAAACTTTTGACTGTCTAGAAATCAATAAGAAATTCTCAAAAAAAAAAAATTCTCTCATTATTCTGGCATTTAGCAAATGTAAATGATTTAGGTAATCCTAACTGACCTGAAATAGTAAACATTTAGTATGAGTTACCATCAGACATTTAAAAAAAAAATGGTTATGTTCCTTTTTTTAGAGTGTATGTAAACTACTGATTTAAACTGTACATATGTTTTTTTTTTTTAAATCAAAATATTAAAAACGTCCAAGGATTTAATATGCTGATGACCATTAAATGCATCTTAACAGTCTTGTGAAATGTCTCTGTAGTAACGCATATAAACATGTCCAAAGAACAGGATTTGCAAAGAACCTGGGATTAGAAGATCTGTTCCAACTCTCTGTGAACAGCTGCACGTCAAGAATGAGTTTTAAAAGTTTAAAACATTATTAAAACAGTGCATGTGTGTAATATAGTAAAGACAGTAAAAAAATGCTATGTAATTCATAACCGCTTGAATCAGCACAGTCCAGCTTCATAGTGTCAGTAAACGCATACGAGTGTACTGCAAACAATTTTGTGTATGACTTATCATTTCAGAAAGGCTTGAATAAACTCCACCGCAAATACATCACATAAACTTAGTTGGTATTTTTGACTAATGAGCTGTATTTCTGCATCATCCGTGTCTGTCACTGACTGCTGTTTATTTGACAAAATGCAGGAGAAGCAGACAGCAAGTGGCAACAGTGGGTAGGAAAAACCAGCTCAATTGCATTTAAAGGCTCAAGCAACAAAATTAGCTACACTTTGCTTTAAGATCAAAATGGACATATTCTGCATTGTAAAATAAAAAATATGATGGTTAGTTTCAGCTGAAACTTTACAGACACACTTTGGATACATCAAAGACTTTATAAATTTGAGCCATTTAAAGGATTGGCAAAATAATGACACTGATGTGGCAAATACACACAGTGATGTTCACCAAGATCATTTAGATAGTCTAAAAACCTCAGTTTATGAATATGCAGTTGATATTTATATTAATTTACAATTTTGGATACTACTACTAATACTACATACTAATTAGTCAATCAAATTGTAGATATTCATTCATTTATTTTATTTTCGGCTTAGTCCCTTTTTTAATCTGGGGTGGCCACGGAATGAACCGCCAACTTATCCAGCATATGTTCTATGCAACAGATGCGGACAATTTTAGCCTACCCAATTCACCTATAGCGCATGTCTTTGGACTTGTGCTGGAAACCGGAGCACCCGGAGGAAACCCACGCAAACACGGGGAGAACATGCGAACTCCACATAGAAATGCCAACTGATCCAGCCAAGGCTCGAACCAGCGACCTTCTTGCTGTGAGGCGGCAGCGCTACCAAATGCACCACCGTGTCTCCCAATTGTAAATATTGTATTATTATTTTAATTGTTAATTTGATATAATGGATTATTTTAAATTACCATCTAAATAACTGAAAGTAAAACTTCATATATATTATGAAATTCTGTTTTATTCATTTAGCTGATTAATGAAAATAACTTAATATTAATATATATGAATAATATATATGAATATTTAATTATATCAGTTATATATGCATATTCATTCATTCATTTTCTTGTCGGCTTTGTCCCTTGCGGGGTCGCCACAGCGGAATGAACCGCCAACTTATCCAGCACGATTTTACGCAGCGGATGCCCTTCCAGCCGCAACCCATCTCTGGGAACTTCCACACACACATTCACACTCATACACTATGGACAATTTAGCTTACCCAATTCACCTGTACTGCATGTCTTTGGACTGTGGGGGAAACCGGAGCACCCGGAGGAAACCCACGCGAACCCAGGGAGAACATGCAAACTCCACACAGAAACGCCAACTGACCCAGCCCAGCCGAGGTTCGAACCTGCGACCCAGCGACGTTCTTGCTGTGAGGCAACAGCACTACCTACTGCGCCACTGGGTTGCCCTATATATGCATATGAATATATATATATACAGGGAGTGCATAATTATTAGGCAAGTTGTATTTTTGAGGATTAATTTTATTATTGAACAACAACCATGTTCTCAATGAACCCAAAAAACTCATTAATATCAAAGCTGAATATTTTTGAAAGTAGTTTTTAGTTTGTTTTTAGTTTTAGCTAATATATACCCATTTCAAGTATTTATTTTCACCAGTGAAACCAATATAACATCTCAACATTCACAAATATACATTTCTGACATTCAAAAACAAAACAAAAACAAATCAGTGACCAATATAGCCACCTTTCTTTGCAAGGACACTCAAAAGCCTGCCATCCATGGTGAACGGATCAAAACACTGACAGAATCCATCAACATTGGGTGCAGCAGCAACCACAGCCTCCCAGACACTGTTCAGAGAGGTGTACTGTTTTCCCTCCTTGTAAATCTCACATTTGATGATGGACCACAGGTTCTCTATGGGGTTCAGTCAGGTGAATAAGGATGCCATGTCAATTGTTTTTCTTCTTTTAGACCCTTTCTTGGTACTTTGGAGTACTTGGACGCATGTGATGGAGCATTGTCCTGCATGAAAATCATGTTTTTCTTGAAGGATGCAGACTTCTTCCTGTACCACTGCTTGAAGGTGTCTTCCAGAAACTGGCAGTAGGACTGGCATGACTCCATCCTCAACCCGAAAAGGCCCCACAAGCTCATCTTTGATGATACCAGCCCAAACCAGTACTCCACATCCACCTTGCTGGCGCCTGAGTCGGACTGGAGCTCTCTGCCCTTTACCGATCCAGCCACGGGCCCATCAAGACTCACTCTCATTTCATCAGTCCATAAAACCTTAGAAAAATCAGTGTTGAGATATTTCTTGGCCCAGTCTTGACGTTTCAGCTTGTGTGTCTTGTTCAGTGGTGGTCGTTTTTCAGCCTTTCTTACCTTGGCCATGTCTCTGAGTATTGCACACGTTGTGCTTTTGGGCATTCCAGCGACGTTGCAGCTCTGAAATATGGCAAAACTGGTGGCAAGTGGCATCTTGACATCTTGGCAGCTGTATGCTTGAGTTTTCTCAGTTCATGGGCAGTTATTTTGAGCCTTGGTTTTTCCACACGCTTCTTGCGACCCTGTTGACTATTTTGAATGAAACACTTGATTGTTCGATGATCACGCTTCGGAAGCTTGGCAATTTTAAGAGTGCTGCATCCCTCTGCAAGATATCTCACTATTTTTGACTTTTCGGAGCCTGTCAAGTCCTTCTTTTGACCCATTTTGCCAAAGGAAAGGAAGTTGCCTAATAATTATGCACACCTGATATAGTGTGTTGATGTCATTAGACCACACCCCTTCTCATTACAGAGATGCACATCACCTAATATGCTTAATTGGTAGTAGGCTTTCGAGCCTATAGAGCTTGGAGTAAGACAACATGCATAAAGAGGATGATGTGGTCAAAATACTCATTTGCCTAATAATTCTGCACTGCTTGTAATTCAAATTTCACAGGGGAGCTAATCATTTTGTAAAACACAGTTTTGTGAATTTTTCTTTTAAATTTACAATCAAACAAATTATCAGTAAATAAACACTATTAATTAATCCAATAATCAAAATGTCTGTACAATAAACAATTATCCATTTTTCAAACTGGTCAACAGTAAAAATATTGATATATTATAATAAATACCACAGTTAAAATTAAAATAAATTATAACATTATTTTTATTGTTGCTGTTGCTTTGAGAGGTATTTTACTGTGTTCAATTTCTTTAGCCGCATATTTTTTTCAGATGAGCTGCTATGAAGTTTCTCAGCAAGATACAACAAACAAAATATGTGTGTGAAAAAAATATAGTATTGAGGACTATGAAAACATTTACTAATTAATATCTGCTTTAATATCTGTGAAATTATGATTGAGGTTGTTTATCAAGTCATCGGGAGAAATTTAATTATCAGAAAAAATGCAGAATTCTTTTACTGAAATGTAATTCTTCAGTATTCATTCAATGGATTGAAGAAGGTTGATTTATAATGCAAAGAGATAATGATGACAGCAAAATAAATAATAAAACAATAACAGTGATTCCTTTGGCATTTAGAAAAATATATAATCTTCAATTGAATAATAAATTTAATAAAACTCATTGTTTAAAAAATAAACATGTTAAATAGATTTAATATGAGTAACAACATATATTTCAAATCGTATTTCAGGGTCAAGAAAATACATTTCCAACCTTACAATAAATTGTGAATGTAGATGTAAAATATACATTATTTAAAATAAAATAAAAAGATTTAGAAGAAATGCATTGCAAAATAGTTTCGAGTAACAGAATTATATGTACAACTGCACAAATTATGTACACTGGTCCATTTTCTTTGTGGTTACAAATGTGGCTGTGACTTTTTTCTATCACAGTGGCAGTCAGGTTTTTTTGTTTTTGCTTTAGACTTCAGAAAAGTTATCTGAAAAATTATGTAAATATTTTTCTTGCAATGTTCCAACAATTTGTGTGTTTAAACACTGGTTAAGACTAAGACTTGTTTAATTTGTTATACTTTATGATATAAAAAACACACAAATATAATAACAATATTCAATACATTTTAGAAGGAATTTTTTAAAATAAAAATAAAGAAATGAAATATAAATATACAAATACTATAATACATAAAAAAAAATAATAATATACTTGTCTATATACTTTTTAATTTTCAACTGTCATAATGTGACTTTCCAGACTGTACCAAAATATATGAATTTAGTTTTTTCAAAAAATTGGTAATCTTTTCTAAGGTAAGCCAGCGTTGCATGCCAGGATTTTCTAAGAAAATAATTAGGCAAATACATTTAAATAAATAAACAAATAAACAAATAAATATCCTCAAATGTGTGTGCAGAAAACACATGGGAAGCCATCTGTGAAAATCTGCTCAAAACATCTGAACAGAATCTGAATTATGAGTTATTGCATTTGTATATTCTGTCTCTGTGTACGATGCAGCTTTGGCTGAAAGATAGCAGAAGTATATCTGCACACAGAATCATAAATCCTTCACATTTTCATGCATTTCTGAGAATTCTCAAAAGGTTACCGCTGAGCATAATCTAATGTATTTGCTTTTAATACTTCAGTAAACCCAACATGCTTTGTGTTCTCTGGCCAGAGCTGATAATCCTCCATAAGCCTCATGTACAGATTCGAAGACATTAACCTTGTCAAGACAAATATGACAGGTTTTATGACAAGTTTCAAATATGACATTGTTTTAAGGAATAAAAATTAATTGTAGCTATCTCTTAAAAGCATATTAACTTAATATATTCATTTTTTAATTGAGCATAGCTTTCCTTACAGTTGAACTGATCTAAAAATATATACATAAATAAAAGCAAACATATTTTTTAGCCTCTTAGTCAAGTCTTTAAAATTAGAGTTAATTAACAGTAATTTCTCAAAACATTTTCATTTACAGCAGATGGAATACGTAGAATGAATACAGACTAAAGATGTAATTGTGTTTGTAAGTTTTGTAATATATGGATAAAGCTTGTAGACTAATATATAACCTATTTTTCTTGGTCACGATATATAAAATAAGATATAATTCACTGAAAATTATTTAAATAATATTTGTTATTATTAAAAAATAATTATCATTATTCTAAAATATCTAAACATTGTTAAATCAAGATACATTTATATGAGAAGCAACTATTCCAGCATATGTTTTATGCAGCACATGCCCTTCCAGCCAGAACCTAGTACTGGGAAACACCCATACACACTCACATTCACACACACACTTATGCACTATGGCCAATTTAGTTTATTCAATTCACTTATAGCACATGTCTTTGGACTGTGGGGGAAACCTGAGCACCCAGAGAAAACCCAACTGGCCGGGACTTGAACCAGCAATCTTCTTGCTGGGAGGCGACAGTGCTAACCACCGAGCCACCATGCCACCCCTGGTGGGAAAATAAATATTTAAATTAAAGTCAAAGCAAACACTTACCTTATTCCAAAAGTTGTATATCAGTGCCGATAAACAGCCATATCTCACTGCTATGAGTGTGATATTGCATTTATACAACAGTTCACAAATGTTACTTCATAACTATTTGAATGATTCTCCTGCGTTATGAGTATTTTAGTGTCTAGGTGATGACAAAACAGGTGATTTTGCTCACATTTTAAGATTATAAGGCTGAACGGCATGAAATGCCATCAGTCTATAGAGATCTGCCAGTATTTCTTGGAAAAATTTTTCCACTGAAAAATCCAAAGCAACGCAAACAATACTAGATTACAATGGCATAAATATAGAAATATAAAATACAAAAAAGAGAGAGAGATCAACTTAGAATGTCACCTACCAGTTCTGTAATGATTTATTCAAGTTTAGTTTTAAAATTATGCTCAGAAAAACATTTTTATCCCCTGGTTTATTATGGGGTCTCTGGTGCCATCTTGTGGCGGAACAATGTTACGTAAGTCGTGCTAAATTGCTACAAAAATATTTTTTAAATTAAATATTACTTCAACTTATATGAAATGAATTTATTGATCAATAACATTCAACAGACAACAATATAAAGACAAGAAAATCAGTCAAAAGAATAACAACCAAGTTTTCATTCAGCATTAATCTAAACTTAACTATTTGCTCAGGAGTAAATAACAGATGACTGTGACCAAAATATTGCCTTTAGATATAGCCTAAAGAAATAACATTTTACAGCAGACTAAAATAAAGACACCCACCATACTTAAATTAGTAGTTGTCAGAGGAGTGCTCACGATAGGCAATATGACAGGCTGATGGCCGCCGACGCGCTGAAAGTTCAGAATTTTTGAAAACATATTTTCAATAAACGATCAACTAAACTATTAATTATCAATATTGTTATCAATAAACTGCATAGTTGCAATCTAAACATCTAAATTCTTGACTAAAAAGCCTCAAAAGTACATTATGTCGTCCAATATTTGTCAAACTGTGTAGAGAGTAGTTTAGCCTTCTAGATGTCGCTGGTGTGGGCGGAGTAATAGAAAAGGTTAAGGTTAGAAAAGGTTTGAAAAAGGTTAGGTGTTCTTTTGTGTGTGTGTGTGTGTGTGTGTGTGTATACATACATATACATATACATATACATACATATACATATACATATATATATATATACACACACACACACATACATACATACATACATACATACATATACACACACACACACACACACACACACACACACACACACACACACACACACACACACACACACAAAAGAACACCTAACCTTTTCAGAAAGTTTACATATTTGTACTAAAAACAAGACAAAGTATGAGGAAGATTGTTTTAGCAGTCCATGCAATCATACATGATGAAAAATCCAATAAGATCTGAGAGCCACAGCAGACGGGAAAATGTTCAGCAAACTTGCAAATGAAAAAGTAATACGAAAAGCCAAAAAAAACTGCCAGCTAAGAATATAATTTCTGACAGAACAAATACAATTTTCACAGTTCAATATCAAAGTGTCCACAGCCGCCCACTGTCATTATCTTGATCCATATTGTTACATCCTGTAAATCACCAAACGAAAGCCTGCAGAAAAAAATCATTTATTAAAGGATAGTCTGAAGCTCTCAGATCCAGAGTTTTTGACCCGCTCTGCCACAATAAGCTGCAGGTGAAGGCAGGCGATCAATCAAACAATCAATCTGGAAACCTTCTGGGCTCAAGTCTGAACGCATGACAGATGGACAAGAAATGAGAGTTAGTCTGTTTTGGCCTGGAAATAGAATAAATGTGGGCATAATAGTGTTGTCAAAAGTGTCAATATTTTGACGCATGTCAATATATGAAATATAATATCCCTTTTCTGCAGTATAGCTTCATATCGATTCATGTTGATGCTGTGAACTCCATGTGTGTTTGAGGTTTCAGTTTAAAGATCAAGGGCAAAAATCAATAGTTGTGCAATGTTGCACGTCTCTCTTTTTCTTAGCGTGCAAATGCTGCAGGTATCACTTTACTAGAAGAGGGTGTTCATAAGACTGGCATGAAACCTTTATAATCGTGACATGAAGTCATGAATATGAATAACAGTTTATGCATGTTTATTAATTGTCATTTAGTGTCATTAGCTCAGTTATGTCATTTTAAATGCAAAGGTGACACTGTTTTAGATGCAATTGTTATGACTGCTTGACCTAAATACATTGTCTTTGTCATGACAACTTGACATTATTAAGACAGCATGGCTTGTCATAAATCTGTCATAAACATGACTGTCATGATGCCATTATGAATGAGGTTTATGCATGTTTATGAACGTTTATTAATTGCCATTGTGTCGTTAGCTCAGTTATGTCATTTTATGCGAAGGTAGCACCGTTTGAGAAGTCATTATTATGACAGCTTGACTTAGACAATTTGTCTTTGTCATGACAACTTGACATTATCAAGACAACATAACTTGTCATAAAACTGTCATAAACATGACCATCATGATGCCATTATGAATGAGTTTATTTGCATGTTTATGAATGTTTATTAATTGTCATTAATATCGTTAGCTCAGTTATGCCATTTTAACTTGACATTATCAAGACAGCATGACTTGTCATAAATCTGCCATAAACATAACTGTCATAATGCCATTATGAATGAGATTTTATGCATGTTTATTAATTGTCATTAAGTGTCATTAGCTCAGTTCTGTCATTTTAAACGCAAAGGTGACACCGTGTGAGATGTCATGTTGATTTAAACAAATACGTTGTCTTTGTCATGACAACTTGACATTATCAAGACAGCATGATTTGTCATGAATCTGTCATAAACATGACTGCCATTATAATTATGTCATTTGTTCTGCAATTTCCATATTTATTCTGTAATTTCCTTATTTGTTCAGTAATTTGCTTATTTGTTTATTGCTTGTTCACTTGTCTTCAAAATGTTTTAACATTATTTAAGTTAGGCTTTCCATTTCTTCTATAATACTACATTTGGAATTGAGAATTGTGAAATTTTTTACAATTCTACAATGTAAACTACAATACTTTTTTTTACTTTTCTGCTTATTATTATAGAAATTTTTGTCAGGGCAAGTGAAAATCTAAGCAACTGACCTGACATTGAGCCATGGTTGAGAATTTAAATACCAAAAAATAAAAATTTCCTCTTTATTTACTCACACTCCTGGGGTTCAAATCTAATTTTGTGGAGAAAGAAACTCAAATAGGTTTGTGACAAGTCAAGTGGAGAGTGAGTAAATGATGACAGCATTTTTCTTTTTGAATGAACCATCCAAGTGAAGACACACAAACATAAATATTGTTATTTGAATGAGTGCTGTTGCAATATTTCCATGTTGTTTTGAAAACAGTATTGACTACTGCTATTTTTTAAGGTATTGTATTGTTACGTTGAGCTCCAGAATCTTGACAATATTGTGAACTCAGTTTCAGGTTAAAAGATCAACCACAGAATGCAGTAGAGAACTCCATATTGGCATCTCTTTCCCTCAGTGCTCAATACTGAGTTCTCTTTTACATGTTCTTGTGCCTCAACGGATGGGTTAAATATATGCCAAATAACATTTAAATCAAAAGTTCAAAAGGCCGTGCACATCGCAAAGATCTCAGGTGCCGGACAAAATGGACAAACCAGATAAAACAAAAAACAAAAAGTCTAAATTCTGATATGTCTCATCGAGAAAAAAAAAAAAAAATAAATAAATAAATAAATATATATATATATATATATATATATATATATATATATATATATATATATATATATATATATATATATATATATATATATATATATATATATATATGTATATATACATTTCGATTTGTAACCAGGCACAAACCAAAAATTTTAGAGAACAAGATTTTATAGACATGGGGATCAGCTTAATTAGGCACACTCAAAACCGCGAAAAAACAACAACAAAAACCTAGATAGGCTCCTTCTGAAAATGTTATTCTTTATTCTTTATTAATATTATATAAGATCGCAAATTATGTAACCAGAGGTACATATGGCTACATTTTGTCTTTGAAACAAACGCTATGGGGTGGTATGACGCCGTTCTTTTTCGCCCTTACCAGCTGACCTCTTACCTCCATATGGACGGCTTTCCCGCTATTACCAGTTGGTCCAATTAGCTTGCCATGTATGTCAGCATACTTGAGACACAGAGGGAAGTTGACCACAACGACAGGGTTTGAGTTTGGTTAAGAACGCTTCCAGAAAGCAGATAAGACAAAAACAGAATCCAAAAAATTAAATAAGCAAGTAAATAACAGGGTGAAAATGTGGTAAAATTTGAAAATGAGGTAAAAAAATCAGGCAAGGGCTTTTCTTTTTCTGAATTGCTTTTTAAAACACTGCGGTTGGGTTTAGGGAAGTGGGTGTATGGGTCAATCGGTGCTTTTGAAAACACTATTGGTTGGGTTTAAGGAAGGAGGAGGGTGGGTCAGTCAGTCAGTCAGTTGACAGTGGCCTCTGGTGAATTTACATGAGAACAGCAGGCACGAATGGCACTCTTGAGAGAAATCTGAGATCTTAAAAAGCGTACACAGTGGCCTCTGGTGGATTCACTAGAACAAAAACTGCAAAAAAAAAACGTACCTTCTATATGTATTTGGCACCCACCAGAAATGTATATAGGGGTACAGTTTCAGAATGAGCCTGGGTTAATCAAAACAATTTAGAAAGAGAGACACACACACACACACACACACACACACACACACACACACACACACACAGTATGCAAATAAATAAGTGCACAACTACTAAAATCAAGCGTAATATAAGAAAATTCCAAAATAATGCATTGTAAATTTGTATTCCTAAATGAAAGTTGTAAATGAAATGATCGTTTTTTTTTTTTAATAAAAAGATAAATAAAATAAAACATTGTGTAGAAAGAAAGCCCCTTTTACACATACAGACCTTTCCGGAAAATTACCAGCAATTTTTCGGAAAGGTCTGTATGTGTGAACAGGTCCTTTTTGAAAACACAGGTAAATTCATTCCGACAATTTTCCGGAAAGAGAGGTCGTAACATTACCGGTAATTTGCCGGAATGCTGCTGTGTGAACGCAGAATGATAATTGCTGGAAAGAGCGTGTACACATTTAGAACGCACTGAAGTGAGACATGTACATGTACTGCAGCCAATCAGAACATTCAGACGCAGACGCATTCACATCCACGCTGTTTATGAAAATAAAAGCCTATGAATATTTTTTCCGACACATTTAGCTGCTAGATGTTAGTCAGATAACGTTTCTATGTTCCTTCTTAATGCCAACTTTGTAAAAAATTATTGATAAAATGCTTATGATAAACCGTTGTTGACGCGTGTGCACGTGAAGCAGCCGGTGATCGCCAGCACACACATATTATATACATCTCGACATGGGAAAATGTTCCTCCATATGTTTTCATCAAAGTTGTTCACAATACTTATCCATCCACAGAGTTTGTGACGTAGTCAAATGTTTACAAATACAAGCGCAGCAGTTTAGAGCTCGTTTCTGGTTGATGATGTCAGAATTCACCGGTGTTTTGGAATGGATGTGTGAATGGTCTTTTCCGGAAAAATTACGTGCCTGTGTGAACAGCGCTTTTTTGACTTTACCGGTAAAGTCGTTCCAGAAATTTTCCGGATATTTACCGGTATCACTGTGTGAAAGGGACTAATGACTATAAGTCAAAACAACTCCATATGAGAAAAGGTTTTAGGAAAAACAGATCAACATCTAGATATAAAAAATAGGTAGTTGGAATTTTTAATAATTTAAAGAAGCATTTGATACAATAAATCATGATATTTTGGCAAATGAATTAAAATGTATAGTGTTTAAGGAGTAACTTTTAATTGGATAAACAATTATTTTAGAAATAATCAACAGTTTGTTAAAATTGGTAACCATGAATCATCATATACAGTTGAAGTCAGAATTATTAGCCCCCCTTTGATTTCTTTTTTCTTTTTTAAATATTTCCCAAATGATGTTTAACAGAGCAAGGAAATTTTCACAGTATGTCTGATAATATTTGTTCTTCTGGAGAAAGTCTTATTTGTTTTATTTCAGCTAGAAAAAAAGCAGTTTTTAATTTTTTAAAAGCCATTTTAAGGTCAAAATTATTAGCCTACTTTAAGCTAAATTTTTTTTCCGATAGTCTACAGAACAAACCATCGTTATACAATAACTTGCCTAATTACCCTAACCTGCCTAGTTAACCTAATTAACCTAGTTAAGCCTTTAACTATCACTTTAAGCTGTATAGAAGTGTCTTGAAAAATATCTAGTCAAATATTATTTACTGTCATCATGGCAAAGATAAAATAAATCAGTTATTAGAAATGAGTTATTAAAACTATTATGTTTAGAAATGTGTTGAAAAAATCTTCTCTCCGTTAAACAGAAATTGGGAAAAAAATAAACATGGGGGCTAATAATTCTGACTTCAACTGTATGAATTTAAATTGTGGCGTACCACAAGGATCAGTTTTAGGTCCAATACTGTTTATAATTGATGTTAATGATGTGTGTAAAATATCAGCGTTGTTAAAATTCATTTTATTTGTGTAGTAATATTTTCGAAGATATGTTATTGAAGTTAGAAATTCCAGCATCGTGACAACACTAGTGTATAATGAGACACAATGATTAGAGAGAGGATGGAGAGAGAGAAAACTGACAGATACAGAGACGCACGCAGAATAGAGTGTGAGAGAGAGAGAGAGAGAGAGAGAGAGAGAGAGAGAGAGAACGCACATGAGCGCACAACCGCTGGAATCAAGCAGAATATGAGAAGGAAACGGACAGAATCAGATGGGGAGAGAGAAAGGACATAGAGGCTCAGACGGATGAAACAGATGCTCCAGCTTGATCTCTTCAGCATCATGAGGACGATACTGAACAACCTGCACACCAGACTGACATAACAGCACATTCCTCATTCACATCAAGCTGGACCAGTCTCATCATTTCCATCATCCAGGTAAAATAAAGTCCAATATCTCTTCATTGTTTAAATGGAAACACACATTGGTGAGTTTATTTTGTAAATGATGCATGATTTTAAAAGTAAATCTAATTTAGCATTGACTATTGTTCAGAGATGTTCAGGTACTGATATGGAACAACATATAGAGGTGATGCAGTTTTTGAGAATAGTATAAGAGGACACAGTGTTTCAGATGAGGAGAGAAGCAAAGCAGCTTCGTTCATTCAGATAAAAGTGTGAGGAACACACTGAAAAAAAAAACCAACTGCTGTAGGATTGACGTACAACATTCAATTGAGAGTGAATTTCACCAGTATTTGTAAAGAATCAGAAAATCACTCAATTAAAAATTACATTTTTTTTTCAAATATTTCTTGTAGAGCAGATCGAAACTCAAAAAAATAGGTGTGCTGTTTGTTCAAATTACTTATTTAAAATGAGCTGAAACAACACAATTCTTGAGTTTCTTGGACAATGTAGTTGATTTATGTTCAATCAACTTAAATTTATAAAAATCTAATCTATCTGCACTGAAAAAAATTTAATTCAGAAAAATTGTTGCAAACAGTTTATATGGGTTGAATTTAAACAAACAAATTAAATTAGTAATGTTCAATTTAATTTATTTATATAAATTCAGCCCAAATAAATTGTTTACAACCACTTACCTTTAATTTAGTAAATCCAAGGAATCATCTTTGAATATGTTTTTTCAGTCTTTCTATCGAATAAAACGTTATATAGAAAATGGCAACTGGTCAGGACAACTCCATATGAAAGAAATGGTTTTAGGAAAAAACTGATCTATCTAGGTAAAAAGAAGAAGGTAGTTGGAATTTTTATAGATTTAAAGAAGGCCTTTAATACGATAAATAATGATATATTGGTAAATAAATTTGGGTATGGCATTTGAGGAGTAGCGTTGGATTGGACAAGCAGTTATTTATTTCTATTTTTTTTTAAGTATTTCTTGTAGAGTAGATCTAAACTCAAAAAGAATATGTTTGCTGTTTGTTCAATTACTTATTTAAAATGAGCTGAAACAACACAATTCTTAAGGTTTTTTTGGGAACAACTTAATTATTTTATGTTCAATCAACTTAAATTAATAAAAAAAAAAACTAATCTACCTACAATGAAAATAAATATTTCTGCAAAATAATTTATATGGTTTGGATTTAATCAAACAAATTTAATTTAGTAATGTTCAACTTAATTTATTTGTTTAAATTTAGCCCAAATAAATTGTTTACAACCACTTACCTTTAATTTAGTAAATCCAAGTAATCATCTTTAAATATTTCAATATCTATCTATCTATCTATCTATCTATCTATCTATCTATCTATCTATCTATCTATCTATCTATCTATCTATCTATCTATCTATCTATCTGTCTGTCTGTCTGTCTGTCTGTCTGTCTGTCTGTCTGTCTGTCTGTCTGTCTGTCTGTCTGTCTGTCTGTCTGTCTGTCTGTCTGTCTGTCTGTCTGTCTGTCTGTCTGTCTGTCTATAGTGCTCAGCGTAATTGAGTACACCCCATTTTGAGAATGAATTTTTGTATCTATTTCTCAGTGAATATAGGCAATGTATTTTGTTGCATTTAAACAAAACATTTATTAACCAGATATATTTATTAAAATAATATTTTAGTCACCAAACATATTTAGAAATGGAAAGATAATACAATTAAACTTAAGTAAAATATTGAAAGAAAAAATTACAACCTACAAAATTTCATCTAAATTTAAAGTTATTTTGTTAGATAATGCTCCAGATTTGACTTCAGTATAGACTAATCTAATGTATATGCACAAATATAATATTGTATAGCCTCCTATTAAAACTATGAATTTAAATAATAGATTTGTGAGGGGTGTACTTATATATGCTGAGCACTATCTATCTATCTATCTATCTATCTATCTGTCTGTCTGTCTGTCTGTCGGTCTGTCGGTCGGTCGGTCTGTCTGTCTGTCTGTCTGTCTGTCTATGTGTCTATTGTAAACGAATATAAACGTGATGCACTTTTTGTTCAATTCAATTCAATAATTGCTTTACTGGCATGAAAAATGTTGATTTTGTTGAAATGGTAAAAACTTTGGAGATTTATTTTATCTTTGTCATGATGACAGTAAATAATATTTGACTAGATATTTCTCAAGACACTTCTATACAGCTTTAAGTGATATTTAAAGGCTTAACTAGGTTAATTAGGTTAACTAGGCAGGTTAGGGTAATTAGGCAAGTTATTGTATAATGATGGTTTGTTATGTAGACAATCGAAAAAATATATAGCTTAAAGGGGCTAATAATATTGACTTTAAAATGTTTTATTTTTAATTTATTTAAAACTGCTTTCATTCTATCCAAAATAAAACCAATAAAACTTTCTCCAGAAAAAAAAATATTAAGACTTACTGTGAAAATTTCCTTGCTCTGTTAAACATCATTTGGGAAATATTTAAAAAGTGTGTGTGTGTGTGTGTGTGTGTGTGGTGTGTGTGTGTGTGTGTGTGTGTGTGTGTGAATATATATATATATATATATATATATATATATATATATATAAACAAGACAGTAAACACAGTAAATAGTAGTAGTAGTAAAAAATAAATAATAAAAATAATAATTAAATAAAAAATACAATAATAATAATAAATCTGAATAAATTTAAAACAGTAATTATATCAGTAATAATAAAAAAAATAGACAAAACAGTAATAATAATAAATAATAATAATCAGTATTTTTACAATGATGAATTTTACAGTAAAATGCTTTAAATGACAACATTTTGCGTTAAATTGGGAAGAAACGTAAACAATGTCTCAGAGAAGAAAACAAACATGTTTTACTCAAGGACTATAAACTGTACATCTCCATATCTTGTCTTTAGATCTCTATCTCTCTCTCACAGTGTGTCTATTTATATACATATGTCTGTGTGTGTGCGTAAATGTAATTAATGTGTTTTCACACAGACATAACAAAAGGGGCCAGAATGTTTATTTTTGGCCTCATATTATTACTTCTATTATTATTTCAGTGATTCACTTGTTGACTGAAAAACCTTGAGAAACAAATTCATTCACAGCTGCCTCACGTCTGTTTGTCTCATATTTTGACAGTTTTATAGGGAACTGTTTCTCACATTGTATTGTTGTGAAAAAGGGAGAGAAATGTGATATTGTTTTAATCTGATAAGTCAGAAAATAACAGCCTGCTCGTGAATGACCAGAGCTCTTTTATACATGTCCGGTGCCTTTCATGTGTCATTTCTCAGCTATTATCAGTAATAATGTGTGTTTAAAGCAGCACTTCAGCAGATCTGATCAGATGCTTTAGGCTTTCATCACAGATGCACTCAGCAAATGAAGGGACAGGTGAATCTGCTGACCTTTTACGCACTTTGAAGGAAACCATCACAGTTTTTAATTAGTGATTTTAATCAAGTGGCTACTCACAGAAAATATAAAGAGATTTTCAAAGTCTGTATGTTACCAAAATTAAACTCTAAGGCCCAGTTTCACAAACAGGGTTTAGCTTAAGCCAGGACTAGACCTTAGTTAAATTAGGCCATTTAAGCCACATTTATAAAATCAGCCTTAGAAAAATACATTACTGGTGTGCACCTGTAAACAAAAAATGACACTGACATATTTAAGACATCTCACTGCAAGTTATTTTCAGTTGAGACAGCTCAAACATGCAATTTAATCCTAGACTAGCCTTAAACCTTGTTTGTGAAACCGGGGGTAAAAGTATAGTCATTAATCTGTCTGTAAAGCTTCTTTATAGCTTAAGTGCATGTAAATGCACTACATAATGTTATTTATCAAAAGCTTATTCTAAATATTACTTTTTACATGCAATCCACTATTCATATTGATGTTGACAATTTATAAAGTCCACGCGAACTGAAAGTTGCTAAGATTTTTATTTTAGTATGTTGATGTACTTTAAACTGAAACCGAATATTGGGTTGGGGGTGGGGCTTTCTTTTTGAGCACCATTGTCTCAAAGCAAACTAATGGTAAGAGGGGTGTGGCTAAGAATGACTGAAGTCATCAAACTGACATCAAGAGAAGGATCGCCACTCCAAATGAAGAAGCAAATAAATGGTCAGACTTTGATTGAAGATTATCAATCAATCTTTTTTTCTTCAGTGGATTAACTTGCACTGAGTTGTTCACCTAAAAATTATCAATGTGTGCTTTCAAAATAGACATTGCAAATTTTGATTTCACATACACAAATAATGATTGCTGCTTGTTCAAATACTTATTTAAAATGAACTGTTCAACGGAATTCTTGCGTTTTTTTGGGGGACAACTTAATTGTTTTATGTTAAATTCGCTTAATTCAAGTTTAAGTTAACTTCATCGATATGCGTTGCGTTCAGATCCAGTTTTTGTATTTTCCACATTCCCATTTCTAAAAATCATAAAGGATTCCAACAGGAATCCTGTACATGACTCTAATAATATCTTTAATATTTATAATATTTTGGAAACATTCATATAGGAACTATAGTCTCATAGGACACCCAAAATGAAAAATCCACCATCATTTACTGACCCTTCACTTGTTCAAAACCTGTTTTAATTTATTTCTTCTGTTGAACACACCAAAAAAGATATTTTGAAAAATGCTGGTTGCTGGCACCCCTTGACTTCCATAGTAATTATTTCCATACTATAGAAGTCGTTGGGTGCCTGCAACCAGCATTCTTCAAAGTGTCTTTGTGTCTACCAGAAAAAAATAAACTTATAAAGGTTTAAAACCACATGAGGGAGAGTAAATTATTAACTATCCCTTTAAGTAAAAGAAATGAACTGTTTAAAGACAATGTTGAATCATAACCATTTACAATAAAGATTTAGATGTTTAAAGCATTTCTTAAAAACATTTTATAATCCCTCTTTCTACATAATATTGGATTATTACAATACAAATTCACAATCTTACAAGGCATACTAAAATTGTATGAAAGAAATATCCAGCAGGATTTTAGGAATCAAATAAAAACCCTACAGATCAAATTGCAATTCAAATAGGAAGTAACTCTGGAATTATAGTTGATTTATAACAACACAATGCCAATGTTTTAACCACAGAGGTGATAGAAAAGCAATATTTAGATAATGCGAGGAATAACCCAGATTTTTTATTTTAATTTTCAAACAAAACAAAACAACAAAAACACAACAAAAACACAAAACAAAAATTAAACACAAAATCCTACAAAAAAAACAACAACAAAAAACAGCAAAAACACAAAACAAACACAAGACAAAACAAAAACAAAAAACTCAAAACAAAACAAATCAAGAAATGAAAAAACAACAAAAACACAAAACATAAACACACACAAAAAAAAACGCAAAACAAAACAAAGCAAATACAAACCAAAACAAAAACAACAAAACCACTAAACAAAACAACAACAGAACACAAAACACACACAAAAAAAACACAAAACAAAGCAAAAAACAAAACAAAACAAAAACACAAACAAAAGCACAAAAAAACAAAACAAAAAAAAACAAAAAACATTCATTCATTCATTTTTTTTATTTGTCCCTTTATTAATCCATGGTCACCACAGTGGAATGAGCCGCCAACTTAACCAGCATATATTTTACACAGCGGATGCCCTTCCAGCTGCAACCCATCACTGCGAAACATCCATACACATTCATTAACACACACAACGGACAATTTAGCTTATTAAATTCACCTATAGTGCATGTTTTTGGACTTGTGGGGGAAACCGGAGCACCCGGAAGAAACCCACACCAACACGGGGAGAACATGTAAACTCCACACAGAAATGCCAACTGGCCCAGCTGGGGCTTGAACCAGCGACCTTCTTGCTGTGAGGCGATTGTGCTACTCACTGCGCCACTGTGCTGCCCAAACCCAACACAAAACAAAAAAAACAACAAAAACACAAAACAAAACCATAAACAAAACAAAAAACAAAACAACAAAAAACAACAAAAACTAAACAAAACCACAAAACAAAAAACAAAACAAAACACAACACAACAAAAACAAAACAAAAAACAACAAACAACAAAAACACAAAATAAAACCACAAAATAAAACAAACAAAAAACAAACAAAACAAAAAACAAAACAAAAAACAACAAAAACACAAACCAAAACCACAAAATAAAACAGAAACACAAAACAAAACAAAAACAAAACAAAAAACAACAAACAACAAAAACACAAAATAAAACCACAAACAAAAAACAAACAAAACAAAAAACAAAACAAAATGCAACAAAAAACAACAAAAACACAAACCAAAACCACAAAATAAAACAGAAACACAAAACAAAACCAAAAAAAAAAAAAAAAAAAAAAAACACAAACCAAAACCACAAAATAAAACAGAAACACAAAACCAAACAAAACAAGAATTCTAAAAAAAAAATGTTTTTGCCGCAACAAAAAAAATCTATGTGATTCAAAGTGGTTCGTTTAAATGTCAGGTTGTACACATCTGCTTATGGCTATTAGTTTATTGGACCAATTTTGCAATCTACAGTTTTAATAGCAAATCTGTCTGCTGAGAGCAAGTGTTCTTAATCTGTGGAACGGTGTTCAAACCACTAGCAGAATCACATCGACCTTGTCAGATGCTTTGCTGAACTAGAAAACATCATTTAAAACAAACTGACAAGGAACTATTGAATAGCAATATAAGCTGCAAATGGAAATCTATTTTATCTGTAAAACCTCAACAGACAGATAAAATCAACCCCACATGTCTTAATAAATAAAGCAGCGGAGTGAAGTGCTGATCTCTTTATCTGCTGTCCTCTGTTCATGATGTACATTAATCACCTGCTCCAAGGACAGCCTGATAAAACATGAGCATAATAGCGCACAGATACATATGCATTACTACAGTATATCACTATTGCATGTCACCTGTTTCATATTTTTATTAATAATTTCAGTAATAATAATGATTATTAATACTTCTACATTATTATAGGTGTTATAAAATATAATTTTCAGTATGATTTATATATTAATTAATAATTCATACAGAAAAATATAAATTATAACACCTATAATAATGTAGAAGTATTAATAATACTAATTATTAATACTTCTACATTAATAATAATAATAATAATAATAATAATAAAGGTAAGCATGATTAATAATTAAACAAATAAAAGTAAAGATAAATAATAATTAAAAAAGAATAATAAATGTTAATAATAATGATAATAATAATAAAATTAAGCATGATTAATAATTAAACAAATAAAAGTAAAGATAAATAATAATTAAAAAAGAATAATAAATGTTAATAATAATGATAATAATAATAGAATTAAGCATGATTAATAATTAAACAAATAAAGGTAAAGATAAATAATAATAAAAATAATAATAAATGTTAATAATAATAACAATAATAATAACAACAACAATAATAAGCATGATTAATTATTACATAATTAAAAGTTAAGATTAAAGATAAATAATAATAATAATAATAATAAATGTTAATAATAATAACAATAATAATAATAATAATAATAATATCAACAATAATAATAAGCATGATTAATAATTAAATAAATAAAAGTAAAGATAAATAATAATAATAATAATAATAATAATAATAATAATAATAATAATAAATGTTAATAATAATAACAATAACAACAATAATAATAATATCAACAATAATAATAAGCATGATTAATAATTAAATAAATAAAAGTAAAGATAAATAATAATAATAATAATAATAATAATAATAATAATAATAATAATAATAATAAATGTTAATAATAATAACAATAACAATAATAATAATAATATCAACAATAATAATAAGCATGATTAATAATTAAATAAATAAAAGTAAAGATAAATAATAATAATAATAATAATAATAATATCATTAATTCATTTTCTTCGGCTTAGTCTCTATTTCAGAGGTCGCCACAGTGGAATAAACCACCATAATAATAATATTATGGTATTTACAAACATAAGTTAATATTAAATATTATATAAAAATAATATTTATAAATCTGCACATAAATATTTTGTTTTCTAAATGTATTGACATTAGAGTACTTAAAAGTTGTCATTTTATTTACAGTAACTGTAAATGTACAAGTAAATGTAACTTGTAAAACATTGATTAAATTAATAATAATGCTGATAATGCAGTGATGATTATGATAACAATATTACTTACAATCTCCCATCTGATCTTCATCGATTCTTCAATATCAAAAGCAATATTGAGTTATGGTTGTTTGACCAGAAGGTCCATAGTAATGTAGCCTACATGTCGGACATGTTACTGCCACAAGGTGGAGTCTGTGTATTTTTGCAAGGACATCTTCTTAATAAACGCGCTATTTAAACGCACTTTCATCGATCTCGTTCACATTTATTATTATCTCTTGTAGGCTGTAGATTCACTAAATAAATAAAATAGATACTCCTCGCTAAGTAGAGAGGTGTGATTCCAGCATAAGGCACTGTACAGAGACGTGAGAGGACTGTGAATATAGAGCCGGACTGCTTTAATGTTCCCTAATGCTGCTCGCATTTTCACACTGATTCAGTGATGGTCAAGTGGTGGCATGCAAATAAGCAACACAAGAACACGTGACAGCCGTTGCTCTTCGCCTGTCCTTCTTTTCCCACACTGTCTCGCTCTTTCCGCTGCCTGTAGCAATGTGTGCCACAAACCGCCCAATAAACTGATTTAGGCCTATTATTGGAGTCATGACCTTTGCTTTTTTTTAATGGCATGTGGCATATATATATATATATATATATATATATATATATATATATATATATATATATATATATATATATATATATATATATATATATTAGGCAAGTTGTATTTTTGAGGATTAATTTTATTATTGAACAACAACCATGTTCTCAATGAACCCAAAAAACTCATTAATATCAAAGCTGAATATTTTTGGAAGTAGTTTTTAGTTTGTTTTTAGTTTGAGCTATTTTAGGAGGATATCTGTGTGTGCAGGTGACTATTACTGTGCATAATTATTAGGCAACTTAACAAAAAACAAACATATACCCATTTCAATTATTTATTTTCACCAGTGAAACCAATATAACATCTCAACATTCACAAATGTACATTTCTGACATTCAAAAACAAAACAAAAACAAATCAGTGACCAATATAGCCACCTTTCTTTGCAAGGACACTCAAAAGCCTGCCATTCAAGGTGAACAGATCAAAACACTGACAGAATCCATCAACATTGCGTGCAGCAGCAACCACAGCTTCCCAGACACTGTTCAGAGAGGTGTACGGTTTTCCCTCCTTGTACATCTCACATTTGATGATGGACCACAGGTTCTCTATGGGGTTCAGTCAGGTGAATAAGGAGGCCATGTCAATTGTTTTTCTTCTTTTAGACCCTTTCTTGCAAGCCACGCTGTGGAGTACTTGGACGCATGTGATGGAGCATTGTCCTGCATGAAAATCATGTTTTTCTTGAAGGATGCAGACTTCTTCCTGTACCACTGCTTGAAGGTGTCTTCCAGAAACTGGCAGTAGGACTGGGAGTTGAGCTTGACTCCATCCTCAACCCGAAAAGGCCCCACAAGCTCATCTTTGATGATACCAGCCCAAACCAGTACTCCACCTCCACTTTGCTGGTGTCTGAGTCGGACTGGAGCTCTCTGCCCTTTAACGATCCAGCCGCGGGCCCATCAAGACTCACTCTCATTTCATCAGTCCATAAAACCTTAGAAAAATCAGTCTTGAGATATTTCTTGGCCCAGTCTTGACGTTTCAGCTTGTGTGTCTTGTTCAGTGGTGGTCGTTTTTCAGCCTTTCTTACCTTGGCCATGTCTCTGAGTATTGCACACCTTGTGCTTTTGGGCACTCCAGTGATGTTGCAGGTCTGAAATATGGCAAAATTGGTGGCAAGTGGCATCTTGACATCTTGGCAGCTGCACGCTTGACTTTTCTCAGTTCATGGTTCAGTTCTCAGTTTATTTTGCGCCTTGGTTTTTCCACACGCTTCTTGCGACCCTGTTGACTATTTTGAATTAAACGTTTGATTGTTCGATGATCACGCTTCAGAAGCTTGGCAATTTTAAGAGTGCTGCATCCCTCTGCAAGATATCTCACTATTTTTGACTTTTCGGAGCCTGTCAAGTCCTTCTTTTGACCCATTTTGCCAAAGGAAAGGAAGTTGCCTAATTATGCACACCTGATATAGGGTGTTGATGTCATTAGACCACACCCCTTCTCATTACAGAGATGCACATCACCTAATATGCTTAATTGGTAGTAGGCTTTCGAGCCTATACAGCTTGGAGTAAGACAACATGCATAAAGAGGATGATGTGGTCAAAATACTCATTTGCCTAATAATATACTCCATGTATATATATATATATATATATATATATATATATATATATATATATATATATATATATATACACACACACACACACACACACACACACACACACACACACACACACACACACACACAGAGAGAGCTATGGAAACAATTAGGAGACCACTTAAAATGTCATATATTTTCCGAATTCACACAGTGTTTGAAAAAAACATGATGTTTGTTTAATTCTGTAAGCATCTGATGACATTTCTTCTAGATTCAAAACAAAATGTCCAGAAATGGATTGTGACTAAAATTGGCTTCAAGCATTATTCAGTGTAAATATGCACATGTAAAATTATCGGCTAATACCTTTATCAGCAAGATTGAAATGTTCTTTATTGTTAAAGGGCACATGATGAAAATCATCATTTGTAGACTGATTGGACAGAACTGTGTGTAGGTATAGTGTGTCTACAGTCATATTGAGGTGATATAAAGACAATAAGCCTCTTTTTTTAAATTTTCTGATGTTAAAATAGTATCCAATCCCTCCCATTTTGAGGCCCACCGCAACATGATGAAGAAGTGCGGTTTCCCCACCCACCGAATTGATTGACAGCCGCATATTAACATTTTTCCATAATAATGCATATAATCATATCAACAAGACAGGATGTGCGAAAAGCAACCAAGATTAAAAGATCTGTTTACCTCTCTGTGATCATCAATTATCATCAAATGTGATCAAGAATGAGTTTTACAAGTTTAAAACGTTTTTAAAACAGTGCACGTTTGTAATGAATTACAGCGATTTTACCGTCTTTATCACCACAGCCGCATGTCAGTACACTTATGAAAGAAGACGCTTCAATCCCGGTTTGTAGACGTTAAATCAAGTTTTTTTGCACATTAAGATAATGGATATTCATACCGCAGTGGATATTAGCGTGTATCCTGTTACATTTACCATGCAAAAACAGTGCAAAGTTAAACGTGCGTGCTGTGTGTGTCTGTGTTTGTGCATGAACTTTGTAACAACATTGTGAGTGACTCATCGTTGCAGAAAGGCTTGAATTAACTCCACAACAAATACATCAAATAATCATTGGGAAAGTTCTTACTGTAGTATTCCTCACTAACGTTACGTGAGATCTGCTTCCTTTATGTCTGTCACTGTGCTGTTTATCTAACGCAGCCGAGGCAGAGATTGAGGCACACTCTGACAGGCACGAGAACGGTGGGTGGGGAGAACTAGCATTAAAGGCACAGGCCACAAAAACAGCTACATGGTTGTTCAAAGCAGCAAATTCCAATAACTTTCTAACCACTAAGCAACACAAAACACCGTTTCAACCAGCTAATACTGCCCTAGTAACTATTCAAAACATCCTTCTGGCTACCTAGTGATTCCTAAGTGACCACTCAGAACACCTTTCTAACCACTTAAAAGGACAGTTCAATCAAAAATGTACTCTGTTTATTCGCTCTCAAGTGGTTCTAAACATTTATTCTGTCGAACAAAGAAGATATTTTGAAGAAAGCTGAAAACCTGTAACCATTTACTCCCATAGTAAGATAAACAGATCCTGCGGAAATAAATGGTTAAAGGTTTTCAGCATTTTTCTTTTGGGTTTAATAGTAAAAAAGAAACTCATATTGATTCGAAACAAAGAGTGAGTAAATGATGACAGAATTTTCTTTTTTGGGTGAACTATCCCTGCCCAAACGACCACCCATGCAGAACGACCAATTGAACCACCAAAATAACACCGTAGCAACCTTGAAGAACATCCTTCTAACCATCCATTAATGCCCTAGTGACCACCAGAACACCCTTTTAACAACTAAAAGCCTTACAGAACACATTTTAACCACCTAACAATGCCCTAGCGACAATACAAAACACACGTCTAACCACCTGACAACACCATAAAGACCACCCAACATTAACAACCATACAGAAAACCCTTCTACTAAAAACACCCTGGCAACCACACAGAACACCCTTCTAACTACAGAACAATGCCCTTGTGACCATGCAGAACACCCTTCTAACCACATAACAACACCAAGAGACCACCAAGCACTAGCAACCATACAGTAAACTCTTCGGGCAAATAATAACACCCTAGCTACCATGCAAGACACGATTGTAACCTCCTAATATTGCCCTAGTATCCTTGTAAACAACATTTTAACCACCTAAACAATGCCCTAGTGACCACCAGAATACTATTCTAACCACTTAACACCCTAGCAACCATTTAGAATACCCTTCTAACCACCTACATTAACAACACCTTAAAGACCACCAAATAACACCCTAGCGACCACCAGAACACCCTTCTAACCACATAACAACACCCTAGAGACCACCAAACCCTAGCAACCATGAAGAAAACTCTTCTGGCTACAAAATAGCAACCTAGCTACCATTCTAACCTCCTAATAGTGTCTTAGCAACCTAAAACAAATTTTTAACCTCCCTAACAACGTCCTAGTGACCACCAGAACACTATTCTAGCCACTTGACAACACCCTAGCAACCATGTAGAATACCATTCTAACCACCTACAGTAACAACACCCTAAAGACCACCAAATAACACCCTAGAGACCACCAGAGCACCCTTTTAACCATCTAACAATGCTCTAGCAACCATGCAGAACACCCTTCTAACCACATAACTACACCCTAGCAGTCATATAGAATACATTTTAAACCAACTAATAACACTCAATAGCAACCATCTAGAACTCCTTTCTAACCACTAAATAACACACTAGAGACAACCTGTAGCAACCACCAAACCTAGCGCGCACCAGAACACCCTTCTAACCACCAAACAATGCCCTAGTGACAACCAGAACACCCTTCTAACCACCAAACACTGCCCTAGCGCCCACCAGAACACCCTTCTAACCACCAAACAATGCCCTAGTGACCACCAGAACACCCTTCTAACCACCAAACAATGCCCTAGTGACCACCAGAACACCCTTCTAACCACCAAACAATGCCCTAGCGCCCACCAGAACACCCTTCTAACCACCAAACAATGCCCTTTAGTGACCACCAGAACACCCTTCTAACAACCAAACAATGCCCTAGTGACCACCAGAACATCCTTCTAACAACAAAATAATGCCCTAGTTACCACCAGAACACCCTTCTAACCACCAAACAATGCTCTAGCGCCCACCAGAACACCCTTCTAACCACCAAACAATGCCCTAGTGACCACCAGAACATCCTTCTACCCACCAAACAATGCCCTGGTGACCACCAGAACATCCTTCTAACAACCAAATAATGCCCTATCGCCCACCAGAACACCATTCTAACCTACAAACAATGCCCTATAATGCCCACCAGAACACCCTTTTAACCTCCAAACAATGCCCTGGTGACCACCAGAACACCCTTCTAACCACCAAACAATGCCCTAGTGACCACCAGAACACCCTTCTAACCTCCAAACAATGCCCTATAGCGCCCACCAGAACACCCTTTTAACCTCCAAACAATGCCCTGGTGACCCCCAGAACACCCTTCTAACCACCAAACAATGCCCTAGTGACCACCAGAACACCCTTCTAACCACCAAACAATGCCATAGTGCCCACCAGAACACCCTTCTAACCACCAAACAATACCATAGTGACAACCAGAACACCCTTCTAACCACAAAACAATGCCATAGCGCCCACCAGAACACCCTTCTAACCACCAAACAATGCCCTAGCGCCCATTAGAACAGTCTTCTAACCACCAAACAATGCCATAGCGCCCACCAGAACACCCTTCTAACCACCAAACAATGCTCTAGCGCCCATTAGAACAGTCTTCTAACCACCAAACAATGCCCTAGTGACCACCGGAACACCCTTCTAACCACCAAACAATGCCCTAGCGCCCACCAGAACAACCTTCTAACAACCAAACAATGCCCTAGTGACCACCAGAACATCCTTTTAACAACCAAACAATGCCCTAGTGACCACCGGAACACCCTTTTAACCTCCAAACAATGCCCTGGTGACCACCAGAACATCCTTTTAACAACCAAACAATGCCCTAGTGACCACCAGAACACCGTTCTAACCACCAAACAATGCCCTAGTGACCACCAGAACACCCTTCTAACCACCAAACAATGCCCCAGCGCCCACCAGAACACCCTTCTAACCACCAAACAATGTTCTAGTGACCACCAGAACATCCTTCTAACCATCTAACAATGCCCTAGCAACCAATCACCACTTCTGCTACCAAGCAGCATACAAGCAACTGCCCTGAAAATCCTTCTAAACACCTAAACACACAAGCAACAACCAAAACAATGCCCTAGCGACCATGGAGAAAAGAATTCTATGTATACATTGATTTTTTTTTTGTATTTTTATTAGATTTTCTCTCTTACTTTGCTTCAAATGTGAGTTTTTAATGATTGGATTCTCTTGCCCACCTGCTTTTCATAGCTTATAAAATTTTAATGAAGACTTTTTAAAAAAACCCATTGGGAAAATAAAAGGCAGAAATGCATCCCGAACCAGTGCTGCAGGCTGAAAATATGAGCTGGTACAATTGCACAGGGTATATATTATAAATGTGATATATTCATGCATGTTTCCGGTGAAAAAAAAATAAAATCGCTAGAAAGTACAGAGAAAATGATGACTTGCTGTTGAATAAGGATCACCAAAATAATCCTATGCTGTAGAGAATAATATTTGTATTAAGTGTGTGCGTCAGCAGGATAAATCCTCAATCTCCACAGAAACTTGCTTTGATTTTGATGATAATGACCAGATGATGTCCTTTTCAACATAATGGCTCTAGGCTGTTGCTGAGTGACACACACACACACACATATACACACACACAATGACATAAAGGTGTGAAGCGGTGTCTTTGTTCATCGCCCTTTTAGCAGACAATGAAACGGACACACCAGAAAAAAATACACGTCACCATCTTTTTACCAGCATTTCAAAAGGGATGTTAGTGTGCATTTCAGGAAAAAGCTTTCAGGTTAAGGTGCTAAAAGCATCAGTTGCATTCTGATTACATTAAAGTTTGCATGAACCTGAAGTATGTTGACGGACGGCAGCACGGTGGCGCAGTGGGTAGCACAATCGCCTCACAGCAGGAAGGTCACTGGTTCGAGCCCAGGCAACCCCAGATTAATAAAGGGACTAAGCCGAAAAGAAAATGAATGAATGTTGACGTACTGAAGCTGAATATTGAGTAGGGGCCAGGCCTTTCTTTTCGCACATCATTCCCTAATAGCAAACTAACGGTAAGAGGGGCGTGGCTTAGAATACTACTGCTTTGGAAACCTCCAAATGTTAAGCACTGGTCAGAGTTTGATTGAAGTGGATTTGTAACAAGGGAGTCGGAGTACAACAGAGTTGAAGGTCCAAACGCAGTTTATTTACAGCTTAGTCAGACAGGCAACGGCAGTTACAAACAGTATCATGTGAGTACTCCAAAAGTAGGGATGGCTGACCTGAAACTGATGTTTCGACAGTGTTTTGAAACACTGCACCAAAGCATGATCTGAAACACCCAGGTCACGTGACTAAGATGATTTGAAACACCGAGGTCATGTGACTAAAGTGTTTCGAAACACCAGGTCACGTGACTAAAGCGATTAAAAGCCATTACAAAAGCGTTTTGAGACCTGGCAAATCTGCGATTGGCTGACAAGGTCGGAAAAAAAACTCTATCTCATGTAGCCTAGTGGACCGAGTGTATGCACAGAGTAACTGTGCTGCAAAGGGCTTAAGTTTGAATCCTGACCTGTACAAATATTCTTAAATTATGACTTGGTGTATTTAATAATGCTACTTTTTTATGACCAAAACAAGACATATTTATCCACAAAGTGTTCATTAGGATGTCAGACCAATGTTAAAACAAAACACGTTACAAGAACAGACCATTTATAAACCGTTATCTATAGCTGCATCATCCTGGGTTCAAACCCATTATCTCTACATGCTAGTCTGGAACTCGCATTGCATCGCTAAATCACTTGAAAGTTCAACTCTACAACATAGTGTTTAATACCTCAATTTGCTTAACTGTTTCTTTGCATAAGCTGTTCTAGAGCAGTACATAAAAATTACCACTAGGTGATACGGGGCACTCACTGTAGATACGGGTTTTGAAATGTTTCGAAGCTTCGACACATTTTCTTCAACTGTTTCTGTGCCTCACTTTGCCCACCACTATCCAAAAGCATAGTCGTGGTCACAGACAGTGGTCGGTGCAGACAGCAAACAGGATTAACAAAAAACAAAAACAAGGGTGAGGAAAACTGCAAGGCTAGAGGGTACGCTATGTAATGTTACAGACAAACAAGACTCAGCACTGTGCATGTGAATGTGAGGTTTATTTATAGTTCTGGTAATCAGTTTATCATCCAGCTGTGTGTGTGTAATTAGTGGGAATCAGGAACTTGTGTGTGTGAGGTGCATAATAGTATTTGTAGTCCAGTTTAGTGGCAGATTTGTAGTTCTCTAAGAATCTGCAACTGCTTGATTGCTGGTGATTGTGACAGGATTAACTTGAACAGATTAATTGCTCAACTACAGAACAACAATGCGTGCAAGCAATGAAACACAACTACAATAGTAGGTTTTACAAATATTCATTCATTCATTTTCCTTTGGCTTAGTCCCTCATTTATCAGGGGTCGCCACAGCAGAATGAACTGCCAACTATTCCAGCATATGTTATAAAAAGTGTATGCCCTTCCAGCTGCAACTCATTACTGGGAAAGTTTTACAAATATTAATGGTGACAAATAATTTTCACTTCATATTTAATGTTAAATCTAATTTCATAAAGACTGTTTTACATATTATCTTATGTTGCAGGAGCTGATTAGAGTGCATTTGTCCAAGTCTGCTCTTTTTCTGTATTTCTTATCTCTTTTGAAAGATAAGACGATTAATTATGGTTTGATTATTAATGCTAAGTATATTTTGTGTAGGCATTAATTACTGGTTTTTAGATGACTGCTCTAAAATGCAGCATGGTATTAGGGTTTTAGCTCATGTCTGTTAGCTTTGAGACATCTATATGATAATGTAATTATCATAATTATCAGATCCCTGTTATATCGGCCTCTAAAAGTGGGAATCTGTCACATAATCCATTGGATTATAAAGAAAAAATCGAGACTGGAAAAGAAAAAGAGAATTAAAAAATATCCAATCACAAGTTTATGTTTCAGAAAATACAATATTTATAATCGAATCATAATTTATGCAAAAAATAACTTAAACATAAATTTAGAAAAAATCTAAACTACATTAATTCCAAAATATATCAACATAAAAAAAATGCACAACAATTTTAATTTATTTGTATGAGCAAATGAAAATGTACATTATTGATTATGGCGACATGGTGGCTCAGTGTCACCTCACAGCAAGAAGGTCACTGGTTCGAGTCCCAACTGGGTCAGATGGCATTTCTATGTGGAATTTGCATATTCTCTCCATGTTGGTTTGGGTTTCCTCTGGGTGCTCCAGTTTCCCCCACAAGTCCAAAGACATGCGCTATAGGTGAATTGAATAAACTTAATTGGGCCTAGTGTATGTGTGTGCATGTGAGAGTGTATGGATGTTTCCCAGTACTGGGTTGCAGCTAAAAGGGCATCCGCTGTGTAAAACATATGCTGGATAAGTTAGCGGTTGATTCTGCTGTGGCGACCCCTGATTAATAAAGAGACTAAGCCGAAGGAAAATTAATGAATAAAAAGAAGAAGACCTTTTTAAAATATCCAATCACAATTTCATGTTTCAGAAAATACAATATATATAATTGAATCATAAATTATGCTCATAATAACTTTAGGATAAATCAAAACTACAATAAGTCCAAAATATAAAAAAATAATAAAAATGCAACAATACACAACGATATTTATTTATTTGTATGAGCAAAATTAAAATGTACATTATTGATTATATTTCTAAAATTATTTGGTTGTATTTCTAGATTAAAAGTGCCAGTAAAGTATCTGCTTTAATATTTTAGATAGTTTATATTTGGAGTTGGTAAGATTTTTCAAAATGTTTTGGAAGAAGCCTTTAACGCTCACCAATGCTGCCTTTATTCAACCAATGTCACTGTTAAAATATATTATTAAATATTATTTCAACTGAGATGAAGTCTCCGGTAAATAGGGTATATGCAGAGCTAGTGTTTCTTCCCATACTGTTAAACTTCCGGTGAACGGATAATGCGGCTTTTTTCCATTTTATATGGTTCCTTTTACAGCATCGATGCTGTAATGTAAAAAAAATACAATCAGTTAAATAGACTTTGGCATTCATTTAGTTGCTGAAGCGTAAAACAGGACAAAAAGCCGTTTACTCCCACGCGCCCGTCAAGATTGGCAGGCTAGCGCAGAAGCTCCATTGAATATACTGGGGAAAAATAAATGTTCATATTTTAAAGATATGGTGGGGGAAAATGTAATTTAATGCAGTGCTTCTTGTACATTCTGAGAACCACTTTATATCGAATATCACTCAGCCAGTGGAGATCGCTGATTTTTAAAGAAAACAGACTTTAAACGCGCCGATTTTGTAATGGCATACAGTTCACCGGAAGCGCTTAACCCAGGTTACTGACACCAGGTTACTGAAAGTCATTCCGCATACTTCTGCATATACCCTGTATTCTAACATACAGATCTTTTAATATATTTTAAAAAAGGCATTTCTGTGATGTGATAGTAAAGCTAAATTATTAGTTGATTAGGCGTAGAAAAGGGCGTAGATTAGCACTTGACATTGGTGGGGATATACACCAATAACGATTCTGTTTTGCGCTTTTACAAACATGAATAAAGTACTTAATAATATAAAATAAACACTTAATAATACAAATAACAATCACATCACGTGCTGCAAAAGTCAATTTACATGATTTTACTGCAGGCTTTGAGGAGGTAGGAATGTGGAGAAATTTAGAGAGGCGTGTGACAAAATTTAACTGTTTTATAGCGATTATTGTTTTTCATAATCATGGAGGTCAAAACCAAATTTTGGTTGGTTGGTCTAAAATAGTATTACGGTGAACTCATAGCGAACTTGACTTTGTGCACTGAAGGACTGACAGAGCATTATTGTATTTTGAAGTCCATAAAATTATTGGTTGGTACATTTCAGTAATTGGTGGATATTAGTGGGGATACGTCCCCTCCGTCCATACCAATTTTACACCCTTGATTAGTTGTCATACTTATAATTATCAGTGCTAAAACCCATTAACAATATTTGTGCGGCCTAATATTTTGGTGAAAAGAGTTACATGCTATTTGAGGATGTTTTGATTATGTCTTCATATTTGATTGTGTCATATATACAGTTGAAACCATAAGTTTACATACACTCTAAAAAAAAGGAACAACCATTTTTAAAAAAATGTCTGATGGTAAATCATACTAAACGTTTACTATTTCAGGTCAGTTAGGATTACCTAAATCATTTACATTTGCTAAATGCCAGAATATTGAGAGAAGTTTTTTTTTGAGAATTTTTTATTAATTTCTAGACATTCAAAAGTTTACATACATTTCCTTGGTTTTTTTGTTAGCTTTGCTTTTAAACTGTATAACTTTGGTCAAATGTTTTAGGTATCCTTCCACAAGCTTCTCACAATAGTTTGCAGGAATTTTGGCCCATTCCTCCTGACAGAATTGGTGTAACTGAGTCAGATTTGTTGGCTGTCTTGCTCGCACAAGCTTTTTCAACTCTGCCCACAAATTTTCTATTGGATTGAGCTCAGGGCTTTGTGATGGCCACTCCAAAACATTCGCTCTGTTGTCTTTAAAGCACATTTTAACTAATTTGGCAGTATGCTTAGGGTCATGGTCTGTTTGGAAGACCCATTTGTGGCCAAGTTTTAATTTCCTGGCTGATGTCTTGAGATGTTGCTTCAGTATTTCAACATAATGTTCTTTCTTCATGATGCCATCTATGCTGTGAAGTGGACCAGTCCCTCCTGCAGCAAAACAGCCCCACAACATGATGCATAAGCTTTCCCCCTTGTCCTCCAAATGTAACACTGGTCATTATGGCCAAACAGTTCAATCTTAGTTCCAACAGACCACAGGACATGTCTCCAAAAATTTGTCTTTTTCCCAGTGTAATTTAGCTAATTGTAATCTGGCTTTTTTGTTGATTCTGGCTTGTTGATTTTCCCATGTTGTCACACAAGGAAGCAGTGTGTTTAAGGTTTTTCTTAAATACTATTCTACAGTTGTGCCTCCAATTAACTCAAATGTTGTCAATTAGCCAATCAGAAACTTCCAAAACCTTGACACCATCATCTGAGCTTTTTCAGAGGCATAATAATCTTTTTGTATGTAAACTTGACTTTCAATAAAAGTTATACAATTTCTCAAAAAATATCTCTCTCATTATTCTGCTATTACGCATAATAATTCTAACCTACCTAAAAGAGAAAAAGTTTAGTCGCATTAACATCTGACGTTTTTTTTAAATGGTTATGTGCCTTTTTATACAGTGTATGTAAACTTCTGGTTTCAACTGTATATTCGATTATTAAAATGAATAAAAACATCTTAGTGTTGTATGGTGGGAAAATAATACAAAATTAAAATATATTAATACTGGATAATGCTGTTGCAAATAATAGATGCACAGTGTATGAATTTTTACTCTATGGTTGTATCACTTGACAATTTTACAGTCATTCTTTAAAAAAATATGGCTCAAGTCATGATTAAAACAAGATTACATTTTTAAGATCCTTTGCTTTTTCAAACTTTATATTTATTTATTTTGACATTTTTCATTATTTAGTGGTCAACATGTCAGACATTCTTCTTTGTCACTGACCATACATGCATGCATCCTCTTTCAGTCACATACTGTGCTACAATCGGAGACATTTCCATGACCGCAGAGAGAGAAACATGAGAGAATCTCTGGAGCTAAAATGTCATGAACATGATGGAGTTTCCCTCTGCAAACCCATTCTCACTTATTCTCTTTCCCTGTTTTTTTACTCCCTTGATCTAGCTCTGGGTCTTTCATCATGAGCTCCTCCAGCGTGTCTTAACTCACTCCGGGTTGTACATGTGAGACGCTCCACCTGTGACCCGTTCCTCTTTCACACTCCTTCTTTTTCATTCCTCTATGTTCTGTGCTCCTGCTGGTTCTCACTTTTTGTGTGTCTGTTCAAGATCCATTTCTGCTGTCATAGTTTTTTCCCTTCTCTTTCCTTCTCAGCCTCTCTTTCTTTCAATGTCATCCACATTTCTATGCCATTCGGTGTTTCTTTAAGTCTTGACTCAATGCTTCTACCGGTATGAGAGCACATCATATACTGATGAGAAGTGACCATTTCTTTTGCTGTGGCATCAGCAGGTGTACTTATGGATGTTAAAGCTGCACAAATTAATAGTATTACTGGCAATTTTGGTGCTAGTAATACTGTAAAATTTACAAGTGTACTGTAAATCAACAATTATAACTGTGCTGTAGTTTTCAGCACATTAGTAATTATTAATTTACAGTGTGCTTAATTTTTACAGTATTACTGGCAATTTTTACAGTATTACTGACAAAATGTATAAGTGCACTGTAAATTAACAATTACAGTGCTCTTGTAAATTTTACAGTATTACGGGCAATTTTTACAGTATTACTGGCAAAATGTACAAGCACACTGTACAATGTACAATTTACACTGTGCAATTTACAAGCACACTGTAAATTTTACAGTATTACTGGCAATTTTTACAGTATCACTGGACAATTTTTACAAGCGCACTGTAAATTTTACAGTATTACTGGAAATGTTTACAATATTATTGGCAAAATTTACAACCAAACTGTAAATTAACAATTACAACTGGGCTGTACTTTTACAGCCCAGTTGTAATTGTTAAATTACAGTACTCTTGTAAATTTTACAGTGTTACTGGCAATTTTTACAGTATCACTGGCAACATTTTCAAGTGCACTGTAAATTAACAATTACAGTGCTCTTGTAAATTTTACAGTATAACTGGCAATTTTTACAGTATTACTGGCAAAATTTACAAGCACACTGTACAATCTACAATTTACACTGTACAATTTACAAGCAATACAGTATTACTGGCAATTTTTACAGTATCACTGGAAATTTTTCACAAGTGCACTGTAAATTTTACAGTTTTACTGGCAAATTTTACAGTATTACTGGCAAAAATTTACAAGTGCACTGTAGATTTTACAGGATTACTGGCAATTTTTACAATATTATTTGCAAAATTTACAAGCACACTGTAAATTAACAATTACAACTGGGCTGTACTTTTACAGCACAGTTGTAATTGTTAGATTACAATGGTCTTGTAAATTTTACAGTGTTACTGGCAATCTTTACAATATTACTGGACAATTTTTACAAGTGAACTGTAAATTTTACAACGTTACTGGCAATTTTTACAGTATTACTGGCAATTTTTACAATATTATTTGCAAAATTTACAAGCACACTGTAAATTAACAATTGCAACTGTGCTGTACTATTACAGCACAGTTGTAAATGTTAAATTACAGTACTCTTGTAAATTTTACAGTGTTACTGGAATTTTTACAGTAGTGCTGGCAAAATGTACAAGGGCACTGTAAATTTTACTGTATTACCTGCACTTTTTACAAGATTATTGGCAAAATTTACAAGCACTCTGTAAATGAACAATTACAACTGGGCTGTACTTTTACAGCCCAGTTGTAATTGTTAAATTACAGTACACTTGTAAATTTTACAGTATTACTGGCAATTTTTACAGTATTACTGGACAATTTTTACAAGCACACTGTAACTTTTACAGTATTACTGGTACAATTTACAAGCGCACTGCAAATGAACAATTACAACTGTGCTGTAGTTTTACAGCTCAATTGTAATTGTTAATAATTGTGCAGCATTTTTACAGTGTGTGAATGCACTGATGACTGAGATATAGAGCTCTGAAATTATTTGTAGAGCTTAACCGATAATGGATTTTGCTGATACCAATAGCGATGGACCGCACTTTCCAATAACTAATTAATTATCCGATAGATTTTTAAAGTGAATAATGGATAAAAATAAAAATAAGCATAACATAAAATAAATGTGCTAAATCAAGGTCCATTAAAGACATCCGTTTAGAAGAACTGCAAGTATGAACAAAATTAAAATGCTAAATTGAAATCGATTGTCCTTTTATTATTCATTCATTCGTTTTACATTACAACAAAATTTACAGTACAACAAAAAAAAGTACCTTATTTATCAGGGGTCGCCACAGCAGAATAATAAAAATGTTTTACACAGCAGATGCCCTTCCAGCTGCAGCCAGTACTGAGAAACACCCATACACTCTCACATTCACACTCATACACTACAGCCAATTTAGTTTATTCAGTTCACCTATACCGCATGTCTTTGAACTGTGGGGGAAACCGCAGCACCCGGAGGAAACCCACGCAAACACAGGGAGAACATGCAAACTCCACACAGAAATGCCAACTTGCCCAGACGAGACTCAAACCAGCGACCTTCTTGCTGTGACATGACAGTGCTAACCACTGAGCCACCGTGCCGCCTCCTATTATTAGCATTAATAACATTTGTGAAAATGAACGGTTTAAAACAATTTGAAATAAAATCCTTACTAGGTTTAACCAACACTTTCTCTTTACATTTTGTACCTTTATAATTTAGTGACTAATTCTTATGAATTTGTAATGCTTTAGTAATATTTACTCATTATACTAATATTTACTCGTTTCCTAATTTCCTAATGGGTTTAAGGATGGAGTTTGGTGCCACATCTTGTTTTAAAAATGGAAATTAATTAAATTAAAATAAAAAAATTGTACATTTTTATACGACTGAACTTGAATTTGTACAAATTAGTCAAAACATAAAATAGTTACATTTCCTTGTGAGATCAGGCTGGTTTAACTACAAAATATATGTATTTATTTACTAACTTGAACAACCAGCGAACAATGCTTGTATAGCATTCATTCATAAAAATTCAACATTTCCTAATGCATTATTGTAATCCAACTCTATGCTTCTTAATGTTTGTTAACGCACTTTGAGTTAAAGTCATGAACAATGTATTTTTATTTACCAACATTAAAAAAGATGAATAAATACCGTAATTAAAAGTGTTTATTATTGCTTGTGTTAGTAAATACAAATTCTTGGGAAATTTTAATTAAACCAAAAAACCTTTTTTCACAATAAAGTGACACATCTTTACACAGTTTTGACTACCATCACCACCATTTGGTGCTTTTGGCCAAAACAGTGAATCATTATGTCATGCAGAATAAAACCCTCATTGGTTCTTTCACCTTAAGCAGGTATATTTGAGATTCAAAATGCTGTAAACATTGTTTGCTAATCAAAGTTTATATATCAATAAAGTGAGCTAGCCTACAAACTATTCATCATATAAAGTGATTGTGTCTCTTCAGAAGAAGTGGATTAAACTGCTCCATTCATATTGATTTTTTTCTTGTTTGATCTCTTTGAGAAGCATCAGTGTTTTGGGGGAATAAACAACTTTGGAAGGATTGACAGAAATCTCTTAGATTTAAGTACAAATATCTTCATTTGAGCTCTAAATTTCGAATGTTTACTACATGAGAGTGAGTAAACGATGACAGCATTTTCTTTTTGGAATAAACAAACCCTTTCAAGTATAGATAAATGAAGCTCTACAGACCAAAACACAACCGTGTCTTTTTTTAAACTTAATTAGTTCATTGTTGATTCATTTCAATAAAAGTGATCACACTTTACAAAAAGGTTTCATTAATTAATGCTACACTAGCTATGTCTTCGTCTAAAGATGTGAAATAAATGTTTTCACAAAAATGGAATATCCAACGCAATCTCACGGCAATTCGTAACTTTTTGATTTAGTGGCTAATTCGTATGAATTCGTACGATCTCATTCGTACAAATTAGTATAATTTGCTCATCACCCAATGATGGTTGGCATTAGGTGCCACGCCTCCTTTTTAAAATCGTACATTTTCGTACGACTGAACACGAATTAGCCACTAAACTGACAAAACGTAAAATACTTACGTTTCCTTGTGAGATCAGGCTGGAATATCGCATAAAAGCCATGCTAATAAAGCAGCGTTTCCATCCAATGAGTCAAAGAGAACAAAATCGTCACTTCCGGATTAAATGGTGCCAATTATTCATTCATTTTCTTTTTGCCTTAGTCCCTTTATTAATCTGGGCTCACCACAGCAGAATGAACCGCCAACTTATCCAGCATATGTTTTATGCAGCGGATGCTCTTCCAGCTGCAACCCATCACTGGAAAACACCCATACACACTCACTCACACACATACACTACGGACAATTTTAGCTTACCCAATGCACCTGTACCACATGTCTTTGGACTTGTGGAGGAAACCCGAGCACCAGAGGAAACCCACGCGAACATGGGGAGAACATGCAAACTCCATACAGAAATGCCAACTGACCCAGCTGAGGCTCGAACCAGTGACCTTCCTGCTGTGAGGCGACAGCACTACCTACTGCGCCACATCGTCGCGGTGCCAATTATCAACAGTTAAAACTGAATTTGCTGCGGTAGGAGAAGCTGCGTAAATATTTCCTTTATTTAATAAATGACTTGCACCAGAAGACAAATGCTGACACGCAGTGAATGCGTGGTAGCATTTGAAGGCGTGAGATGTGGAGCACAGATGCTCTTGACTATTCAGGAGGTAATTAATAATATAACAAAACTAATACTGAAATGGTTACACCATTTTAGAATGACCAAAACAACATTTCAGATGTTTTACAATGCACTCAGCCTGCTGGTTTGTCCATTCACACACATTTTTATCATCACATGATCTCTTATAACAAAATCATACGCCTTTTTTAATGCACATGCTAGAATTTGTTCGACAAAAGTGTTTCCATGATAGTTTATGCACATTTCCTCTTATTGAATAAAAAGTTTATCCTACTCAGTTATGCACATAAGTTTTTAATGCGCAAAATTTTCAAAATTTATGCTCAAATTTATGTTTCCATCAACCGTTTTTTAATGAGCATATCCAAAATGTGTATAAAAATAGTTGGATGGAAACATAGCTACTGTAACAATTTCCTGTAGAATCTATATTAACTTACTGTAAATAAATTACAGCAAAAATACTGTATTTATATTTATCTTGCTGTATATGTATTTACATACTTAAAGCTTGAGAAAAGCGCATTACAAATAAAATGTATTATTATTATTATTATTATTATTATTATTATTACAATATTGCATATCTTTACTGTAAATAATACAGAAATTTTCACAATGCATTTTAAAAATACAGAAACAAACTGTCCTACAGTAAAATGCTGTTCAAATTACAATTAAATACTGTGTAAATTACAAAAATCCTTAACAGTGTAGTATTTACTAACATAAACTAATAATGAACAATACATGTACAGCATTTATTAATCACTGTTCAACATTTACTAATGCATTTAAAATCCAAATTCATGCTCGTTAACATTAGTTAATGCACTGTAAGTTAACAAAAACTAACTATATACAACTTTATGTCCATTAACTAACATTAAAAATATATATACAGTTGAAGTCAGAATTATTAGCCCCCCTGAATTATTAGCCTCCCTGTTTATTTTTTCCCCCAATTTCTGTTTAACGGAGAGAAGATTTTTTCAACACATTTCTAAACATAATAGTTTTAATAACTCACTTCTAATAACTGGATTATTTTATCTTTGTCATGATGACAGTAAATAATATTTTACTAGATATTTTTCAAGACACTTCTATACAGCTTAAAGTGACATTTAAAGGCTTAACTAGGTTAATTAGGTTAACTGGGCAGGTTAGGGTAATTAGGCAAGTTATTGTATAACGATGGTTTATTCTGTAGACTATCGAAAAAATATATAGCTTAAGGGGACTAATAATTTTGACCTTAAAATGGGTTTTAAAAAATTAAAAACTGATTTTATCCTAGCCAAAATAAAACAAAAATACTGTAAAAATGGTGACGCAGTGGCGCATTAGGTAGTGCTGTCGCCTCACAGCAAGAAGGTCTCTGGTTCGAGCCTCGGCTGGGTCAGTTGGCGTTTCTGTGTGGAGTTTGCATGTTCTCCCTGCGTTCGCGTGGGTTTCCTCCGGGTGCTCCGGTTTCCCCCACAGTCCAAAGACATGCGGTATAGGTGAATTGTGTAGGCTAAATTGTCCGTAGTGTATGAGTGTGAATGAGTGTGTGTGGATGTTTCCCAGAGATGGGTTGCACCTGGAAGGGCATCCGCTGCGTAAAAACGTGCTGGATAAGTTGGTGGTTCGTTCCGCTGTGGCGACCCCGGATTGATAAAGGGACTAAGCCGAAAAGAAAATGAATGAATGAATGATACTGTGAAAATTTCCTTGCTCTGTTAAACATCCTTTGGGAAATATTTAAAAAAAGAAATTGAAAGGGTGGCTAATAATTCTGACTTCAACTGTATATTGTAATTAATGTATTGTTCATTGCTCCATGTTAGTAAAAACACTAACTAGCATTAACTAATACAATCTTATAGTAAAATGTTGCCTTAAAAGCATAAGATAAACTGCATGGGTAAAGCTTGCACTGTAAAAAATGCTGGGTTCCACTCAATTAATGTGTTGGGACAACATGAAGGAGTTAAGTTAACTTATTAATTTTAACAAAATGAAGTGAATTGAACATAAAACAATTAATTTGTCCCACAAAAAACCCCTCAAGAATAGTGTTGCTTCAGCTCATTTTAAACAAGTAGGTAGAACAAACAGCAAACATCATTTTTTGAGTGTGTGTTTATCTAGATTTCACAAACCATTCCATTTTTCTAAATGGAGATTTTTATCTCTTGGTTTGAAACTATAAAATCGACAGGAGAGAGGATAAGCTCTATCTATTATCTGTTTTCGATATTCTGCTTACAGTTTCTGTTGTTGTCTTTAAGGCAAAGCTATTTGTATTCCAGCCATTCGTATTATTAGCTTACCTGATTTGTGCTTAACACTGCATTTGCCTTTTCGATGATCGGGGCCACCGGCGGCTCATCTTGAGCTTTGAGGAGGTGCAGGGGCTAGTGTTTTCTGTCCTCTCCTTTTCATTACTTTCTCATTTAGTTGCCATCACCGTGGTCGAGTCCTGTAGCAGGATGTTTGCTCTCTGTGAGCAAACAGATTGATGTCAAAGGTGTTTTTGCGTCGTCTTGTCTTCTAATTGAACAGAGGGATGGCTGAGAGAGAATACACACAGACACACACACACGCTCATGCATTTACAATGACAAGGATTATGAGTATATCACACTAAACTTTCGATTTAATTTTTATAATCCAGAGCAAATATGCATACACCAACACTATGGATGAACTGATGTCTCAATAAATGAAAATATATTTCTTCGTCAGTCATGTTTCTGTATCAATTTGACAACATTAGCTAACTACTTGTTAATCATGTATTAATCTTAATTGCTTATGCTAATTTAAATCTTTAATTAAATGTTAAGGATCCATTAATGTTAATGTATGCACTAGCATGACTAAATATGAACAATACATTTATGACAGTATTTATTCATCTTTTATTACATGAATGAAAATAAAGTCATTCATTGTTCACAGCCATATCACCCTGCAGTCCAAGACCGGTTACTCACTGAAGCTAATTAGGCCTGAGACTGGTCAGTATCTGGATTGGAGACCACATGGAAAATCTAGGTTGCTGTTGGAAGTGGTGTTAGTGAGGCCAGCAGGCAGCACTCAACCGGCAGTCTGTGTGAGTCCCTATCCCCCAGTATAGTGAACGGGACACTATACTTTCAGTAAGCGCCATCTTTTGGATGAGATGTTAAACCGAGATCCTGACTCTCTGTGGTCATTAAAAATCCCATGACACTTCTCATAAAGAGTAGGGGTGTAGCCCTGGTGTCCTGGCCAAATTTCCTCTATTGGCCCCTCCCAATCATCCCCATCCATCGACTTGGCTCTATCCAATACATAATCAATTGGCACCTATAGCTGGTGTGTGATGAGCGCACTGGTGCCGTTGTCCTGTGGCTGCCGTCACATCATCCAAGTGGATGCTGCACACTGGTGTGTGGCACACTGTTTTTGACTTGTGACTGAATAATACGTAGACTGCATTCAGCCTACATTACGCCTAATTAAAGAGTTAATAAATTGAACAGCTCAGATCAATATTTTGTGTCAGACTGTTTCGTGTTGTGGGATAAACATGCAGGTGTTTGTTTTTGAGGAATAAAGCCCTTCAGTCTTATACAAAAACTGTTGATAAGCCTGTCAGACATTTTTCTGCGAGAACAACCAGATGTACTTGATGACTTACTGAAAAAGCACTGTAGATATGTTATTTGTTGCTTGTTCATGTTCCTTTTTAACCTTTCCCAGACATAACACAATTTCTCTGGCCCAGATCTGCCCCACACAAGTTAATAACCCATAACTGGCTCTGAATTGGGTCAGATAAGTTGGTGTGTCATGACTGCAATGAATTTGATAAACCCATGAAGCATTTCGCTTTATGGTCGCACTTTTTCTCAAAGTGACCTGAGTGGTAAAGTTTTCTCTTTACTAAAAAATAATTTAAATGTATTTTAAAAGTGGGTCAAGATAGGCCAAACTTAAATGGCCCACATATACATTTTTAACATTTGGTCCAAATACAACATTTGACATCTAGCCCAAGTCTTGTGTGCCGCCTTAAAGACGGTGCCACCTCTGCCAAACCCGGGCCATGTTTGGCCCACATGCAGTATGCCAGTGCCAGATGAATGCCTGCTGTGCCAGCTTTATGCCAAATCTGGGCCAGAATTCTTTGCTACCTGGGTCATGTTGCAATTTTTGGTTGTTCGGTTCAAATCCTAAGCATTAATTACCTCATTACTATTTGTTTACCATACATTTTAAATAATTTGTGCAAATTATTATGCATTAACCAATTTTAACTAATTGAAATTATTATTATTTTTATTATTTAAAATTGTAACCATTTGTTTTTTTCAGTGCCTCAACATGTTCAAAGTAAGATAAATGACTAAACTAATTTTATTTCTATTCTGGCAAATAATTACATCTTTTTAAAAAACCTGAAACTTCAAAATTTATGGTTTAAAAAGAGACAACTGAGTTTAAACAAATATAGTTCAATTATTAGTACTTTTAACTAATATGTTTTTTCTTCTTTCCATAGGTCTTAGTGATACCTGGAGCAAAGGAACACCAGCAAGGCAAAGAAAACTGAACATGTTAGACCTCCAACACTCCATGTATTCTCATGATGGTACTGTGGATGAACTAATCCTGATTCGACAATATGCTCTGGATCACAATCTCCACCAGGAGGCTGTTCTTCACGCAAGAGCACAGGGAGAGTAACGCGGTAATACTTTGATTCACAGACTCAATTTGTTTTTAATGAGCTGGAATGCCTTTCCCCTGCCAAGATTGAGAAGTTGAATGATGCTCAGTGAGCCATGCCCTTCAACACCTGCACACTCTCATAGACCAGCAGAGGTTTGCCTAGGAATCCAAGAGGAATGCTCATACTTAAAATTCTGCACATGCTACCATTTAGCCTTCAGATTTCAGTTTTTTTCTTCTTCTGCGTATTGCTTCTGAAGCCAAATCTTTTTGAAGCTAAAAATGAGACCTGTTTGAGGCTGTAGGGTTGGTCTCAAGGACCTGCTGAGTGGTGAAATATATTTAAGGAGGTTGTCTCAAGTCTTGGGTTGATCTGCAGACTGGCAAAACTGAGAACACCTAAATACAAAAACAAGACTTCAGGATGTCTGACTTCACGAAAGGTCTTTGATTGTAAATTTGGAAATTACAAACCGAAAATCCTAAAAGCATTGCAAAATGGCTGAACTTGCTGGATACAATGGCAACGAGAGCTTCATGCTTGGAACTGATCTGCCTTTCAACTCTACAGGTGACTACGAGTATTATGAATCTGAACCTGATGCCAGCAAAATCATCATCCCCTCCATCTATGCACTGGTTTGTTGCATCGGTGTCACAGGAAACGCAATGGTCATCTACGTCATCCTCAAATATGCCAAAATGAAGACAGCCACCAATATCTACATTCTCAATCTCGCCATAGCGGACGAACTCTTCATGCTGAGCGTCCCGTTCCTGGCAACTTCAGCCGCAGTGCACCACTGGCCGTTCGGTTCGCTCATGTGCCGCCTGGTTCTTAGCGTGGACGGCATTAACATGTTCACGAGCATCTTCTGCCTGACTGTGTTGAGTGTGGATAGGTATATCGCTGTCGTGCACCCCATCAAAGCGGCTCGCTACCGACGCCCAACAGTCGCAAAAGTGGTCAACGTTTGCGTTTGGGGACTGTCATTGCTTGTAATCCTTCCCATTATCATCTTCGCAGACACGGTGCCAGCACAGGATGGAGGAGTGGACTGCAATTTCCTGTGGCCTGAGTCTTCGTGGTCAGAAGCGTTCGTAGTTTATACGTTCCTACTAGGATTTTTGCTCCCTGTTGCAGCTATTTGTTTGTGCTACTGCTTGATCGTGGTACGCATGCGAGCCGTGGGTTTGAAAGCAGGCTGGTTGCAGAGGCGACGCTCTGAGAAGAAGATCACACGCATGGTGCTGCTGGTGGTCGCTGTTTTTGTGCTCTGCTGGATGCCGTTTTACATCGTGCAGTTGATCAGTGTGTTTCACAAGCCGCCGGACCCCATGGTGACTCAGCTCTTTGTTATTCTGAGCTATGCCAACAGCGGCGCCAACCCCATTCTCTATGGGTTTGTGTCGGACAACTTTCGTCGCTCGTTCCAGCGTATCATCTGCTTTCGCTGGCTGGAGAACGGACTGGATGCCGAGCAGGTGGACTACTGTGCTGTGGCACTTCGCCGGCAGACCACATGCGGCCCACAGGACTTTCCCAAAGAGTGCTTGGCCTCTGATATGGTGTTTCGTAATGGAACCTGCACATCCCGTACCACCACTCTGTGAGAGGGTATTCGGTGAGAGAGTTTAAAGAGATAGTTCATCCAAAAATGTTAATTCTGTCTATTATATCTGAAGTGGACTGACTTTCTTAAGAGGTATGTTAGAAGGACAATACAACAATAAAAAAAGATTTTTTGTTAAATTGTTGCAAACAATTTATATGGGCTAAATTTAAACAAATTAATTAAATGAAGTAATGTTCAACTTAATTTGTTTGTTTAAAATTAAGCCCAAATAAATTATTTGCAACCACTTACCCTAATTTTTTTTTGACTAAATCCAATGAATAATTTTTTTTTCCAGTGTAGGTTAGATACTGTTGAAAGATTATTGAATGATTATTTTTGCTGATTGTTCAAACAAATTATTTAAAATGAGCTGAATTAACAAAATTGTTGAGTTTTTTGGGGGATAGCTTATTTGTTTTATGTTCAATCCACTTAAATTTGTAAAATAATTACATCAACCTAATCGATTAGTTTTGGGACAACATGAAGGAATTGTGTGGAACCCAGCATTTTTTACAGTTTTTACATTTTTTAATTGCTTTGTTCATTGAGACAGAAAGTCCAATATCAGTGGATGAGAGTTAAAACTATTATTTAATGTATTTAAATAAAACAGTTTTGAACAGTTTCACTGTAAAAAGCGATTCGTTTCTTCACTTGATTAAAGTGAGTAAACCCGTTGCCTTAAAAGCGACAAGTTGACTTCACAAAAAAAATAGTGAGTAAACCCATTATAACTTGGCTTAATTTCTATAATTATAAACATATTCATTTACTTAATAAATTTAAGGCAATGGGTTTACTCAGCTTTAAAAGTAAAGTCAACTAATTGCTTTTACAGTGTAGTCATAATTACAAGATCAAAGTAAAATAATCAATACTCTATTTTACCAAAAGTCTTGTCGCCTATCCAAGTTTAAGGAACAACAAATAATTACTTGACTTCTAGTTGATCATTTGGTATCAGAAGTGGCTTATATGAAAGGCAAAGGCCTCTTGATTACGCTTATTTTACCATAATAAAATATGATCATGCCTTGATCTTTAATTATTTAATTAGGACAGTAAGGTCTGACTTTGCTTAGACAAAAACAGACTTTTTGTTGCTTGTCACCTAACAGAAGTAATGTACAGTATAGAATATTAATTATTAGAATTAATATTGTCTATGACTCCCATGAGCTTAGACGACTGCATCCGTACATCTCTGCAATGACTCAAATAACTTATTAATAAAGTCATCTGGAATGGCAAAGAAAGCATTCTTGCAGGACTCCCAGAGTTCATCAAGATCCTTTGGATTCATCTTCAATGCGTCCTCTTTCATCTAACCCCAGACATGCTCAATAATGTTCATGTCTGGTGACGGGGATGGCCAATCTTGGAGCACCTTGACCTTCTTTGCTTTTAAGAACTTTGATGTGGAGGCTGAAGTATGAGGAGCACTATCTTGCTAAGGAATTTGCCCTCTCCTGTGGTTTGTAATGTAATGGGCAGCACAAATGTCTTGATACCTCAGGCTGTACATGTTGCAATCCACTCTGTAAATCTCTTGCACGCTCCCACTGAATGTAACCCCAAATCTTAATTTTTCCTTCACCAAACTTGTATGATTTCTGTGAGAATCTTAGGTCCATGCAGGTTCCAATAGGTCTTCTGTAGTATTTGTGACGATTAGGATGCAGTTCAACAGATGATTCATCAGAAAAATCTACCTTCTGCCACTTTTCCAAAGGATCAACTAGAAGTCAAGTTATTATTTGTTGCTCTGACAACTAAGATCCACGACAAGACTTTTGTCAGGTAGTGTACACAAAGGAAAAGTGGTTACTTATATACTGCTCTGGAAAAAATTAGGAGATCACTCAAAAGTTATTATCACTTTTTATCAGGTATTATCAGCTTAAGGGAATGGTTGAAATTAATGAAACAACATGATAGGGTTATTAGCATGAACACTTTACTTCTAGTGCGGTCACATTTATCCTTGCTTGGCAAGATTTCACTTTCAAAATCACATTTTCCCCATGTAGACTTCACATTAATGTTGGCCACATAAATTTGCTTTATTGACCAAGAAAAGGATGCTTAGTTTGAAAGCGACAGTTGTGTTGGCAGTGCCTCATGCAACAATACACAATTGGCTATTTGAAAAATTAAGCTGAGAAGTTAAGGTCTCAAAAACTGTTTGTTTGTTCTCAGGATGCAATTTTGAAAGAATGACGATGTACCGTGTCCCAGTATGCCTTAACAATTAAAAAACACTGCAGAATTTTCATCAAAAATTGTAGGTGGTGAAGATCGTCCAGCAAGAGCTCATTATGAAGCCCCATTGTTAAATATGTGATCTTTATGTAACAATGTTAATTGTAGATTAACTGTAGCTTAATGTTTATATGAAACATGTTCAACTGATTACTTTGTGGATTCTAATTCTGTGTACTTCTGAATGCATACCTAAGCGCACATCACCATGACATAATAATGCATCAGTTCTTGCTTAAATCATTTTTCTTTGTTATGTTTGTGAGCCATATGGTTTGTACAAGTCAATGACTAAATTTTACTCTGCTTTAAAAATGTGTTGTGGATCCAAACTGTTGATATTTTGAAGTAAAAGACAATAAAAGTTGAGTGAATCTGGTCAGGCGTCTGCTGTTTGTGCATCACAGAGTAAAGCAGGAAACAAGATCCTTAATGGAATTGTAATTAAATTATAGAGATACTCAAGTTCTCGACAGGAGAAAACTAGTCTGCCAATGCCAAGTAAAAGTATAGTGTTATCTGTGCTGGTTGCATCATTCTCAACTTTGAGCTGCTCCATCTGCTCAACCAATTCATTACCTTGCAAATAAGAAAGCCACTGGATTGGATTTGACGTCTGAAACGACACAGATGTGGAAGTTTGCCCACTCCCTTCCCTTACCCTCTCGACATGAGTTTGCTCAATGCATTAACTCTTCCTTTAGAGTTGCTGCCACACACAAAAACAGAGATGCTCAAAATCCAAGGCGAACAGCTGGTTTTGTTTAGCGGCATCATTCATTTTTACTTCCTGACAGGAAACAAAAAGCCTCTAACTAGCAAGAAATAGACACAGAGGTGCATTTAATCCATGTTTACCGTGAGGATGTTTAACGGTCAAAGCAAACACATCCTAAAGAGAGTTAAAGCTGAACTGCATGAGCATGTTTTAAAGGAGACTTTACCATGAGTTCAGCCAATAAATCAGGCTGGCCTCAAACAAATGAATAAATCAGAGAAACAGAAAACCCAAATAAAGAACACATGTTGGGACATGCATTGTTCTCATGAAGATGAGAAGAGGGGCGAATGAGTATCTAATTTTGTATGTGCGCCTGGTCCACGATCATGTATGGGAGTTTTCATTAACAAAGACCATGTTTTGAAGTTGCGACACCAATTTGGAGGGCTATCAAGTTACATTCAGTGACTCATTGTAGGTTTTTCTTCAGTGTGAATCAGTGCAGATGACATACAGCACAAATGTACAGTATTGAGCTCCCGGTATGTACACATTTGAATACTAGTACTGAATCAGGGTGGCATGGTGGCTCAGTTGTTAGCACTGTCGCCTTACAGCAAGAAGGACACTGGTTTGCATCCCAGCTGGGCCAGTTGGAATTTCTGTGTGCACGTGGGTTTCCTCCAGGTGCACCGGTTTCTTCCACTGTCCTAAAGCATGCAGTATAGGTGAATTGGATGAACTAAATTGGCAGTAGTGTATGAGTGTGTGTGTTAATGTGAGTGTATGGGTGTTTCTCAGTACTGGGTTAAGTCTGGAAGGGCATCTGCTGCATAAAACATATGCTGGAATGGTTGCGGTTTATTCCGCTGATAAATAAGGGACTAAGCTGAAGGAAAATTGATAAATAAATAAACTGAACTGCAAGCAGATTATCCATTTGCTAAAACGTGCACTAAACGTTCATGTTCTAATCCCTTGAGACCTTCATAACACAAATGAAGATATTTTAGATTCAATCTGAGAGCTCTCTCATCCTCTATAGACAGCGAAATTCCTGGCTCGATTAGGATCCAGAAAAAATAAACACCCTAAAAACAGACATTATGCCGGTAACACTTTATTTTGATGGTCCATTTGAGTATTAGTAGACTGTCTGCTTAATATCTGTTGATACTGCTCCTTTAAGAGACGTTTAACTAACTATAAGAAACTTTGCAAGTACACGTCAACTTACACTAACCCTAACCCCAACCTAACAGTCTACTTATAATCTAACTAGAATTAGTTGGCATGTAGATGCAATGTAACTTAAATTCAACAAACGGACCATCAAAATAAAATGTGACCCCTATGCCTTTTGTGGTTCAGTCGAAATACTATCAATCCATGAGAATACTTTTGTGTGCAAATAAAAAAAATAAAAAAAAATAATTGTTTCAACATCAACAGGCAAAAAAGCTAGTAGAACAAAAGCACCACAAACAAAGCAAACACAAAACAAACAGTACTCACAAATCTCAGTAGTCACAAACTTTAACGCAAAAAAACTTTGCACTATCCAACATACAAACACTTTAAAGACCACAAAGCAAGTGACCAAAACAAGATGGCCACCAAGGAATTTATGTCACAGCTTTTAAAATACTGTAGGCCAATCAGGAGCAAGCAATCAGTCTGAAGTGGCCAATCAGATGTTTTCTAGGAAGAGCAGAGAGACAGATGAGACAACCATAGGGTTGTAACACTGTTTATGGAGGATCAGGATTTCATCCAAAATATCTTAATTTTGGAAAGATTTTCTGAAAATAAACGAAGGTCTTGGGGGTTTGGAACAACATGAGAGTGAGTATTCACAGAATTTACATTTTTTCTGGGTGAACTAAGTGGCCATATGTAGTTTTGGGATGTTTTCTTTTTTGTAATGTGTCTGTTTGGCATGACAAAGCCCATACTGTATAGTCTCCCCCACAAAAGCGATTCATTCGATTTATACTCAGGGTTAAAAATGTTGGGTTGTTTGAAGCCAAATTGGGTAAAGAATGGACAAAGCAAATACTTGGGTTAACACTATACAGTGATCAGCATTTTGAAAATGAATATTTTATTCATTTCTCAGTGAATATGGGTAATATATATTGGTGCATTTTAACACAACACATTTATTAAACAAATATATTTATTAAAATAATATTTAAGTCACCAAACATATTTAGAAATGGAAAGATAATACAATTAAATTCATGCAAAATAATGCAAAAAAAACATTTCAACAAAATTGTATATACTTTTTGTTTCTCTTGATTGGTGCTATTTTTGATATTTGTCCCTAACATACAGATTTGCGCTACTAATTTTTGAATCATTATTGTACGTTATTTTGTTAGATAAGCTCCAGATTTGGCTTCAGTATGGACTAATCTAATGTATATGCACAAATATAATATTGTAAAGCTTCCTATAGAAAATATTAATTTAAATCAGAGATTTGTGGGGGGTGTACTCATATGCTGAGCACTGTAAACATTGAGGAAGTCATTTTGAATATTTTAACATTTTGTAATCTATGAACTTTGTTAAAATGTAACCCATACAACTGTAGTGCCCTGGCTTTTCCTAAATGTGTGTATATTTCACTCTAACATTGTTGTTTTTTAATTAAAATGACAAAACACAATAGAGTTCTGAGTATATCTACTTTGAATGGCCACAATGGTCAAATTGGCCGCATGTATTTCAACATCGCCAACTTTTTCCTTTGCACTGATTACAATATGTGTGCCTCTGTTGCCTAGAATCTTTCTGCGAACAAATGTATAACTTTCTGATATCAAAAATATAACTTTACTCCAGACATGTTTTTCAAAGCATTTGCATTGCAGTGAAAAAATGTTGCTCTCCCACCTGCCAGACGAATTGAGGTGCAAACCTTCACAAATGTAAACAATTAAAAACCAATTGTATTTTTAGATTGTATAATTAATTGTAAAGCCAAAAATGAATCCCAGCCAATAGATTTGTTCATATTTTATGAACAACGTATTGTTCATAAAATGTTATCCCAAGTGAAAAGAACCAATATTAGAATATATGCGCATATATAAAACATATATGCAGTATATATGCACATGTGTGATAATTTATATGTTATATATAGGCAAATTTGAAGAAGTGCATATATGTGCATATACAGGCCATATAGGTCTCCTGTATTGCTTCTTTATATCCACACATAAGCCCTATATGTACATTCAAGATATGTCTCCTATATAGATCATACGTCACTTTGCCAACTGTCATACATGATGCCTAGCTCATATGTTCTATTATCAAGGCAATAACTAAGAGCAAAAACTTGCATGTGCAAACACTTGAAATTGGTATAACATGTAATTGGCATGTTATGGAATTTAATTATGGCAAATAAGTGAGAGCCCACATGGAAAGAACCTATATAAACATATATGTACATATAATATAGGAAAACGGACAATTTTATATATTCATTCATTAATTCATTCATTTTCAACCGCTTTTCCTGGGCCGGGTCGCGGGGGCAGCAGTCTTGGAAGAGAACCCCAAACTTCCCTCTCCCCAGACACTTCCTCCAGCTCCTCCGGGGGGATCCTGAGGCATTCCCAGGTCAGCCGAGAGACATAGTCCCTCCAGCGTGTCCTGGGTCTTCCCCGAGGTCTCCTCCCGGTGGGAAATGCCTGGAACACCTCCTTAGGTAGGCGTCCAGGAGGCATCCGAAACAGATGGCCGAGCCACCTCAGCTGACTTCTTTCGATGTGGAGGAGCAGCGGCTCTACTCCGAGCTCCTTCCAGGTGACAGAGCTCTTCACCCTATCAATAAGGGTGCGCCCTGCCACCCTGCGAAGGAAACTAATTTCGGCCGCTTGTATCCGAGATCTTGTGCTTTCGGTCATGACCCAGAGCTCATGACCATAAGTGAGAGTAGGATTGTAGATTGACCTGGAATATTGAGAGCTTTGCCTTTTGGCTCAGCTCCTTCTTTACCACAACGGACCATTACATTGACTTCATTATTGCTGCCACTGCACCAATCCGCCTGTCAATCTCACGTTCCATTCTTCCATTACTCGTGAACAAAACCCCAAGATACTTAAACTCCTCCACATGGGGTAAGGACTTTCCTCCAACCTGGAGATGGCAAACCACCATTTTCCCGTGGAGCCCCATGGCCTCGGACTTGGAGGTGCTGACTCTCATCACAGCTGCGTCACACTTGGCAGCAAACCGCCCCAGTGCATGCTGAAGGTCCATGTTCGATGAAGCCAACAGAACAACATCGTCTGTGAATAACAGAGATAAAATCCTGTGGTCCCTGAACCAGACCCCCTCCAGCCCAAGGCTGCGCTTTGAAATTCTGTCCATAAAATTTATGAACAGAATTGGTGACAAAGGGCAGCCCTGCCGGAATTCCACATGCACTGGAACAAGTCTGACTTATTGCTGGCAATGCAAACCAAACTCCTGCTCTGTTCATACAGGGTTGAGACAACCCTTAATAGAGCGCCTCTGACCCCATACTCCCAGAGCACCCTCCACAGAATGCCCCAAGGGGCACGGTCGAATGCCTTCTCCAAGTCCACAAAACACATGTGGACTGGTTAGGCATACTCCCATGAACCCTCGAGCACCCTGGTGAGAATATAGAGCTGGTCCAGTGTACCACGGCTTGGACGAAAACCGCATTGTTCCTCCTGGATCCTAGGTTCAACCATCGGCCGGATCCTCCTCTCCAGTACCCTGGTATAGACTTTTCCAGAGAGGTTGAGAAGTGTGATCCCCCTCACATATATTAAAAACCTATATTAAAACCTATATTAAACCATATATGTTTATATAAGTTCTTTCTGTGTGGGATTTTATAGTATTTCTACATGTAAAGCATTGATCAAACTTCTGTGAACTTCTGTAAAAAAAAAATAAGCAAGTCTTTAGCGAATAGTAGTGTTTTCATCGTTGTATGTTTGGAGAGATTTGCTAAATAAAAACACACCACAACAAAACCTTTAGCTTAAATTGTGCTTGCCAAGGTATAGCCTGCTTGATCATCTGCATTGTCTGAATGTGACTTTGGTTTGAACTAGCATTGTATGACATTTTTCACTGTTTACAAATGCGTTAAATACTTTGGCTATGAAAAAGACAATTATAATATCACATTTCCGACCAGTCACCGCGCTTTGTGCTTTTCAAAAGGAGGGGCTTTGTAGAAAAAGGAACTCAAAGTGTTTCAGACAGACTGTGAATATAAGGTCCAGAATTATACATATGTGAAAATTACTATTGTGTTTTTCCATGAAAGCACATCAGCTGTTTTTTAATATTTAATATTTTAATATATTAATATTTAATCAATTTCATGTGTGTTCGATATAAAAAATTTAAGGAGAGGTATTTTTTTAATGTCAAAAATCTTGGTAATTCATTGAATACAAATGAATAATTCGATTCACAATTCTGGTATCCTCAATGCAAGAGTTACATTCAGGGGTGCGCAACAAATTTCATTTCCTGATTCGCTCTTTTATATGCAGCTGATATTAACAGGTGGAGTTTAATGGAATTCGTCACTTGGCAATCATTCTCCAGCCCTCTGTTGGCCGCACCCATACATACGTCCTCTTTTTCTACAAATTTTCTGCACAACATTAAAAGCATAAGACTTTCTCAACTGCAAATATTCTGTGTTCACAGAAAACTTCATCTACTTCTGCTTCATCTACAATCAGCTTCATCTACTTCTGCAAAAATGCTTCATTAGTATGCAAAACATCACACTCAACAGTAGAAGTTCAGTTAATATATCATCTTTAAGTATTACAAATACAACTGTTTAATGAAAAGAAAAAGAAAAAGAGACAATAATAATACAAAATATATTCCTTTTCACAACACAGCCTATTTTACAACACTCGGTAAACAAAACAATGACCATATGGTCTTTACGTCCACCACAGTCCACCATACTGTAGCATCATCAGTCAGAAAAGACCAAGTGCTCCCAAATGAACTTCTCTGAGCAGAAACACATGCATGCTTTACTGCCCCCATCCCTGCTTTAGCTATTATGTTTGGTAAGTACAGCGTCACTGCTCTAATGCTTTTTGTAAACACTGAACTGACCTTCACAGCTGGAGGATTAAAAAAAGGGCCCAAATCCTTCACAATCATTTGCTGCAAAAGACAAATCACAGTGTTAATATTAATGTCAGCATCTGCAAAGCTGGTAATAAGGACAAAGGGCCACATAAATTGAAAAAAAAAAAAGTGATTTCTAGGAGAGAACATGAGAGAGAAGGCAGAGGGGAGAGAGAAGAATGGGAAGTAATATAGTAAACATTATTAAAATAACAACATATGACTATATAATATAATATAATATCATTCATTCATTCATTCATTTTCTTTTCGGCTTAGTCTCTTTATTAATCAGGGGTCGCCACAGCAGAATGAACCATCAACCTATCCAGCATATGTTTTACGCAGCGGATGCCCTTCCAGCCGCAACCCATCACTGGGAAATAATATAATATATGTAGATTATTCAGTATTGCAGCAATTCTTTTATTAATGTGAACTTGTAAACTGAATGTTTACCTTGTTCGAAATACTAGCTTACTACATATAGAATAATGATAAAATATCATGTGAAAGTGATAAAACGCTCTGGTTACTAAAGTAACCCTCGTTCCCCGAGGGGGGGAACGGAAATGCTATGTGGAAACTTCCACTATGGGGATTTCATTCAGAAAGCCAATCATCTGAAAGAGTATGTAAACGGGCCAATGAAATGCCAATGAGTTGGCAGCTTCAGCTTGCGCACCTGATGCTCGTTGCAATTAACTTGCTATAAGAGTACATGTGCGAGCAAAGCCAAAGCATCATTTTTTTAGCGGAAGAGACTTTCACCTCAACAGCTAAGGGGCAATTATTATGGCGAAGGAACATAGCATTTCCGTTCCCCCCCTCGGGGAACGAGAATTACTTTAGTAACCAGAGCGTTCCCCTTCGGAAGGGGAACTTCAATGCTATGTGGAAACTTCCACTATGGGGAAATGTTTGGAAAACGCCATAATGATTGAACCTTACCTTCGCCCCCGATGAGAGGTTTGCCAGGCAAAGAGCGTGAGCGCACCTGCGTCACCAGAGGCGCGGTCTTCCAACGTGTTCCCTGGCCCTTACTTATCCCACTTCAACAGAAGATTTACGGATTTAGATATATTTTTCGGGAGCCGCAAATGCGTCTAGAATAATTTCTAGGAATTTAATACGACAGTACGTTGGGAATGCGTGCAGTCCCGATAGGGAGGACGCTGCGGAGGCCACCTGCTACCCAAGTGGGGAGACTGGGGCAAATAGCATATGAACTAACCCTGAGAAGGGGGAGTAAGCATATGAAAATTAGATGGTTAGCGGTGAGGGAAGACACGGGTCCGCCTGTGAGGGGGGACTGCACCGTGGCAGTATAAGCATATGGGATCGCCTAGTGGGGATCGCACATAGCAGGCACCTATACCCAGAACGCGGGCTGACCATCGGGCAGACCAGCAACGTAACGGGCCAGTGCCTGACTCCTCCGCTGAGTCAGGTGCTGGGGGCCTCGGAGGAATATCTGCAGGGTTCGCCAGCGGGGAACTTTTCTGACAGAGCGAAAAAGCGCACGTATCTCTGGGTTAGAGAGAATGGCGCAGCAAGCGTTTTACAACACCTAACCGAATTTCTCATTCACCGCGTGAGAAAATCGGCTCCCCTCAAGATTAATAAATCTTCTAATAGGTGTCGCCCAGCCCGCAGCTCTACAGTGTCTGTTAGAGAGGCGCCGCGTGCTAACGCCCAAAAGGATGCGCGCTTCGAGGAGCGCGTTCTCACTCTTGGGGGACGCGGCTCGCCCTGGCTCAGATGAGCGAGGGAGATGGCATTCAGAGTTCAGTGGGTATGTTCCAACCTCTGTTTGGATACGGCACTTCCCGTCTGCCGATCACCATAACAGATAAAGAGCTGAGTACGGTCCGTGTAATAGCAAAGTGCGAAGGACCAAATAAAGGGCTGGGTCTGCCTCCTCCGTGGGCAGCGCTTGCAGGTTCACTATGTGGCTGAAAGAACGCTGTAGGAACCTAGGGCACCTAGGTGGACCGGGGTCTCAGGTAAACGTGAGAGTGGGCCGACCCAAAACGTTGGCACATTTCGCTGACCGAAAATGCCTCCAGATACCCACCCATTTGGCCGATGCAAACGCGACCAGCAGAGCTGTCTACCTGGACAGAAATCTTAAAGATACTAAGTCGAGTGATCGAGCAGACCTCTCCTAAGAGAGATCTTCAAGTGGGTATGAGAGGGAAACAGGAAAATTAATATTCATGTCTCGCGCCTCTGGGAACTGGATCATGAGACGATACTTCCCAGCGCGCCGCCATCGCCGCATCCTTAGAGCGGGGATGATCGTAACGCCAACCCCTCAGAGCGGAGGGGACAGCCTTAGCTCCAGCAACTGAAGGAGGATAGCATCACTCTGATCTGGCATGTTCAGGGTTCCTTCTCGGGGAAAAAGGTAACCACACAGCGAATAGACTCCACTTCAGGCGTGGGCATGCCTCGTAGAGGGTGCTCAGCCTGAGTGACAGTGTTAACCACCTAATCGGTAAGTCACCTAAGTCCTCCGCGCTCCATCTATGAACCGTACGTGAAGCATAGATCTGGGCGCGGGTGCCAAACGGTGCCTGTCCCCTGTTCCCAGGGGATGTGCCAGGGAGGGGCCATCACGAGGAGAGAGTTGAAAGCAGGTCCGATTGGGCCAGAGAGGCGCAATACGAGAGCTGTTCCTCGACCTCCCTGACTTTACACAGTATCTGTGCGAGTAGGCTCACTGGAGAAATGCGTATTACGCACGCCCCGAGGCCAGCTGTGTAGCCAGTGGACTTTGCAGGGTTCGCCAAGTGGGGAACTCAAGCGAGAGCGCACGAATCTCTGAGTTAGAGAGAGAAAGGCGCAGCACCGAACAGCTGGACAGTCGGGGGTGGAGTCTCCATTTTCCCAGGCGAAACTGCCGTGAGAGCGAATGGGCTGCACGGTTGAGCTCGGTGGGGGAAAAAATGGAATGCAGCGATTGCGCCGCGTATGACTCCGGGGGAGCAGACGGCGAGCGAGCTGAGACATGCTGCGAGAGCGGATACCCCCACACGGTTGATATACGCCCCCGCTGCCGTACTGTTCGTCCTGACCAGTACGTGTTGTCGCTCCAGCACCGGTAAAAAAAACGGCGGAGAGCGAGAAACACTGCCAACAGCTCTAGGCGAATGATATGCCAATGCAACTGGGTTTTTTTCAGCTGCATGCCCGCAACACACGGCGCCCCAGCCAGTGCTGGAAGCATCTGTCAAAACGACAATATGTCTGGACGCCTGTCCTAGAGGCACTCAGGCCTGTAGGAACGAGGGGTCGTTCCAGGGGCTGAGGGCGCGGCGACACAGCGCAGTGACAGTCACTCGGTGTGTGTCCGCGTGCCATGCGCGTCTGGGGACTCGATCGTGAAGCCAGTGCCGAAGTGGTCTCATATGGAGTTATCCGAGCGCATACAGCGGCTGCGGATGTCATATGCTCCAGGAGCCTCTGAAAGATTTCAGTGGAACCACTATTTTGCTGTCGAACTCTCACAGACAGTTCAGCATTAGCCGAGCGCGCTCTCCGGAGAGGCGCGCTGTCATGGTGACCGAGTCCAGCTCCAACCCGAGAAAAGAGATCCTCTGCACGGGGGCGAGTTTGCTCTTTTCTCGGTTGACCTGAAACCCCAATAGGTGGAGGTGCTGGAGCACCTTGTCTCTGTACATAGTGAATTACTCCCGCGAGAGGGCTAAAACAGCCAGTCGCCGAGATAATTGAGTATGCGGATGCCCGCGAGCCGAAGGGGCGCTAGGGCACCCTCCGCGAGCTTGGTGAAGACCCGCGGATACAGAGAGAGCCCGAAGGGGAGGACTTGTACTGTCAGGCTCGCTCGACGCAGACCGCAGAAAAGTGACGGTGGCGTGGAGTATGGAGACATGAAGTACGCGTCCTTCAGGTCTATGCTGCAGACCAATCCCGAGGACGAACGCACAGGAGGATGCGCTTCTGCATAAGCATTTTGAACGGCAGCTTGTGCAGACAGCGGTTCAAAACGCGCAGATCTAGGACTGGCCGTAACCCACCGCTCTTTTGGGTACGATGAAGTACAGGCGTAAACCCGCTCTCCATCTCGGCTGGAGGGATCGGTTAGATTGCATCCTTCGCCAGGAGGACAGCAACCTTCTCTCACAAGACAGGGGCGGGCACAGGGCTGACCCTGGTGACGTACACCCCGTGAACTTGGGAGGCCGTTTCGCGAATCGAATCGCGTAGCCGAGTCTGATCGTGCGTATGAGCCACCGCAAAGGGCTGGGCTGCGCTAACCAGGCAGACAGAGCCCTCACTAATGACTGCATCGCTACAATCGCTGACGTACCAGCAGTGGGGCAGCGCGGAGTGGGAGTGCTGATCCGGGGAGCGCTGGGGTCCCGCGGAAGAGCTGGAGGTGAGAGATTTACTCACCTTGCACTCAGACTCCAGAGGAGAGGGCTGGAGGTGTGAGAGAAAGGAGACCGTCCTCCCAGACCCCGTGAGCCACTGGCGAAGTGCGCCGATCCTGCGAGCTGGAAGGCTTTTCATCGCGTCCCAGACTGGCAGTATTCGGGCTGTCACATCCAGGGAAGGGAAAGATGCTCTCTCTCTGAGGAGCCCGGCCCCCCACCGGGGAGAGAGCAAGTTCCCTCTTCTCCAGATGGCCGTCTCAAGAGCGCTTCGCGGTCCGTTATCCGGACTTAACGGCGCCCTGGGACGGGGAGCGCTGGTTGCCTGCGAGGTGCTCGGCGCTGCCGCTGGCCGGAGGCGCAGGCGGGGGCGGAGCAGCACTCGAAGACGGGCGCTCTCGGCGACAAGCAGTGGATGTGGATGGTTCGGCGGGAGGGGAGCGGTCTTACATCCCCGCCGAAGGATGCCCATCGTAGCCGACTGCACCGCCGTGAATTCCTGGGTGAATTCACCAACGGTGTCGCCGAACGGGCCAGACTGGTATATGGGGGAGTCAAGAAAGTGAACTTTGTCGACTCCGCGCATATTTTTGCCAGGTTTAGCCCGAGGGGGCGCTCCTGGACCACTAACGTGGCCATCGTCTTTCCCGGGGCACACGCAGCGGACTTGAGGTCCGTGGAGCTCAGTCGGGTGCGGTGCGGGGCTTGTAACAAGCCTGGGTCAGAACCACCCTCGTGCAGCTGGGCCAGCGCGCGCGCATGGACCCTGGCGTGCAGGGTGGAAGCAGTCTGGCCCGCGGCTGTGTGGGCTCTGGCTCGGGAGGCAGAAAACCAACACGCCTTGGACGGGAGATGAGGCTAATTCCAGCAGAAGGAGGCACCACGCGGGCCCGTGATGGCACTCTCAATCTGGGGAATCGACTCGTACTCCCTGGCTGCTCCACCATCAAGAGTGGTGAGGTGGAGGCGCACGCAGATCAGGCAGAGAAAGGTGCCCTCAAGACTGCGTGAGCCCACTGTGCACTTCCGGGAAGAGAGGGATGGGAGGCTAGAAGGTATTGCCTTTTAATCCTCCACATACACCCATCTAGTCGGTCCGGCCGCGGGGCTGGGGGATAAACCATCTCCAGACCCACGACCGAAACAGCCCGGGAAAGCACGGTTATCATGTCTGTTTCAAGATCGGCCGCCGCCGCGCTCGCTCCCGATGGGAGGGAACGGAGGGGGGGGGGGGGGGATCCTTCATCAGACCATGACAGCCCAACCTCCGATGCAGCGGTGGACATCTGAGCCTCGGTGTCATCAAGTGAGAGGGCGGCCATCCGAGGATGGAGCGCTTATCTCACTCAAAGCTTGGATGGAGCGCGTGGAGGAGTGAGAGGTCTACAAGCCCGAGGGCGGCAGATTTACTCCCACTGTAACCCTCAGATCTGCCCGAGTGCCCACCGCGGAGCGGGGGACAACTGGGGTGGGTGGCTCTTTTGCAAGAGCGAGCCGCGATCTTAACTGCGCAACAGACATGCCACCGCAGTGATGGCATGCACTGCCCACGAGCACCGCATTAACATGCTGGACCCCCAGACATGAAACGCAGTGCTCGTGCCCATCATCCGAGGACAGGAAACCACCGCATCCAGAAACGCACAGTCGGAGCGACGTCTTGAAAAAGACGCGCTGCACGACCGTGTTGCTCTTTTAGGAAATTCGCAACAATACATACCGCTCTGGAGGACCGGACCCAAAGGACGCCAGGCAAGGGAGAAACCCAGCTCGACCATCTGCCGCTGCGTGTCACACACTCTGGACCGGGAGATCGCTCTCGTTCACTCTCTGTCTGAAACTCAGCTGGAGGAACCCTCATCGACTCTCTCAGAAGGCTGTTGAAGTCTCTGAAGTGAAAATGATGCTTTGGCTTTGCTCGCACATGTACTCTTATAGCAAGTTAATTGCAACGAGCATCAGGTGCGCAAGCTGAAGCTGCCAACTCATTGGCATTTCATTGGCCCGTTTACATACTCTTTCAGATGATTGGCTTTCTGAATGAAATCCCCATAGTGGAAGTTTCCACATAGCATTGAAGTTCCCCTTCCGAAGGGGAACACAAAGATTTCAGTCACTACTATTCACCATTGTTATAGAAAAACTACACTCTAAAAAACGTTGAGTTATTTATTTAACCTAATGGTTGAGTTAAAAATATTTGGTGCTTTGTTGGGTAATTTTTAACCTTCTATTGGGTTATTTATTAATAACTCAATGTCACGGTCACACAAGGATGGTTATCTTTTAAGGGTATTTATTAAACACAATGCAGCTGATGCAGAGAGATGAAGCAGGTAAGTGGTGTAGCAAGAGGGTGAGCGATTTCACACACAGTTCATATGGTAAGCATCAGATCTTATCAGTTAAACACCAGTAAAGCTTAGTGACTTCCCTTATTCAGCTGTATATGCATTCGCAGGTGAAGAGAGACATCCACGGAAGAAGATGAGGGGAAGAGGGAGAGAAGATAAGGTGAACCATCCAACTTCGATTCCAGCCAGTGAGTGAGTGAAGGAGGTGAGCATTTATGGTGTGTGGTGATTGTGGGTGCAGGTGCAGGTAATTAGTATTCTGGTGATTGTTATTATTATTTATTCGCTGGTGTGGTGAGAAGTGGCTGGTGAGGGAGAACGGTAATTGGAGCAGCAGGAATGAGCCGAGGGTGTGACACTCAACCAGTTGGGTTAAATATTTGGTGCTTTGTTGGGTTATTTTTAAACTTTATTCATTCATTAATTTTCTATTCGGCTAAGTCCCTTTATTAATCTGGGGTCACCACAGCGGAATGAATCGCCAACTTATCCAGCATATTTTTCACACAGCGGATGCCCTTCCAGCCGCAACCCATCACTGGGAAACATCCATACAATTCACACACTCATACACTATGGTCAATTTTATTATACCCAATTCACCTGTACCACATGTGTTTGGACTGTGGGGGAAACCGGAGCACCCGGAGGAAACCCACGCAAACACAGGGTGGACATGTAAACTCCACCCAGAAATGCCAACTTACCTAGACGAGGCTCGAACCAGCAACCTTCTTGCTGTGAGGCGAACGTGCTACCCACTCCGCCACCGCGTCGCCTTTTAAACTTTGTTGGGTTATTTATCTAATAGCTCAACCAGTTGGGTTAAAAATTTTGAATTTTAACAGTCAACTAATTTAAGTGACACAGAACAGCTGTATTATTATGCATACGTGAAGCTGTTTTTGCTTTATGAAGTTTATGTAAGCTCTAACGCAATAATGTTGTTGTTTTATTATCAAATTACCTCTTTGTGTCGTGTTTTAAATATCCGTTTCACCAGCACTCTTAATTGTTGATGGTACAAACGTGCACTTCATAGCCAATCTATATTAAACGGATAAAAACGCTTAAGTGTCTGGAACTTAAAATGTGATGGAAATAAAGCATTTTCAATATCTTTAAAAACTGTATGTTATTTATTTATTATAAATTAATTATAAAATTAATAGTAGTACTAGTAATAGTAGCAATAGTAAGACCAGAATGGAAAAAAATAACATTTAATTAAAATAACCCAATGCATTAGGTTAAAATAACCCATAGTTGGGAAGATGCTATAATAATCTGTATTTGGGTTATATGTTGGGGTATTTTTAACACAAGTATTTTATCTGATTACTGTTCAAATTTCAGACAGCAGTTTCCTATGTTCGCCAAGGTCTCGTTTATTTGATCAAAAATACAATACAAAAATAAAATGAATAATAAAAAAAAAAACCAGGCCACGGTGGCTAAGTGGTCAGCATAAATGCCTCCCAGCAAGAGGGTTGTTGGTTTGAGTCCTGGATGGTCCCAGTAGGTCATTCTATGGCCCAATCCCAATTATATTTTTGTACCCCTGGCAGAGTTTGAAGGTGAAGGGTTTCAAAATTTACCTTAAAGAAATGAAACAGCACTACAACACCTGCACACAACATCACATGTCATCGCAATCTCTTGCTTCATATGAGATCAGACGATGGCAACTGCTATAGTTATTTCAGTTGTGTTATTCTTTGGTATTAATCTTCAGGAAATCACTGAAGGCATATATCATGTTATCATGACGATCTAATGTGGCAATAAGATTTTAACTGTACTGTGTATTTACACCATAGTCATATTCATCTACTGTATGTAAACACACAAAAACAACATTAACATTATAGCAAACACTGTAAAAAGCTCATTCCCAGCCCCTAGACTTTTCTGACAGGGTATTCGAGTGTCATCGAGTGACAGAATGTTGTGGGACTGCTGTACAGGAGTTATTATTAGGGATTATAGATAGCGAAATTTAGCAGTTTTTATTTTAGCATTTTTAAAAATAAGCATGATGGTATAACACGAATGCGGTTATGAATGTATTAAAACATATGCTTGTTTATTGTAAAAATTCGCAATAATGACAAAAAAACTAGTTTGTAGGATTGGGCCATGAAGTTTGCATGTTCTCCGTGTTCGTGTGGACTAATTTAAACAAATTAAATTGGTTGTAGTGTGTGAATGGAAGTGTGTGCCAGTGTTTTGCTGCTAGAAAGGAATTCGCTGTGTAAAACATATTCCAGAGAAAATTGGCGGTTCATTCCGCTGTGGCGAATAAGCCAAAGAGAGAGTAAAAAGTTTTTGGTTTTAATATTTTTACAAATTATTCCTGTGATAAATAGCTGCCATTATTTCAGTGTCACCAATCAGAAATCATACTAATATGTTGGTTTGTTGCTTAATTAATGTTAGAATTGTTGTTAATTACTATTTCTATTTAAACTGTACACATTTTGAAATAATAATAATATTCCATTCATTCATTTTCTTTCAGCTTAGTCCCTTTATTAATCAGGGGTCGGCACAGCGGAATGAACTGCCAACTTATTCAGCATATGTTTTACGCAGCGGATGCCCTTCCAGCTGCAACCCATCACTGGGAAGCACCCATACACTCTCATTCACACACATACACTACGGACAATTTAGCTTACCCAATTCACCTATAGCGCATGTCTTTGGACTTGTGGGGGAAACCAGAGCCCCCGGAGGAAACCCACTAGAACACGGGGAAAATATACAAAACTCTACACAGAAATGCCAACTGACCCAGCTGAGGCTCGAACCAGCAACCTTCTTGCTGTGAGGCGACAGCGCTACCCACATAATAGAAATAATAGAAAATATATATTTGAAAGAGAATTTTCTGTAGCATTTTAATGCATCTCTGCCATGAAAAACTGCACAAAAGCAGGCACATCACTCTAAATGGGTGCTCAGCCAAACAGCAAGAAGTGCAAAAATATATTGAAAAAGACGGCAACACCAGAGCTCCAAAAATATCAATTTTATTAAATTAAAAAGGCAAACACAAAGCGTGTAACGTTTCGATCACACCAGTGTCCTGACATTTTATCTATCAGATTATGCTACCAACACTGTATTTAAATGGTTCTGAGGTTGGGGTTTGGGATTAGGTAGGTTGTGGCGATGTTACAGCTTCATATCACACTACTCCACATTAAAATTTACACTGGTAGCAAAATCTGATGGGTAGCGTATTACGTCATCAAAATGTGCTACCTACTTTATGAAAGGGAGGTAGGACAATCTGACAACATGGGACAAATTGACAGAATACCAGAATGGCAGAATGGCTCTTCATTCAATTCAATCCATCTTTATTTCTATAGCGATTTTACAATGTAGATTGTGTCAAAGCAGCTTAACATAGAAGATTATAGTAAATTGAAACAGAGTCAGTTCAGTTTTCAGAGTTGAAGTTCAGTTCAGTTCAGTGTGGTTTAATTTTCACTGCTGAAAGTCCAAACACTGAAGAGCAAATCCATCGATGCGCAGCTCTACAGATCCCGAACCATGCAAGCCAGTGGAGACAACAGCGAGGAACAAACTTCACCAATTTACGAAAGTGAAGGAAAAAAAACCTAAAGAGAATCCAGGCTCAGTTGGGCACAACCATTTCTCCAATGGCCAAACGTCTTGTGCAGAGCTGCAGTCTAGGCGCCGGAGGCTGGAGAAAGATGGACGTCCATCGTGGAGAAGCTGCAGGTGGAAGAGGTCACCGGCTGGTGTACAGGCTGGCCCTTCAGGATCAATTCGAAGACTCTTCTGTCACTGGGGTCTTACAGGAATCAGTCTCATGCTCTCCACTCCTCCATGACCACCACAGAAGCTGCTCAGGATACGGCCTGGTCCAGGATTATGAAAACTTCAGGAATAATAAAAACAGACTAACGTAAGCGCAGATGCCGTTCAAATTATAATGTCTTTAGGGAAGTGTTCCTGGCTCTAGTTGCCCTAAATAATGCAGCCTAACAATCCTTTAGAGGATTTGGATTTCAAAGGCATTTGTGTTTTATGTGTATGCTAATGCAATGAGAAGTGTCTTTAATCTAGTTTTAAACTGACAGAGTGTGTCTGCTTCCCGAACTGTGCTAAGAAGGCTGTTCCAGAGTTTAGGTGTCTGATGTGAGAAAGATCTTCCACCTAGAGTTGATTTTAATATTCTGGGAATAATCAATTGTCTAGAATTAATTGAGAGAAGTGCATGTGAGGGGCTATAATACATCAGGAGCTCCCTCAAATACTGGGGAGCTAAGCCGTTCAGGGTTTTGAAGGTAGTCAATAAAATTTTGCAATTTAAAGGATATTTAACAGAGAGCCAATGCAAAGATGAAAGATCAGACCATCAGACCATGTTCTAATAAAGAGCCGCTGTGCTCGAAACGTTACATGCTTTGTGTTAGCCTTTTTAATGCATCTTTGCAATCAATTAATAAAATAAAATAAAATAAATAAAACATGACCAAAAGTACAGGTTATCTGTGCATAATGCAACTGAATACACACTATTCAGTGCAGCTAGCTCTCTGCAACTCTCACATGGTTGCCCACTGAAGCTAAGCAGGGCTGCGCCCGGTCAGTACCTGGATGGGAGACCACATGGGAAAGCTAGGTTGCTGCCGGAAGTGGTGTTAGTGAGGCCAGCAGGGGGCGCCCAACCTGCGGTCTGTGTGGGTCCTAATGCCCCAGTATAGTGACGGGGACTCTATACTGCTCAGTGAGCGCCGTCTTTCGGATGAGATGTTAAACCGAGGTCCTGACTCTCTGTGGTCATTAAAAATCCCAGGATGTCCTTCGAGAAAGAGTAGGGGTTTAACCCCGGCATCCTGGCCAAATCTGCCCACTGGCCTCTGTCCATCATGACCTCCTAACCATCCCCATATCATAATTGGCTTCATCACTCTGTCTCCTCTCCACCAATCAGCTGGTGTGTGGTGTGCGGTCTGGCGCAAAATGGCTGCCGTCGCGTCATCCAGGTGGATGCTGCACACTGGTGGTGGATGAGGAGATTCCCCCCAATATGTAAAGCGCTTTGAGTGTCTAGAAAAAGCGCTATATAAATTTAAGGAATTATTATTATTATTATATACTGCAGATATATTGAGATCAGTATGCAATCCCGAACACTGTCATTAAAACATGCATTAAACAGTGCCCAGATTGTAATTCATCCCCATTGTCGAAAAGATTTTCCTCATTAAATTCCATACCCATACAACATCTGAGAGCAACCTCCGAGAAACCTCAGTCAAACTCAAACAATACGTTGCTTCAAATAAAAGTTTCTTCGATTCTAAGAAAATACAGTGCTGAACCCCTTTATGTGAGGTGAATTAAGAAAAATCGACATAGCTGATTCATGTGGTGAAGCTGCAATCTCTTAATCATTTCTCCAATACGCAGTCTTTTTTCGCCTTTTGCCCAGAGCATTTGCAAGATTTTCTAGGGCATCAGTCTCTTTTATGGAAACTGCAAGAGTGTTTATTTTGGATTTGATAAACATACTAATGAAACCACTGAACAGAAGACATTTAAAAAAATCCATAAAACAAAATGTAATACACATGTTGTCTCTTTTTTTTTAATTAAATAATTGGATTTGTATTGCTAAAGGTGATATATATTAACCAAACTTTAGCATACTAGTGAAGCATTTTTGCATAAGTAGATGAAGCCTGAATGTCTAAAATTAACCCGAGCTCTGCAGCTAAACTTCCTGTGAGCAGAGATTGGTTGAAACTGAACATTTGCAGTTGAGAAAGTCTTAAGCCGCGGTCACACTGGCCTTTTCCCTCCATAGACTTCCATTCATACGCACGCGAATGCGTCAGACCGGAAACGCAGGGTCATGCGTCAGATTTCGCAGGTTGCTGCGGTGCAAAGTTCAAACATGGTGAACTCTGACCTGCGAAATCGCATCACTTGACTGCGTGAGACCAATCCAGGATCAAAACATGACCTCTCTGGACAGAAATTTAAAACATGGAGCAATCGCTTGCTTTTTTTAATGTCTAATCATCTTGTTTAATCCCGCCCCTTTTCACAGGGCCGTGCGACAGAATTTCGCAAGCTCAAACTCTAGTGTGACTTCGGCTTTATGCTTTTAACAATGTGCAGAGAATTCGTAGAAAAAGAGGAGGTATGTATGGGTACGGCCAATTGAGGATTGATTGAGAATGATTGACAAGTGACAAATTCCACTAAACTCCACCTGTTAACATTAGCTGTGTAAAAAAAAGCTGTAGTCGGGAAATGTAAGTTGTTGCGCACCACCTTAATGTAATTCTTGCATTGCATTGGGGATTAACAGAACTCTGTCAAATGTGAACCAAATTATTCATTTGTATCCAATAAATGACTAATATTTTTGACTTTGAAGAAAACTCTCTCATGACCTTTTGTATTGAACACGCATTAAATATTTCAACACAAAAAAGTAAAAGTTCATACACTGTGTACCATGTTTCCATGACTGTTTATAATTTTGTGATTATGATTTGTGCCTGGTTTGTCTAATGCATTGATGTTAGTTTTTTTTGATCTGCACTTTTCAGATCTTATGATGAAAGCTTGCAAGCACTCTCTGATTCAAAGAGAATGCAAAATCATTTTGGCTAATATAATGTTACAAATAATATTTATAAATTAAGCTATAATGGGGCGGCACGGTGGCTCAGTGGTTAACACTGTTGCCACACCCACGTTATCAGTGGTTATCAGCTGATAGATATGGGCCAGTAGGGGCCTACTAGTAGGCTCAAAAGGCTGTTATCATCCATCCATATGGTTAATCAGCTATACTAATACTAAAACTCCAGATTCAGATCTGTTTTTACATTACTGTGATGGTTGCGTTTAGGGTTGGGTTAGGGGTAGACGTTAATAAAATACAATTAATGGGAAATGTAATAAATAATTGAACTAATTATCTTGGTTAATCAGCTGTACTAATAGAGAAGACTCCAGATCCAGATCTGTTTTTACAATACTGTGACGGTTGGGTTTAGGGTTTAGGGTTGGGGTAGACTTTAATAAAATACAATTAATGGGAAATTTAATAAATAATATAAATAATTCTTGTTAACTTTCAGCCGCAGCCGTATGTGATCTATAGCTGATTAACCATGTGGATGGATGATAACAGCCTTCTGAGCCTACTAGTAGGCGCAGAAGGTCCCTACTGGCCCATATCTATCAGCTGATAACAGCCATTGAATTGAGTGATGACATTCGAATCTTCATTTCTGTGTGGAGTTTGCATGTTATCCCCGTGTTGATGTGGGTTTCCTCTGGGTGCTCCAGTTTCCCCTATAGTCCATAGACATGCGGTTTATAGCTGTATTGGATTAACTAAATTGGCTGTAGTGTACAGTATTACCCCCGTGAGTGATATTGAGTGAATTGAGTGATAACCTTCGAATCTTCATTTCTGTGTGGAGTTTGCATGTTCTCCCCGTGTTGTTGTGGGTATCTTCTGGGTGCTCAGGTTTCCCCTATAGTCCATAGACATGGGATGTATAGCTGTATTGGATTAACTAAATTGGCTGTAGTGTATGAGTGCAGGTGTGAACGTGAAAGTGTATAGATGATTCCAAGTACTGGGTTGCGGCTGGAAGGGCATCCACTGTGTAAAACATATGTCGGAATAGTTGGTGGTTCATTCCACTGTGACAACCCCTGATAAATAAGAGACTAAGCCGAAGGAAAATGAATGAAGCTATAATAAAAGAAAATAGAGAATTTAATTATTTGTGTGTGTGTGTGTGTGTGTGTGTGTGTGTGTGTGTGTGTGTGTGTGAGAGAGAGAAAACAGATCAGAAATGTGAGTCATGCATTGCAATCTTTCACTCCAGTCCACTTCAATTAAATAAAAAAGACCTGGCTATTCTTCAGAAACTCTTCTATTGCGTTCTGTGCAAGAATGTAATTCATACAGGATTAAAGTGACATGAGGATGAGTAAGCGATGACAAAATTTCATTTTTACATGCTAATACGCTATCCACTTGACTGATAGCACAGGGGTAGAAGAGTGCTAGAGTTGTGATCTCAAAACTAATTCCCTTGAGGTTTTTATAATGGGCTTTTTACATTCATGAGTAAAATAAGGCCTGAGGTAAAAACATAGTTTGATGATACTTGGACGTTTGCTGTACAAGGTAAACTGCATACAGTCTTGCTCAAACATTTGAGTTACATAGAAACATAAGCTTTATAAAATGTGTTTTTGATATGGGAATGGGTAATTTACACTGCAGGACATAAGTATCATCCAGTTATATATTTACCACAGACTTCATTTTACTTACAGTCGAAGATAAATGTATTTAATTCTTTCAATCATTCATGGGTTTTCCTTTGGCTTAGTCCCTTTATTCATCAGGGGTCGCCATGCACAGCGGAATGAACCACCTTTTTCAATTCTTTTTAAAAATATTTTCCAAATGCCGTTTAACAAATTTTATAGTGTTATTGCTTTTGGTTTAGCAAAGCCGTTTTTACATTAAAAAAAAAAACATATTTATAAGGTCATTTTTATTAGCCCCCTTAAGAATTTTTTTCTTATTTGGTTGTCTGTAGAACAAATTATTGTATCAATGACTTGCCTAAATAAACTAACTTTCCTGGTTAACCTAATTTAACTAGTTAAGCCTTTAAATTTCACTTTAAGCTGAATATTATCTTGCAAAATAAGTAGTGAAAGATTTATCAAGGCAAAGGCTAAAACAATAGTTAATAAAACTGTTATAAATGTATAAAATATATATTATAAACTATTAAAATGTTGAAAAGTTCAACCACTGGGTCAATCAGTGCTTTTGAAAATACTATTGGTTGGGTTTAGGGAAGGGGGTGGGTGGGGGCATCGGTCGGTCAGTCATTAAGTCAGTCAGTCAGTCGACAGCGGCCTCTGGTGGATTTATGTGACAACAACAGGCTGTAAAAGTACTCGTGAGAGAAATTTGAGATCTCAATAAGCGTACACAGCAACCTCTGGCGGATTCTCGAAAACAAAAACTGCAAAAAAAAAACGTACCTCCTGGGACGTATTTAGCACTCTCCAAAAATGTATATAGGGGTACCTAATCAGTATGAGCCTGGGTTGATTAATTTAGAGTTAATGCTTAACAAATAATAAATTAACTATTTGCTAATGCTTAATAAATGATTCATAGTGTGTAGTTATTATAAAGTGTTACCTGGTTGGGTACAGAACTGTTTACTGTAAGATTCTTAGAGGAACCAAAATGGTGTTTATACTGTAGGGCTTTGCAGCAAAATCCTTTCTTTGGTTGTTTAAGAGCTAGTGAACATGTCAGGATGGTGCTAATCATACATTCAGAGCTGCTACCGAAACCTTTTACCGTTGATCAAGATGGACAGAACTAATCACTTTGAATCCCCTGAAGACTCACTCCGGGTGAACAGATCGGTGTGCAGCATATATTTTTGACCAACAACTTTTTGCCCTCAATAGCACAAAGGTTGATAAAATCGTTTAGCTTCAGACTAATTATACACAAAGCTTAGAAAAATTTGAACATTTCAGTGTAAAAAGCACCGTACCAGATACGGTAAAACTAAACAAAGTCTTTATAAGCTATCTCAGTGAATTTTTGAATCGATGCCAAAAGCCCATTTCCAAGCCAATCTCACAGCAACGCTTAAACTCTTCTGCCTTCAAGACAAGAATTAAAGGCAGCATGAGTCAGTGAATTTATCTGCCAGCATGTAGATGTTCGGTCCCAAGGCTAGAGAATCTCTCTCTAAAGCTTAACTGTAATTGCTGAAATACAGACTTAATGGAGTCAAATGAGCCAGCAGCCTTCACAACACTATTCGTTCTGAATATTAATTGAACGGGCATACAAATTCATACATTCTAATGCATTAGTCCTACTTATGCATTAGTAGCATGTTAAAGCTTCTTCATTCCTATGTTAATGAAAAATTTTTATTCTCTTTGGTCAATTAACACATGGAATGCAAGGAAAAATGTGTATAAATATATGTGTAAATGTAAATTCTTTTTTATTCTTACAGCCTTAAACATTTTTTTGAATACAAACATTCATATTAGTTCACAGTGCATTAATATTGACATTATTAGCATTAATACTGTTGCAAAAGCAAGATATCATTAGTTAAATCAGTGTTTCTTAACCACGTTCCTGGAGGACCACCAGCTCTGCAAATTTTCCATGTCTCCTTAACCAAACACAACTGATTCAGATCATCAGCTCACTAGCAGAGACGGAAAGACCTGTAATGGGTGTGACCGACAAAGGAGAAAACATGCAGTGTTGTCGTCCTCCAGGAACGTGGTTGAGTAACACTTAGTTAAATAGGTCAAGGTCAAGGTAAAATTTATTGTCTCCCAAAGGAGAAATTTGTTTTGGAAAAAAGGGTTCTGCTGTACATAGACACCAACAATACCCTAAAATACCTCCTTATATAAATACGGTTCCATAAAAACAATAATTAAAAAATAAAATAAAATACAATGTGCCCCCACTGCCCTCTGTTATGCTAACCAATGCAGTTATCTTAATCTTTGACCGTCCCACCCTACTTGCTCATTGATCAATTTAATTGAAAAAGGAACAAAAAAATGTTTATATCTATTATACTTGCATTACAGGACCCTGTATCTTCTGCCAGAATTCATCAGCTCATACTCCAAAGACAGCGCATGCGAGGAATCAAATAAAATCTTGTTGGCTTGTTGAATTGTGCACAACTCAGATGTCTTTTAGCGAACCGAGTGTCTCAATTCCCCTAATTTTTCCTGCCACTCTCATCAGGTTATTTACTTAGTTTCTCATTTTTACTGTCAGATTTATAAACCAAATAATAATTTCATATCTTAAAATGCATTATGCTGCTACTCAATCCGAATTATCTTAGTCTATGTAAAAAGTGTAAGAGCTGATGAATTCTTGTACAAAGACTTGACACCTGAGAGTGCCAATTAAGCTCACAATCAATATTCACCCCCTAATTATTTATATGAAGCAACCTGCTTAATGTCTTTATCATAAACCACAACAGAGCTCCTATCGCTCACTGACCTGGGGTCTATGATGACCTCCTCTGTTTTCTTAACAATAATTTCCAAATAGTGGTCATCACACTAACCAACGAACCATTCTACAGCCGCTCTATATTCCATGATGCTAGCATCTTTTGTGAAAAGGTGCAATAATACAGTGTCATCAGAAAATTTAAGAATATACTGATTTGTCTGCTGACTAACACAGTCATTTGTATAAAGGGTGGACAAAAATGGTGGTCTTACACACCCTTGTGGGGCCCCAGTACTGCTTGTTGCTACTCCAGATAACCTTAAATTAAATTTGACTTGTTGTGACCTGTTTGTTAAAAAAGAATAAAACCGTTTAATAACAAAGGGGTTCACTTGTAGTTTTACCAGCTTCTCCAAAAGTTTATGTGATTGAATTGAATAAAATGCTAAACTGAAGTTGATAAAAAAGTAACCTAGCATAAGCAACTGGCGTGAATTGTCTTAAAAATCTTTAATAAGTGTTAAAATTATTCTTAACAAACATTTATAAATACTGTAGAAATGTTCATCGATAGTTTGCTAACACATAAAACTTAATTAGAAATTATTACCCAAACTTTTTTATGCATGATCTACAAATGAGAGCTAAGGACAGGGGTGTCCAAACTCGGTCCTGGAGGGCCGGTGTCCTGCATATTTTAGTTCCAACCTCAAATAAACACACCTGAACCAGCTATCAAGCTCTTTCTAGGTATACAAAAACTTCCAGGCAGGTGTGTTGAAGGAAATTGGAGCTAAACTATGCAGGACACCGGCCCTCCAGGACTGAGTTTGGACACCCCTGGCTTAGGAGGTATTTGATGCTAAAAAAAAGCTTGTTTCTGCAACTTTTATGTCTGCATTGGACTATGGCAATGTTACTTATATGCATGCATCTTCTCAGAGTTTGCATGCTTTAGACACTGTTTACCATGCTACACTGAGGTTTGTAACAAATCTTAAATTCCTCACTCATCATTGTGTATTGTACACTTAGGTAGGATGGTCTGCTTTGTCCACTCTTAGGCTCAAGCATTGGCATATCTTTGTTTATAAATCTATTCTGGGTTTACTCCCTGCATATCTTCAAACTAACATTTGTAAAAAACCTGTCTCTAGCTATAGCCTGTAGTCTCAGGAAGTTTGTACAAGTCTGTACCAGTGGTGCGTACTGAAACTGGAAAAAGGGCTTTTAAATATGCAGCACCTATAAACAAAGCTGCAGTCTAAAGAGTTGGTTTTACTACATGCTTTTAAAAAGATTTGAAATTATTTGGAGTTTGAAACATTGGCCTGTAGATTTTTTCTGAATAGTTTTTAACTGTCATTGTACTCTATGTGTGTTTTGATCATAGACTGTAAAAAATATGGATGTAGTATCCGTAGCGTCACCCATAGGTGTCTGAAGAACTCAAAAGAAGCTACAAGTAGGCGTGGCCAACTGTCGTCATTTTGTTCGCGCGTCATCGCACCAACCGGGGGATATCAAATAAGGGCAAAGAGGCGGAGCGTGAGCGGAGCTACAGACGCCTGCTAGTATTTTGCTAAGACAGGCTTTTCTTTGGGAGAAACGCTTAATACTTCATTACAAAGTGACTCGTTTGTGTTCAGACCCCATGTGCTTGGTTGTATACTATATCAGTAAAGTGTTTAGACTTTTAAAGGTAACACTTTATAATAACAGTACATGAATAATGATGTATTAATATGTAAACTAAACATTATTTTATTATGAATTAATGATGAGTTATGGTATGCACTAATCATGAACTAACTTTAACTACAACATGAGTCATATGAGTTCATGTGTGAATAACGGCTACCTTAATTACTTGTTAGTACATGATTGTTTGTTAATTAATGTATTAATTACCACATTAGTTTATGCTTAATTTAACCATTATGAACTCATGATATGTTAATATATAATTATGTTGTGACTTTACTTGAAGGGGCACATCATCATTAACCCATTCTTAACTACTCATGAACTCCTTATGCATGTCCAACTAGTCAGTTTACACTGAATAACAATAGAAAAGTGTTCTGTCAACGTCAGCATGAACAGGAGTTTATGAGTAGTTAAGCATGAGTTAATGATGATGTGCCCCTCTAAGTAAAGTCATGACATAATCATACATTAACAGCTCATGAGTTCATGTTGGTTACATTTAGCTTAAACTTAAATGTTAACTAATACATTAATTAACAACATGTACTAACAAGTAATTAAGGTAGCCGTTATTCACACATGAACTCATGTGACTCATGTTGTAGTTCAAGTTAGTTCATGATTAGTGCATACCTTAACTCATTATTAATTCATAATAAAGTAATGTTTAGTTTGCACATTAATACATCATTATTCATGTACTGTTATTGTAAAGTGTTACCCTTTTAAAAACACTGTTGTAATACATTAAACCACTGAGCATTGTTCTTATGACGTTTTTCTACAGGAGGAAAACACAAATTACTTTAAAACACTTCAAATATAGTCTGTGTTAGTAAATGCAAGGCTATTTATGAAATCCAGGCATAACACTGCATGACAACATTTTAGATGACTGTTCTAGAGCCTACAGCTAATCTATCTTTCAGATTCTGGAGTGCATTACAGTTCTGAGGAAAAATATAAATGATAAATGAGCTTAAGTAAAACAAATACATTTATAGAGATGGTATAAGTATATAATTTCACAAATGGAGGCCACGTGAATGGTTTGTGAGCACAATTATGTGCACACAGCATGCCATATCATCTGATAATTGTAAGAAATAATTCCAAAAGGCAACTGACTGTGTAAAGCCACATAAAACAAAACAAAAATATGATGTATGTCGAGTTCAGTGGCTAATCAGCCGGAATCAGCTGAGGTGAAGTGACGGTGACCAGCGTGAGCTAGCTGTCACTCTAGTGGACCCGCCCTTAATTATGCAGACTTAATGTAACTTAATATAAACGAAATGGATGAGATATAAAAAAATTCACCCCCGAGTTGTCATGAAAGATAATATTAGCTATATGAACCAAAATTGTTCTTGGTACCAGGCTGTGAACACCTTTTTTTTCTGCTGTAAAGTTGGCCATTTTAACATTGGGTTCAATAGAAATCTGCTTTATTATGGAGCCAGGACTAGTGAAATTTCGATGAATTGCAGTTTCAGTTACTTCCGTATTTGCTTCACGAAGGAGAATGGGAGGTTGCCGCTTGGTTTTGATAGATGAATGATGTTATTTGTTTTTTGTTTGTTTATTTGTTTGTTAAACCCATGTGAACTGTATGCCTAATCTTGGCCAGGACGCTCTTGTAAAAAAGATTTTTAATCTCAATGTGCTTTTCCTGGTAAAATAAAGGTTATAATAATAATAATAATAGTAATAATAATAATAATAATAATAATAATAATAATAATAATTTGATCACAGAGCCTGGTTTCTCTTGAGGATTTTTTCCTTCACTTCGTCAATTGGTGAAGTTTGTTCCTCGCCACTGTCGCCGCTTGCTTGGATTGGGACTTGTGGAGCTGCGCATCAATTTGCTCTTCAGTGTTTGGACTTTCAGCAGTAAAATTTAAACCACACTGAACTGAACTGAACTTCAACTCTAAAAAACTGGACTGACACATTTTCAATTTACTAGAACTTCAATGTTAAGCTGCTTTGACCCAATCTACATTGTAAAAGTGCTGTAGAAATAAAGATGAATTGAATTGAACGAACTAAAAAAATTATTTCAGATACATTATATTGCTTTGTATAAGCATTGTAAAACATGACATTATTTCATTACAGTAAAGAAACCGAACAGCACATCATAACCTCAAGGTTAAAAAAGAAACAGGTGGGACAAAGGTGAAGCTAAAATAAATGATATTCTTGGGTGACTGCAAAAAGACCAAACTTTAATGCATTTATAATGAGAGTTGAGAGGTGGCTAGTCTCAAACCATAGCTTGAAGTCCTTGATTTGAGTGAAAGATTATTAAAAAGTTTTTGTATGCCATATACTGTGGCTCTAGACGTGAACTGAATAAAATAATGGAAGAATCTTTAAAAGTACTCAGTAACTGCATAGCAGCACACTGGCATCCACTGCGAATGATCCACTGACAATGTGCAAATTAAAGGCAATCTTGAAATAAAGGTCCAAAGAGTATTATTATTTTTCAGTAATGACATATAAAAGAACTTTTCTTTTGTTCCTTAAAGAACTTTTCAGTGATCAGTTCTTAAAAGAGGCAATTTTGCATGAATCCAAAGGATCTTTTTGCACTTTAAAAAAGTTTCTATGAGTGTTAAAGGCACAATATGTAGGATTTTTTCATTAAAATATGCCAAATATATTTAACTATATGTTTGGCTGACTTACGTACTTACAGTACATAACCCCAAATGTTTTAAAGCATGTTTAAATCTAGAGAAATAAGCTATTTTAACATCTGACATGGACCGTGTCCTGTGTGTCCATGCTAATGACATCACACACCCTCAAATTTCTGGTTTGGTTTAATAGAAAACAGGAAAACACCAAAGATGCTTAAATGTGTTGTGTTTTATAATTATAATATTATAAAATTATAATTATAGCATTATAATAGAACCTTAAAATCTATTTAGTATGATAAAACAGTGCTGCGTCTTCTCCACGTAATCATGAGTTGAAGAACCGGAAGTGGAGAACTGTGGCATAATAAAAGCTTTGCTGCTTTAGTGCCACGTTACGCTCGACTCTAATCAGGTCTCATTTTGCTTAGATGGCTTTCAGTCTTAATTTGCTTCATGCTACCATAACAATAAGCTCTGAATACTTTAGTTCATCTATGAACATGATTTCTGCAGGACTCCCGTTGGATGTAATAAAGAGGAAAACTTCCACGATTCCTCACCATAAACTACACCTTTGTTTGCTGTGAATGTGCGACATCTAGCCACAAAAAATACATACTGTGCCTTCAAAGCAGGGGTATCCCAACTTGGTCCTGGAAGGGCGGTGTCCAGCTGAGTTTAGCTCCAACTTGCTTCAACACACCTGCCCGGACGTTTCTAGTATATCTAGTAAGAGCTTGATTAGCTGGTTCAGGTGTGTTTGATTAGGGTTGAAGCTAAACTCTCGAGGACCAAGTTTTAACACCCCTGCTTTAAACAGCATAGGCTCATTCTGAAAACGTAGCCCTATATATGTTTCTGGAGATCGTGAATTATGTAGCCAGAAGTTTGTATGGCTGCATTTCTTTTTTAAATGAACGCTACAGTATTATCCATATTAACGTTACCCCCATATTCAGTCTGTATCACCATGTAACAGAAGGGATTTTTTATCAAATAGAAACATTAACGTTACCTCATAATACAAAATATTTCATTATTATTGTGAGTGTGCTTCTTGGTTTCAGTTTCATTCTTACTCGTTCTGTGACCAATAAAGAAATCTATGAAGTCTGTTTCTTCACTCTGTCATACATAAACAAATAAAATAAAGTAAACAAAATATAATCTCAAATTTCAACCATCACAGATGCGGTAAAGAAAACTGTGTGACTCCGCTGTTTTCTAAAGAACGCACTGCTGTCAGATTTAACAGACGCACTGCAGGTACTGCACAGTCTAAATAAACATTAGTTTATTTAATTCACAAAATAATTTGTCAAAAAGTTAAATATTAAGTATATATAAAATATACATTATATGCTAATGTACAAACCTGCATGAAAAAAAATCCCATCATACTGTACATTGATTAGGTTTTTGACCACAGCAGTCATTTTATTAGGGTTTGACTCAAAAAGCGTTGTCTCTCTGTGTTATAGCTCATAATTATTTTATAATCTTTACAATATAATTATGTTATAAATCAAAAAATATAGAACCATTTAAATCAAAAGGGTTCTTTGCACTTAAAGGCTTTTAAATAGAACCATTTTACCAGCTGACCGCTTACCTTCGTATAGACGGCTTTCCCGATGTTACCAGTTTGACCAGAAGCTCGCCATGTACGTTAGCAGACTTGAGACGCAGAAAGGAGTTGACCACGATGGCAGGGTTCGTGTTCGGTGAAGAACAGTTCCAGAAAGCGGGTAAGACAAAACCAGAATCCAAAAAATAAAATAAACAAGTAAATAACAGGGTGAGAATGTGGTAAAATCTGAAAATGTAAAAATCAGACGAGGGCTCTTCTTTTTCTGGATTGCTTTTGAAAATTATTGGTTGGGTTTAGGGAATTAGGTTGGCGGGTCAATTAATACAATTTGTTGGGTTTAGGGAAGGAGGGTGGGTCAGTCAATCCATCAGTCAGTCAGTCATTCAGTCAGTCAAACAGTTGGCACAGTGGCCTCTGATGGGTTTACGTGAGAACAGCAGGCACAAATGGCACTTGCGAGAGAAATTTGAGATCTGGAAAAGTGTACACAGTGGCCTCTTGTGGATTGGCGAAAACAAAAACGCCAAATAACGTAGTTCCTGGGACATATTTTGGCAGTCTCCAGAAATGTATATAGAGGTATATATTTTGTATATATTTTACAATCAGCCTGGGTTGGCTTTAAAGGTTCTTTAAGGAACAAACAATGCCAAATACTTTCATTTTTATAAGTAAACCTGTTATATATTTTGCAAAAATGTGGGCTGAGGCACATATTTCCAATGAGCCTAGGCTCTAGTTTGGCTTGGCTGTAGTTAATTCTGGCCTTACATGATGCAAAAATCTCTCTATATGCTTTTTTATCAATGTAAAAATGTATTTGTCCAACACTCACATGTACAAAAACCTGCTCTGTCCACCATTCACAGTTCATGGAGCTTATAGCTAGATATGGCATCGTAATGACAGCGGCTTCAATTTTAATGACTCAACAAATGTAGCTGATCTGTGATATACCACAGCAGAGGCTGTCATTTTAATTACTGTCCACACTTATCTCCTCTGCCTTTATTATGGTAATAAGGTTTAAATGTGAAGCCAGATCTGTTCCCTTTTATAATAACATTGCTCAAATCTCAGGCAATTGGTTGTCCCTTTGTCTATTTCCGAGCCAGTTTTTGCTCATTGGACACGAACGCTGACTGGAAATGAGCACAACCCCAAGGGGCCACAGGGATGAAACACAAGACTCGCTCAGTCACAGTGACATTTACTCAAAGCTCTATGGCATGACTATAACAGTACCATTAAGCACCTGTCATAGCGCTAACATCTATTGTGCGCATTCTGAAAGACTGTCTCCAAATATGCCCTTTTTTATGTGCTTGCGGCCAGAATCGGTGCAAATGATTAGACATGACAGCGATTTCTAAAGCTCTGGGGCACAATCACAATTCTCCGTGCTACATTCTGACCCTTCTCCATAAGTGTCAACATGACACCATCTGAAACGGAGCGAGAACAAAAGCAACTTGCCCAGTCGTATTATTAGTATAAAGGTCAAGTAGGAGCTCTTGTACTGTCTACATGTCCTTATCATTTTGTCAGAGGTATGCAGGCCACAGTGTTAAAAAAAAAATCACAAAAAAAACCTGGCTTCTGTCCAGAGAAATATTCAGTCTTTCGACAAGACCCCAGAGGTCGGGTGCTTGAGAAATTGATCATAGATAAGGTGGCGCATTATGACATTATGATTGATAGAAAAAGCTAAAAATAAACAGGCGAACAGAAATGAGGGCAACAACCTCAATTTCAGACAGGCCGTGGTGTACTGTAAACAGGAGCAAGATTAAAGAAGAGTTCACATCATTTCGTAAATGTTGGGATGGACAGACATCCCATTTAATATATTTTTAGGGGGGGAATAGCAAGGTCAAAGCATGTGTTAGTGCCGCAGGAGAAGATGGTTTAAAGAAATGCTGATTTTATGACCCTCCCACATCTGGTTTCACCTAAAGCTCTAATAACCCTCCATTATGTTCCAGTCAAGTTTCCAGAGAGTCATTTAGCAGGAATTAGTAAGACAAACTGGGGACCTCCACCAAAAGGAGAGAATCCAAATACCTGCCATAAATATATAGAGAAGAGAGTCTGATTCCTTTTTTTCAGCCTCAGTGGAGTCAATTAGGAGACGCGCGGGTAATGTATTGTTTTTAAATCTCGCATGATAGGATTGGAAGGATGATATGATTTACACATTCTTTCCGCAGTAATATAGTTCAGCCAGGTGATATCCATTAGAAAACACTCACTTTACATAGTCATGGCTCGCCGCTCCATATTTCCACCAATAAACATTCCAAGTGTAAAGAGCTCATATAATCAAATGATTCCTCATGATTGGTTTACTGCATAATTCCATAGTTTAGATAACTGTGTATTGTTTCATGCCTGAATGCACATTTGTCTTGAGCTATTCGTTTAATCAATTGAATTTAACGCTACAAGAATTTTCTGATGACTCTCCAAGTAAGTTTTCTTAAATTACCAAGTTCTGTTTTCCATAAGGTTAAAAACAAATGTTTAATTTGCTTCATTTTATTTCATTTATAGTTGCCCAAGTAAAATTTATTGTTTTTATTTACAGTTTAAGCTAAATAAATTCATATACAGTTGAAGTCAGAATTATTAGCCCCCCTTTGATTTTTTTCTCTTTTTTAAATATTTCCCAAATTATGTTTAACAGAGCAAAGAAATTTTTACAGCATGTCTGATAATATTTTTTCTTCTGGAGAAAGTCTTATTTGTTTTATTTAGACTAGAATAAAAGCAGTTTTTAATTTTTTAAACACCATTTTATGGACAAATTTTTTAAGCTATATTATTGCCTAATTACCCTAACCTGCCTAGTTAACCTAATTAACCTAGTTAAGCTTTTAAATGTCTCTTTAAGCTGTATAGAAGTGTCTTGAAAAATATCTAGTCAAATATTATTTACTGTCATCATGACAAAGATAAAAGAAAACAGTTAATAGAGTTGAGCTATTAAAACTATTATGATTAGAAATGTGTTAAATAAAATCTCTCTGTTAAACTGAAAACGAGAAAAAAAATAAACAGGGGGGCTAATAATTCTGACTTCAATTGCATACTGTATATATATATATATACTATTATATATATATATACTATATCTAATATTATTATCAGAGTGTGGCTTAATGTAGAAAAGATTTTTCAACACATTTTTCAACACATACTTTTAATAACTAAAATCTAATAATATCTTTTTTTTGTCTTTGCCATAATGATAGCTCATAATATTTTGTCAGTTTAAAGTGCAATTTAAAAGGCTAATTAGACAAGAGTTTTGTTCATAGCCAATTGGGAAAAAATATTTTAATGTGGCTAATAATGTTGACCTTAAAATAGTTTTTAAAAATTAAACAAATACTTTACTCCTTGAAATTTCTTTTTATTCTGAAAATAAATAAATGTATATATATATACATGTATATATATATATATATACATACATATACAGTTGAAGTCAGAATTATTAGCCCCCCTTTGATTTTTTTCTTTTTTAAATATTTCCCAAATGATGTTTACAGTTTTTCTCAGTGGCTTTGGTGCATTTCTCACAACACTATTTACATTTGACAATAGTTAACGCATTTCTCAAAACAATTAGTGCAAACTGCAAAACCTAGTTGATAACCTGCAAAAGTGTGTCACTTGCTCAAAATGGAGAGCTCATTCCTCAAAAGCAAGTATTGATGTCAATGAAAGTGTCAGTGTCATCAAGATGAAAAGTCCTGACACCATTGTTTATGAACAAGATAGTCAAATGGCTTAGTCATGTTTTCATTATGACAGTTTACTCTGTACATATTTTCAAATGCAAAAAAGTCAGATTTTGGTGACACTTCCTGAAAATGCTCAAGACAGCACTATATACTATTTGCACAGCCATTTGAAAACTACAGTAAAGTTAGACATCACTGCATTTAGTGAGGTATCTGAGTACAAGACACTGAATATGTGTGTTTCACATTTTTACTGCATTTGCTTTTTGCCATTCTAATTTATTCACAGCATTGTGTAAAAGAATAAATACACCCTTATTAACAACAAACATAAACTTCCTTTGGGTAGAGCTGTGCACAACTGTAAACAATATTGCTGTACATACTGAAACGGAACCTACAACATACACAGGGCTGTAAACTATTTATGAAATTGTTCAATTTAGAAGACATTTTCAGAAAAAAAGATTTAATGTTTTTTAATAAAATTTGCTTGACAGATTTTGACAACTAGTTCAACATTTTTTTTATGTAATGACCCAAGTAATGAAATGAGGACTATTAGTTTTATATGGAATGACTATTCAGCATTCACAAGTTTTGCTAATTTTGACTGACATGACATAAGCAAATGATAATGTTCTAAAACAGCAGAGAGTTGTATGAAAGCAATTGATGCATGTGTAAAAGCATTCGCAATTTGTTGGAAGAAAATCTTCTTGAATGAGGAACTGCTACTATGATGTGCACAAATGACTAATTGTTTTGAGAAATGCATTAACTGTTGTGCAAATGTAAATAGTGTTGTGAGAAATGCACCAAAGCCACTGAGAACTGTAAAAAACTGTAAAAGGCTAATTAGACAAATGTTTTGTTCCAATCGGGAAAAAAATATTTTAATGTGGCTAATAATGTTGACCTTAAAATAGTTTTATCTTTGTCATGATGACAGTAAGTAATGTTTTACTAGATATTTTTCAAGACACTTCTATACAGCTTAAGGTGATATTTAAAGGCTTAACTCGGTTAATTAGATTAACTAGGCAGGTTAGGGTGATTAGGCAAGTTATTGTATAACAATGGTTTGTTCTGTAGACTATCGAAAAAAATATAACTTAAAGGGGCTAATAATATTGTCCCTAAAATTAAACAAATACTCCTTGAAAAAATTGTTTTTATTCTGAAAAAAATTTTTTTTTTAATAAATTAAAATAAATAAATAAACACATATATATATATATATATATATATATATATATATATATATATATATATATATATATATATATATATATATATATATATATATATATATATTCATTCATTCATTCATTCATTCATTCATTTTCTTGTCGGCTTTGTCCCTTGCGGGGTCGCCACAGTGGAATGAACCACCAACTTATCCAGCACGATTTTACGCAGCGGATGCCCTTCCAGCCGCAACCCATCTCCAGGAATTTCCACACACACACATTCACACTCATACACTACGGACAATTTAGCCTACCCAATTCACCTGTACCGCATGTCTTTGGACTGTGGGGGAAACCGGAGCACCCGGAGGAAACCCACGCGAACGCAGGGAGAACATGCAAACTCCACACAGAAACGCCAACTGACCCAGCCCAGCCGAGGTTCGAACCTGCGACCCAGCGACGTTCTTGCTGTGAGGAAACAGCACTACCTACTGCGCCACTGCGTTGCCCTATATATATATATATATATATATATATGTATACATACAGTTGAAGTCAGAATTATTAGCCCCCCTTTGAATTTTTTTTTCTTTTTAAAATATTTCCCAAATGATGTTTAACAGAGCAAGGGAATTTTTACAGTATATCTGATAATATTTTTTCTTCAGGAAAAATTCTTATTTGTTTTATTTCGACTAGAATAAAAGCAGTTTTTATTTTTTTAAAGACCATTTTAGGGACAATATTATTAGCCCCTTTAAGCTATATATTTTTTTCGATAGTCTACAGAACAAACCATCATTATACAATAACTTGCCTAATCACCCTAACCTGCCTAGTTAAGCTAATTAACTTAGTTAAGCCTTTAAATGTCACTTTAAGCTGTATAGAAGTAAAAATATCTAGTAAAATATTATTTAGTGTCATCATGGCAAAGATAAAATAAATCAGTTATTAGAAATGAGTTATTAAAACTATTATGTTTAGAAATGTGCTGAAAAAATCTTCTCTCCGTTAAACAGAAATTGGGGAAAAAATAAACAGGGGGGCTAATAATTCAGGGGGGGCTAATAATTCTGACTTCAACTGTGTGTGTATATATATATATATGAAATGACCTGGCTCTTGGGTCCCTTGGGAAATAATAAAAAGAAAACTAACAGGAGAGCTAATAATCTGTGTATGTATATATACAGTATGTGTGTGTATACTGTTTACATGACAAAGAAGATATAACTAATTACAAACTAATTTAAATGATACCAGAGGAAAAAATTCAACCCACTGAATATTTGCTCCACTAACAATCATGCATAATAATGACAACTAATTGGCTTTCAGGAGATGGCAATTGTGTTAAGCACCTTATGGATTTGTAGCAGTCTCTTTTTTTATGCTTTTTTTGATCTGCTGAACCATATTTCCACTTTAGCAACTGACCTTGAATCCATACAATGTACGGGATGAGATTGGATGAGTCGCATTCAAAGCTGTAGTGACTATAAATGAATATTAGCGTACACAGCACATTCGGTGTACTGTGACAAGCTGTTGCCTAGCAACTCTAAACAGCCTACAGCTGGACCAATGAACTATATTGAGGAACAATTTTCATTACAAATAAAACAAATAATCATTCAGAATTTGTTGAACTGCTGAGCATTGCATATAACAGCATAATTAAATCATATAAACAATAAAACAAACTATGTACTGGAAACAATTTGGCTAGAAAAACAACTTTTGATGATTTACTGAGAGACAGCAAAGAATGAAGTGTGCCATATCAATTTGTTTCAGTGCAGTTTGTATAGTCACAATTTGGACTAAATTACTCAATTATTCATTTCTCTCTCTTGTGTGCCATCTTTTTGATTTGTACCACAAGTGCTTGAGGAAATGAATACCCAAATTCTTCCTAAGAACATCGGTTTGGGCTTTAAAAGGATGTTATTTATGATTTTTATATTAGCGTGCTGCATCTTGTCTGTTTCTTTATTCATAACGATATAAATAATCTATTTTCAGAAGACCTCAATTCCGAATCAAAAATACATCTGGGTTTGGCATTAATAAATCGAAAATGTTGCAGCTCAGACAAAAACTCCCTAGGATTCACCTCGGCTACATTTATGCGATTGTCTAGACAGGAATTGAGGGGGAAAATCTGCACAGGAAATATTAGATTACACCACAGATGTTACTTTACTTGAACAATCTGCACCGTAAATTATTAATACATCTTTATATTTTTTGATAAAAAATACAAAAGCACCCAAAAAAGCATGTAATCAAAAATCTAGCAAAAATATATTTAAACCATTCCTCATAGAAGAGGATCCCCTGGATCTCACACACAAAGAGATGACTCTAGAATCAGAATAGAATTCATTCAAAGCAATCAGTCCAACACAACTCAAATCACCAAGACTGGGTATTGTAGGAGAAGTGGTGCAGAATGCTAATTACATATAGTTTTTCTATTAGGGATGTCCAGATCCGTTTACATGATCGGAAATCGGGCCCCATCACGTGGTTTCAGACTCGATTGGAATTGGATGCTACCTCCCAATCAGGATATATATATATATATATATATATATATATATATTATATATATATATATATATATATATATATATATATATATATATATATATATATACAGAATTAAGCCTGGTTTATACTTTTGTGTCGAGCGATCGGCGTGACCCATGGCGCATGCCTTGCACGTTGCCGTGCATTTATGCTTCTGCGCGCTGTTTGTGTTGCTCTGCATCAACACTTCCGAAACGCTAGCTGGCAGTTGGTTTTTATGTTCCTCTGTGTCGAGTTTCTTCGCTGGTGTTTTGTTTTTTCTGAACGCTACCTTAATGTAGAAGTAGCTCAAACTCATTAATTTTGAGGTGGGACCTGGCGGACGTGCAACAACTTTAATCATAAGGTAAACACAAAACAAAACTTTCCACCTGGAGCTCATTCATGGGACTCAACACTTGTAAACACTTGCCCCAACGGGTTCGCGTGGCTCTTGGTCCAGCCCACACTCGGCAGCGATACCAAGCCGACCAATCACAGAGCTTACACTACGCGTTGTTGCGATGTGTAGTTAAATTTTTTTGAGAGGTGCGCGTCAGCATCAGCGACAGCCACGGCGAGCAAGATGTCCTTGCTGCAGCCCACAGCTTGATGACGTAGGCGATCATCAACTATATGTAGCAGACTTTGTACAGCCCACTCAGGTAACACCCATGCTACTGTGACGGTTGGGTTTAGGGTAGGGGGAGGTGTAGGCGATTGTCAACTACGTAGTGGACCTTGTACCACCCACTAAGGTAACGCTCATTCTACTGTGACGGTTGGGTTTAGGGTAGGGGGAGGTGTAGGCGATCATCAACAACGTAGCGGACCTTGTACCGCCCACTAAGGTAACGCTCATTCTACTGTGACGGTTGGGTTTAGGGTAGGGGGAGGTGTAGGCGATCATCAACAACGTAGCGGACCTTGTACCGCCCACTAAGGTAGTGCTCATTCTACTGTGACGGTTGGGTTTAGGGTAGGGGGATGTGTAGGCGATCGTCAACTACGTAGCATTGATTTTACAATATGCTAAGGGGTTAAGTCAAAGTCTGATCTCTCTGGACATATTTGCAATGGGCAGTTTATCCAAGACCAAAGTCTTATCTAAATGAATGAGGGAATCCTGAAATCTCAATAACTGCTTGTTGAACCTGCAGTTAAAAGACATATTTTAAATGATCAACAAAATCTGAAGTGACCTGTCCCATTACTTTTGTTGCCTTTTATTTTGAATTTGTTACAACTGCTGTGCATGCACAAAGATTGGCAAAGTATTTCATGACATCGGCTGTTTCAACAGGAACCAAAAGACATGGTTATAAAAGCAGGAAAAATGCAGACAAAACCAGAAACAAATCCTAGAGGATGACACTTGACACAATATGGGATGAGATGTAATTTTTCCTATCAAAAGCAGGGCAAGCATGCAGTAGTTCACCAAACAACATCAGGGATTGCCGTAATGAACAAGCAGACCTGTACAAACCCCTCCCCCAAGGCTTTAAAGATTGACTAGACTTGATAAGCTAATCTGACTGGAAGGCAGAACTTCCTTCGCTGTTGTGAATACTTATGAGCATTGCAATTTACATACAGTAGCAATGTGATTGAACCATCTTTGTATAGTATTTAGTTAAGCATGATCTAAAGGTAATGAAACATCTCAGTTGGAATTATGTGCCCAGGCATACATTATTGAGAACCGAGAAATATGCAATGAGAGCTACGTCTTCTTGCAGTTTTTATTTTCTCAAATCCATTAGAGGGTGCCGTGCACATTTTTGACAATCTTAAATAGGTTACTGGGGCACGCTTTCTCATACCTGCCATTTCTTGCAAATCCATCAGAGGCCAATGTGAATATTTCTGCGTAGGTCCTTCTCATGTGCATTCGTCAGAGAAGTCGGTCGTGCTGTCGTCATGCATAATGTATCAGCTTGATATTGACTGACCCACCCAACCCCTTAAATAAACACAACCAATAGTGTTTCAAAAGCAAACTTGAAGAAAAAAGCCATCACGGCCGCATGTTTCAACCAATACATCACACAACTTCTTTTGGGGTTTCATTTTACCTGGTTCTTAAAACCATCCTTTGCCAGACTCAATTCCAGGTCTGCTACACTCCGCGTCCCAAGTCTAACACCGTTTGTGTTGAGCTACTAAGCAAACCAATCAAGCCGAAAAAGCTGTCCATACAGAGGTAAGGACCACACCATATAGTTCGTTTTACACACAAAATGCAGCCATATTTACCCACAAGCACATTTTTCTCATTTCTTGAAAATGTATCCCAGGGCACATTTTCCTAAAGAGCCTCTGTTGGATACATAGGGCTACTTTTAGAGCAATGTTGCCTGGTAATGTTGCCAAGCAATATTGCTTGGCTACTTTCCCATTGAGAATGGACAACAAATCTGGATCTGGATCAGTTAGATCAGTTGTTGGCAATTTTCTTTGCAATCCTCCAATCAGAATGCTAACAGCAAAGAAGCTGTCAGAAAAAATTAAACAAGATGGCAGTTTCTGTGCAGCACTGGAGCAAAGAAAAGGAGCATGAACTCATACTATAGCTTATTATTTGAGTAAGTTGTCATATGTCAACAAAAAACAGGGTTTTTATGTTTATAACTGTCCAATTTAAAAGTGCAGTAAATGGTTTAGCTTCCTTGTGCAGGTGTAACATTTTTAGTGTGTTTGTTTTGTGCTTCCTTGTTGTGCATTCATTATATTAGCTTTCAAGTGTTCACACTTAGATATTGCTTGATGCTATTAGCAGGATTGGCATACTGTCCCGTGAGAGAACCCTGAGTTTGGAGTTAATTAAGCCCAGGACTCCCGTCAGGTGTTTTAGCATGTAAGGGGCCCGAGATCAGGTAGGTCGCGAGAGCTCCCCCTAGTAAAGAAGAAAAAGGAGGAGATAGGGTGGAAGGGGGAATTCTTCCAAAATGAGATAAGACAGTAGGGTGAAATCGGTCTATTTATTGTAAGCTTGAATCAATCTGATTGGATTATTACTGATTACGGATGAGAGGCCAGCCGCGATCAATCATATCACATGCTCCTCTCGAAATTAGTTTCAAAACTTCACTTATAAATAAGCAGTGATGGAAGTGAAGGTGATTAGGAGGGAGGGAATTGAATTTGAAGGATTTTTTACTTAAAATATGAATTGGCCACAGATTTGTTCCTCTCTAAATAGTTGTTGCCTAACGGCTCTAAATAGTTGCCATTGAGGTAAAGTTGGTTTTATGTTCGCACATTTGTTTATTTTTGAACAATGATAACATGTGACTCTGTCTCTATATTGTTATCCATGCTACTTTGAATATTCAGTCTGAAATGGCATGCAAGTATGACTTCAAAACAATATTAGCACTATTTAATAGACTGTGAACAATGTTGTACATTGGTAATTATTGGCTGCTAATATGATTTCACTATTTAGAATTTAAAAATAATGTTTTTTTTTAAAAATTGTATTATTAAGAAGAAACTCTGTGCAAATATAAAACCAAATTCACCTCAATATAGTTGCCCTGTGTCTCATCTGGTTGCTCGTTGACGGCAACCCTGCTCTAATAGTTGCCCAGTGTATCATAACCTTAAGGTCACCGACAAGAAAGAAAGTCAGACAGACCTGAATCAAATGATATACACAAGAACAGAGCAGTCTTACCATCTTAAACAGTTAAACTACAAAGAACAGAGTTTCACGATGAGGCCATTTGATCACTTAACCTTTTGTCTTTAAATCCAAGACTCTCTCTGTCCATCATCTCCCCTAAAATCTTAACTGTATTTCTTTTTCAAAAAGATATTTAACTATTTTTTGTATTTAACATGGTTCTGCCCCAACAGAGCGCAACAGTTGGGTTCCAGAAGTAAAAACTCATTTAATTTTCTCTACAGGGAAATGGATTCTTAACGATAACTGATAAATCTTTAAAGCCAGACATACTGTGAGGTCCAAGGTTGTTAGTTGATTGCATATGCCTTTGTTGAACCAGTTTTTAAAATTAGTTCTTTTAGAATTAGTATTTTTAAAACAGTCAAGTTTAATATGATTTGTGTTGAAAACTACCAATGATGTTATACAGAGAATTCCACCTATCAGAAAGCAAAGAGAGCCAAAACACTGTTAATTACATAATGCAGTTAGTGTGTTATATTTGACTAATATTTGAATTAGTTTGATGATCTGAAACATTAAAATGTGGTATACATTGGAAAAAATAAGAAATCAGAAAGGGGGGCAAATACTTTTTCACACCATTGTATGTATGCATCAGCCTTGAAATGCATTTTCTGTTGATACAACCAACAACTGTAGTTGCTGTAATAGTTCTGTATTTCATCTTTAATTTGGATTCTGTCAACTTTTTAAGGCATCACAGGATTGTTGATTTCTTTTACCTCTGTCTATTTTCTTCAGATTTTTACATACTCCTCTGCTTTAAAGTAAAGATTGCAATGCAGTGATTCCATACATATTTGGTTTGTTTTATTTAAGGCTTATAAAAACTTTTTAAAAGTGCCTATGAGGTGAATTAATGGGAAAAATACTTCCAGAACCTCCTGAAAATAATACTTGCATAGACAAATTGATTCTACATTAGAAATATTACAAATGACATGATATGGTAGTTTTATATTAAAGGCTCTTTCTTTTATCATTAACTGTGTTCACATCCTGAAGCATGAAATACAGAAACTAAACTGCTATTGTCTGCTGTGAGAGTTCATAACAGCTGTTCACCTACTGGATGATTCCATATAATGCATCATAATGTCAGGACGGTAAACAAAGAGATGGAAGACTTTACTCATGGAAAATAATTCTCTGGCATCTTAATGGAATGTAATGAGGTAAGGAGCATCTGAATCTTTGAGTCAGACCATCAGACAATCCATTATAACTACAATGCACATCTTTCTTTAACATTTAACATTTGAAATATAATAAAACTATTAATCCACAGCTGTAAATGCCATTGATTGTTTGTGCTAGCCATGTAAACACTCTAATATCTTCGTACTTTGCTTTCACTTATTCACAAATGAACTGTACTGAAGATTCCTTCACCTCCACAAAGAGTTAATGAAAAACCTGTTGAGCAAGTGATGTAAAATCTGAAAACGCACACAGCTGGGAACTGAACTGCCAAGACACCTGCTGGCATTTCAAAGCACTCAAAAATGTCTCAGAATCTCCAGCAGCAGAAAGTGCCTTTGCAATGAGAAAAACAGTTCAGGCCGATGAATCCTCATAGAACAGAAAGGCCTTATTTTTCCATAAATAATCATTTTAATATGCGATTATTGCTCAGGTGATTGCCATTATTGTTAATTAAGCATGTACATTTCTTACTGAAAACATATTACTCGGATAAGACAGTACAAGCAGGGTGTGAATTACAGGGGGGGTTTGGGGGGGATTGACCCCCCCTAATTAACGCTTGATCCCTCTGAACGACATCAAAACAAGATGTATGGGGGGATCAGCTCTGTAATAGTAAGAAAATAGCTTTCTTAAATTTTAGCTTTCTTAAATATAAATAATTAAAAATGTATTATATAACTATACATGGGCAACGCAGTGGCGCAGGGTGTAGTGCTGTTGCCTCACAGCAAGAAGGTTGCTGGTTCGAGCCTCGGCTGGGTCAGTTGGCGTTTCTGTGTGGAGTTTGCATGTTCTCCCTCCGTTCGCGTGGGTTTCCTCCCAGTGCTCCGGTTTCCTCCACAGTCCAAAGACCATGCGGTACAGGTGAATTGGGTAAGCTAAATTGTCCGTAGTGTATGAGTGTGTATGGATGTTTCCCAGAGATGGGTTGTGGCTGGAAGGGCATCCGCTGTGTAAAAACGTGCTGGATAAGTTGGTGGTTTATACCGCTGTGGTGACACCGGATTAATAAAGGGACTAAGCCTTAAAGAAAATGAATGAATGAATAAATATACATTTGACGCCCCCTATAATGGTTCATTCCACTGTGATGCATTCAGTCGTGCCAATAAATGCCAGGAAAAATATGATTTAACAGTCTGAAACTGGCAGTTCTAGAGCACTGATAGACATCTTAAGTATACACAAAACATGTTTCTTGTAAAATAGGTGTTAGACACTTAGACACTTAATTTCTATAATTTGACCTACAGTAACCTCTAAAATAGTGACTAAATAGCCTGAAAACGTATACATTTTATTAATAAATTAGAAGTAATTTAAAAACATTCATAAATTTGATTCACTGAGGCATGTGATACCAAACTACTACCAAAAAAGACCCCCCAATTGTCAATGTATAATTCGCACACTGAGCACACAAGTGTGTAATTCAAAATAAACATCCATCTATTTATTATTTAATTTAGTATTTATAAATAATTACAAAATCAAAAATGAAAGACCTTCACAGGAAGCCAAATACAGTTTCGTAATAACTATAGCTTTTACATTTTTCACAGGTTTTAGAGACTTAAGTTCGTTACTTTTTTTGTTCAATTGCTTATATACTAAAACTACTTTCGCACAGTTTACAAAACCTTACACCCAAGGAACAAAACACCGGTCTAGATTTGCACAACTGTAAGTACATTGACTACGTTTACATGGACACCAATAATTCGATTTTAATGCGATTAAGACAATACTCTGATTAAGAGTCTACCATATAAACAGCAATTTTTGATTGATTTAATCAGATTAAGGTCATAATCGAACTAAAGAGAAATCGAATTAAGACATGTGTGGAGTATGCTGATCTTAGTCGCATTATTGAAGAGCAGTACAGGCATGTAAACACCTTAATCGAACAATTTCCATCATTAAGCCGCTTTTTGCGACAGGGTAGTACACACACACACACACACACACACACACACACACACACACACACACACACACACACACACACACACACACACACACACACACACACACACACACACACACACACACACACACACACGGCTGATTGACACTTTTTGCACCTACCGAGTCAGTGCAGACCACAGACACCTGTATCGTGAAATGCGGAGTTTTTTTTTTCCTTCCATTCAACATGCGGTATGAACTTCCACTAAAACAACTCTTCCAGCAGTTCATAGTTGCATCCAATATCCCGTTTGTCACTGTGGGCATGCATGAAATCTTCGTGAATGAAAGTGCCAAACTGCAATTAAAGGGTTGCTGCTAGATCGAATACGTTTGCGGCCAGAAGTTAACGAGAATTATTTATGTTATTTATGAAATTTCCGATTTATTGTATTTTATTAACATCTACACCCACCCCAACCCTAAACCCAACCGTCACAGAAGCGTAAAAACAGTAGTTGTACCGAGTATTATTTATCTTATCTATTAAATTACCCAATAAATTGTATTTTTTAACCCCTACCCCCACCCCAACCCTAAACCCAACTGTCACAGTACTGTAAAAATATTAATTATTGTTTTACAGTGTCATAAAAAACACCTTAGTCTTATTATTCTCTTAATTAGATTAAAGCAAAAAATTTGATTACTGATTTCACATTTTCACAGCTTCACATTTTTTTGCAAAACATTATGTGAAGTTTTCTAAAATAATTTCGAGAGGATCACGTGCTATAATTGACCACTGCAGGTCTTACATCAACATTCAGCGATAAACCAATCACACGAATTCAAGCCTACATAAATAGCCAATTTTTCTACCTCCATTATCTTCGTTTTTTAAGAATTCCCCATCTCACCCTTTTTCCTCCTATGCAGGGGGCCTCTCGAGACCTACCTGATCTTGGACCCCCTTCTATGCTAAATAACCAGGCAGGAGCCCTGGGCTCAAGAATCTCCGAGCTCAGGGCTTTCTCCCGAGACAGCATGCCAAACATGCAATCAAGCATTAGCTACAGTACGTGTGAAATCTTGAACCACACTTTTATGCATTTAACCACAGATATTTGATGTCATTTTTCTTGCAATTTCAAAGCTAAAGGCTTTCAATTTAACACACACATGAACCAATTGGTTAAACACAACTGTCAGGTGTGCACACACACTGATGCATAACTGTAGACACACCAATCTGGAGTAAGCAGTATAAATAAGCAACAGTTGAGTTAACCTGTCTTCACTAATTATGGGAGGCAATTTTGCAACAAGTGGAAGAGGAAGAATGAGAGGAAGAGGAGTACAGGAGACAGGTGATGGGAAAGAGGTAGACCTGGAGGAGGACCTGAAAAATAAAAATGGGGACCAAATTGTCAGATGTGATTCAAGCAACCTTGGTTGACCATGTTGTAATCCTCGGGTTGACATTTGTGACCACAGACCACAAAACTAGTCAAATTTTTAAAATTGATTTCAAAAATGTAAATAAGCTTTTCATTGATGTATTTTTTTTAGGATAGGACATTTTTTAGCAATCAGTACTACAGTATTTGGTACTTACTGTGACATTTACAGTAAAAGAGATAGATTTCCATACCAATTACAAACAGGAAGATAGCAGTCACGTGAGGATGCAGAAATGTAAACAAACAATCATGAGCGAGAGTGTATAAAATAAACAGCTCTTCCATAAAGCATGCAATGCTTCCATAAAGCTTTCATAATGCTCACAAAGGAGTCAGCTGAACCGTGACGCAATCTTCTGTATTCCTAGATGCCCTTTTTATATGCTTCTTGATAAAGCTTAATTAATGATGGGCATAAACAAAACACTGTATGTATGTAATTCACTACATAAGCAAATGAAAAAAAAACTGTAATAGTAAGTTATTTAATTAAAACTTAATATTAGGGAAGATTTAGAAAATCTGCATTTGTGGATAAAATTTTTCCCCTTCAAAATGATCAAATTGACAGAAGTGTCACCTTTTCATCCCCTTTTTCAAAGTAACTAAACATTTCTTTTATTATTGAGTGATTTCTTAAGAAGAAACATATAAATCAAGTACCTTAAAAAAGTTTTTGTTGTGTCAGGAACTACTTCCTTCTACCAAGATGGATTTGAGTATGAAATAGATAACGGGAATCTGTCACAGATTGTTCAAAATGTGCACTATATACGCCATTTCATAAAAAAACGATAAATATTAGTAGAAGACTGTTTTGAATGCATAGATCTTTAAAATATTCAATTTCTATTGTTTTCAATAATACTGGCTATACTATACACTGTAAAAAAGTGATTAGTTGACTTCTTTAAAAGTGAGTAAACACGATTAGTTGACTTTTAAAAAATAGTAAATCTGTTGCTTTAAAATGAATAAAGGCATAGTTCACCCACAAATGACTTTAAAAAATGCTGGGTTACACACAATCGATATGTGATGGGTCAAGATAAAGTAATTACGACTAATCCTAATTATATTTTTGTACCCCTACCCCTTCCCCTTGGCCCTTGAAACAGAGTGTGAAGGGGTAGGGTTTCAAAATCTACCCCTAAGAAATAGCACACCACTACAACACCTGCACACGTCATCATATGTCATTGCAATCTCTTGCTTCATATGAGATCGACGATTGTGACTGCTGTAGTTATTTCAGTTGTGTACATTTTTGGTATTTATCTTCAGGAAATCACTGAAGGCATATATTATGTTGTCATAACGATATAATGTGGCAATAAGCTCGTAATTGTACTGAGCATTTACACCCTGGCCATATTCATCTATGTAAACGCACAAAAAACAACATTAACATTATAGCAGACACTGTAAAAAGCTCATTCCCAGCCACTAGACATTTCTGACAGGGTATTCGAGTGTCATCGAGTGTCAGAATGTTGTGGGACTGCTGTACAGGAGTTATTATTAGAGATTATAAATAGCGAAATTTAGTGGTTTTTATTTTAGCATTTTTTAAAGCATGATGGTAAAATACGAATGCGGTTACGAATGTATTAAAACATGTGCTTGTTTGTTGTAAAAATTCGTAATAACGACAAAAAAAATACTAATTTGTGCATCTCCTGACTTCCGTGTGCAGCAATGCTGCCGTTGTAGCTGGTCTATTCTGGGAAAATTTTGTACCCCTTGATTTTGAGTGTGGTCCTGAAAAATCTCTGTTTGAAGTGGTATCTAGCCCTTCCCCTTAGTCCTACTCTTTCAAGCTAATGAGAATTGGGACAGGGAAGGGGTAAGGGGTAGAATTGGGATTGGGCCTAAGTTAATCTATTTGTAAACATAAAACAATTCAGTTGTCCCCACCAAAAAAATCAGGAATTGTGTTGTTTTATTTTAAATAAGTAGCTTGAAACGTTACTTTCTGAGTGCATTTACTCACCCCAAACCTTCATAACTTTCTTTTCTTTGTTTAACACAAACAAAGATATTTTGAAGAAAGCTGAAAAACTGTAACCATTGACTTCCATAGTAGTTGTTTTATGGCAGTCAATGGTTAGAGATTTTCTATTTTTTTTTCTGAATATAATTTTTTGTTCCTAAGATAAAAAACAACAAATGAAGATTGGGAACCACTTGAGTGTGTTAAGTCAGCTTAACAGTTATAGGTTACAACGCAAAGTAACTAATTGCTTTTTACAGCAGTATATGCCAAAACACTTACATTTTGATTACATGGGAACTATTATCTCCATTCAAATGTCCAGCAACATTTTAAATATATTTATTTTTAAAAAATGTAAGTCGAAACAACTATGTATCTCTTAAAGAGACAAGTACTGTGCACATGTATACATACAGTATACTATAACATAGCAAGCATATTATAATATAGCACCCTTTGATCTGTCACGCACTAACAAAATCAGAACAGACAAAATACAGTCATATTTTATTATATATGTCAAATTGCTTCTGCTACATTGTGCCATGAGAAATAAGGCCGATTTTAAGGTTGATTGACAGATCAAAGGGGTTTTCTTGGGAAACCTCCTGATCTACACATCTGCTCAGCAGCTTGCGAAAACATATAGACCTTGAATCGCATGAACCACATCTTCGTAAAAACCCAATTTCCAATCTTTAATCTCTTTGTCCCATAAACACAAGATATCAGGAGGTGTGCTATTAGTAGAAGCCAGAATAGAAGGGGAAAAAAGATGGGGTGGGATTTTGGGGGTTGGTTGACTTCCCTGAATACAAAAAAGCTTTGAGAGAGACAGTCCTCGCTGGAAAGACTTCGAAAGAGAAAGTCATGCTCAAAGAGAGTTTTATGATCTTTGTGAGTAATCCAAGCACTTTAGAAAAAAGGGCATTACTGCATTTTGTCTGATCTGTTTTATTCTGTAAGAACTAGAAATGTTTTAGAAGTGCTACATCTGATTGAAGATGTTGCTGGGCATAAGACATTTAAATAGTTTGGATGGCAGCGTTCACACTCATTCAAATGAACCACACTGGAGTATTTGTACACTAGAGTAATTGCACCAGAGTTCAATTTAATTAAATCAAACCTCCCAAGTGTAAATGTGTTGTCAGAAGACATTTAAACAGGACAAATACTAATGTGTGGGAAATAAAACAAAAATATTGAAGTCTATATACACTACCTAACAAAAGTTTTGTTGTCGATCCCAGTTGTCAGAGCAACAAATAATAACTTGACTTCTAGTTGATCATTTGGAAAAGTTCAGAAGGTAGATTTTTCTGATGAACCATCTGTTGAACTGCAACCGAATCATCACAAATATTGCAGAAGACCTACAGTATTGGAACCCGCATAGACCCAAGATTCTCAAAGTAATCAGTCAAGTTTGGTGAAGAAAAAATCATGGTTTGGGGTTTCAAACAGTATGGGGTAGTGCGAGAGATCTGTAGATGGCAACATCAACAGCCTAACTGTACGTTAACACCGAAAGTAGCGAGAGCGTCAAAGGTCGCTCTGGCCGCCCTGGCCACAACGCTGTCTGCCTTGAGCTCCGGCGGCGAGAGCGTCAAAATTCGCTACACATTGATCTCGTATTTAAAGGAGCCGTTGCTGCATATCATATCAGTAACAGTCCCGCATAAAACATGCTTTCTAGCGTGAAGATGTTGCACACTTATTATCAAATTCACTTAACTACGGAAGATCTAGTTGCATGTGCTGTGGCTTTGCTCCACGATGTGTCCATATGCCTGAAATATTCTGAAGCAGCAATACTGTTTTGTATTGTCACATGAAATTCCCGCTTTTCTTAAAGAAAAAAAAAAAAATATATAACATTGATGCACATCAGTAACACTCGCCATAACTTTTTTAATATACGTTCCAGTTAGAAAACATTGCAAATAATTGGAAATCCAGCGACCGCAATAATTAAACCCATGGGAACAACTGTGGTCGGAACCAAAGTTCACAGTGACTGTGTTCTCTGACTACTCTCAAGCGGTGGACTTCTATATTCTGATTGCTTGCCGCCGAACCGCGTCATAGCTCATTACCATAAAGTTGACTTGATTTCAACTCTTCTCGACGCTCACACCGGCAAAGACGCGCCGCACTGCTCCTCGCCGCTTATCGCCGCCGGCTCCCATTGAAAATGAATGACTTCCGGCTACTTTGACGCTCTCGCCGCTTTCGGTGTGAACGTACAGTAAGGTATCAAGACATTTGTGCTGCCCATTACATTACAAACCACAGGAGAGGGCAAATTCTTCAGCAGGACAGCGCTCCTTCTCATACTTCAGCCTCCACATCAAAGTTCCTGAAAGCAAAGAAGGTCAAGGTGCTCCAGGATTGGCCAGCCCAGTCACCAGAATTAACATTATTGAGCATGTCTGGGGTAAGATAAAGGAGGAGGCATTGAAGATGAATCCGAAGAAACATGATGAACTCTGGGAGTCCTGCAAGAACGCTTTCTTTGCCATTCCAGATGACTTTATTAATAAGTTATTTAAGTCATTGCAGAGATGTATGGATGCAGTCCTCCAAGCTCATGGGAGTCACGATATTAATTCTTTTTCCATTAATCCAGAGGCCTTTGCCTTTCATATAAGCCACTTCTGATACCACATGTTCAACTAGAAGTCATTATTTATTGTACCTGAAACTTATAGGCGACAAGACTTTTGTCAGGTAGTGTATATATTTTTAATCTTGGACCTACATTTTGAATCCTATGATTTTGTCATTTCTATTTGTGAAAGGTTTTGCTTTGAGTGTTCAGTCTTTTTGACTCATGTTCAAGTGTTATTAAGCCCAAACCATTTCTGCTTTTAATAAATGTTACCGTTTCAGTGTTACAATTTGTTATAAACAAGTGTTTGTTGACAGATATTCAATATACAACTATACAAACTGCCATTGTAAAAGGGAAGAAAGCCTGCTTATGAATGCAAATTTTTAAAGGGGATATATTGCTAATTTTGCCCAATTTTATATTAATCTTGAGGGTTTATAGAGTAGTATTGCTTCCATCCTTTCTCCAAAAAGAGGTCTTTAGTTTTTTTTAATACTTTTAGGACAAATTTACAGCTTTCCGATTCTCTTGGGGTGAAAAACGTATGCCTGGAGGCGTGCCGTAGGCAGATCTACTAAGTCAACAGTGCACAAACCGAGCCAGAGAAAAACGAGTGTGTTGCTTGTCAAAGATCAAAACGTATCAATGTTTTCAATTAAATAACGTTTGCTTAGGTTGCAGACATTTTAATACACAGATTTACTAGCAAAACAAGTTATTTGTATATACAGTATATGCAAGACAGCAATAATAATCATTTTACACATACTCCGAAAAACTGTGTGGTTCACAACACCTACACACTTTTTAGGTAATTAGAATGTTTAATCTGTTCTTCTTCCAGTTAAACAGACACTCATTTCATGTAGTTTATGAGAAGTTGATAATTTGACATGTTGTAAATCCAGCAGCTCTAATCTTTGCTGCAGTGAATAGGGCTGCAAATATTAAAGTGCTGCATTCTAAATAACTCACCAAAGGGGGTCAGCTGAAGTATTTAAAACTTAAAGGGTTAAGTTTGGATGTGAGGCAAAGACTCATTCTCAGCCAAATCCTGTGTAGCACTGTTGTGGGTGATAGGCATGCTCCCAATGGTCATGCATACGGTTTTCCAAGAGAAATGCTCGTAAGAAGGATGTTTGCCTTTGGTTACGTATCCAAGAGCCAGACTCAGAAACAAAAATTGCGCAGTGACACAGAAGTAGGATTTTGGGAAAATAAATACTCTGTGTTCCATGCAAATTATATTTAGAAACTTGACCCATTCTTAAGCAGGAAAGTCCAACTCTTTAACAGTGTAAACTAGGAATATACAATATATAGTTTCAGCATCAATACTGCAATCTGCACATCTGCAGTAGTCGCAGGATATGCAATGCTGAGTCTGAATTATTATTATTTTTTTAATTGTAAGGTTGGAAAGTGTAACAAAGATTAATTGTATTTAATTATTCATATGGAATTTAACTGAATTCAAACTGAAAACAAGACTTACCCCACTGGCAGACAATTAATGAAATATTCTAAATTTCCACTTATTAATTCTATATATAAAACAATATTTTTACTTGATCTAAGAAATGTTATTTGGATTAGAAACGAGACAAATAAAGAAAAGCATTTTCAGCATTGTGATTATTCAATTTCTGTACCTGAATATTTTAGACTTCACAGAAAATTAAAATCATCTTGTCAAACTACAGTTAGGTCCATAAATATTTGGACATTGACACAATTCTAACATTTTTGGCTCTGTACACCAACACAATCGATTTGAAATGAAACAAACAAGATGTACTTTAACTGCAGACTGTCAACTTTAATTTAAGGGGATTTACATCCAAATCAAGTGACCGCTGTAGGAATTACAGCAGTTTGCATATGTGCCTCCCACTTGTTAAGGGTCCGAAAGTAATTGGACAGAATAATAATCATAAATCAAACTTTCACTTTTTAATACTTGGTTGCAAATCCTTTGCAGTCAATTACAGCCTGAAGTCTGGAACACATAGACATCACCAGACGCTGGGTTTCAAAAACTCTTTGGTTGCTTTTGCAGTATGCTTTGGGTCATTCTCTATCCGCATCTGTGAAGTGCCGTCCAACACTTTAGAATTCATCCTGGTGCTTTTGTCAGCAGTCACATCATCAATAAATATAAGAGAACCAGTTCCATTGACAGCCATACATGCCCACGCCATGTCATTACTACCACCACGCTTCACTGCTTAGGATCATGAGCAGTTCCTTTCCTTCTCCATACTCTTCTCTTCCCATCACTCTGGTAAAAGTTGATCTTGAACTCATCTGGCCATAGGATGTTGTTCCAGCATTGTGAAAGCTTTTTTAGAACTCTAATCTGGCCTTCCTGTTTTTGAGGCTCACCAATGGTTTACATCTTGTGGTGAACCCTCTGTATTCCCTCTGGTGTAGTCTTCTCTTGATTGTTGACTCTGACACACATACAACTACGTCCTGGAGAGTGTTCTTGATCTGGCCAACTGTTGTGAAGGGTGTTTGCTTCACCAGGGAAAGAATTCTTCGGTCATCCACCACAGTTGTTTCCGTGGTCTTCCGAGTCTCTTTGGATCTCATCTTGAGAGTTGACAGTAACAGATTCCAAATGCAAATAGCACACTTGAAATTAACCCTGGACCTTTTATCTGCTCATTGTTATTGGTATAATGAGGGAATAACACACACCTGGCCATGGAACAGCTTAGAAGCCAATTGTCCAATTACTTTTGAACCCTTAACAAGTGGGAGGCACATATGCAAACTGTTGTAATTCCTACAGCGTTCACCTGATTTGGATGTACAGTAAATACCCTCAAATTAAAGCTGACAGTCTGCAGTTAAAGCACATCTTCTTTGTTTCATTTCGAATCGATTGTCTTGGTGTATAGAGCCAAAAATGTTAGAATTGTGTTGATGTCCAAATATTTATGGACCTAACTGTATATTTATATTGCAATATATATCGCAGAAAAATGTAATATGGCAATATCAGATTTTTCCAAGTTCATACAGCCCTAGGGTAAATAACTCTGAGTGTATCAAATTGCAGATCAACTCTTTAAATACTAAATCACTTTGCATAATCAATATATAGATCTTGTAGCCATGTCCACTAGGTCTAGTTTTGTGTGTGTGTGTGTGTGTGTGTGTGTGTGTGTGTGTGTGTGTGTGTGTGTGTGTGTGTGTGTGTGTGTGTGTGTGTGTGTGTGTGTGAAAAGGTCATTTAAATTGGTTGTGATATTTGTGCACAGAAAATTCATATCTAAATGCATCATACATCCCCCTATGAAGCTACAATGGTGCATCAAAGTGGGATGTTCACATTAATATGTACCTGATAAAATTGCACATATAGCTGTGTAATAACTGTGAAGTCTTTTCCAACATTTCACAGTACCATTAACGCACATATCACAGACATTCTCCTCTTTTACAGTCCCTTTATAGCTGCGTTTAATCACTCACATACATAATGCATGATGCTAAAAATCTTTTGGTTAAGAAACTGATTGCCAAAACGTACATTTTTAGATGTCTGAATAATTTACTAAAAGCTTTGTTTAAAAGCCTGCAAATGAAAAAGTCCACGTCTCTGGTGTCATGCAGCCTATCCAGCCTGGCTCCGTATTATTGTAATTAGGAATAAAAGAGCAAAATAGGCAATTCCCTCTCATTCTCTTTATGAATATTCTCTTAGATTCTCCTGGCTACAAGATCGTCCTTTCTCTTCACATTTTGCCTACTCAACTTTCTGACACATTGCATTTTCACACACCACTGACCATAGGACAAGCATTACAGCAGGCAGCCAAGTGAGTCCATAAGGATGCATGCGAAGATTTGCTTATATTGGCCACAAACGGCATAGCTGAGACTCGCCCAGTACGTGATTCATCCAAATTGCTAGCAAGTTTACAGTAACTCCTATAGCTGAACTCTACATCTGAATCGGTGGAATGAGGAAAATGAGCAGAATGAAGGAAAACACATAAATATCATACACACTCGCGAATACCACATTAAGTTTCTACCACAATATTATACATTTCAAATGCAATGGCAATACAGGAACTTGGGTCATTTCTCTGCACTGTAAAAAAACAAATCCATCAAGTTTTCCCAGTACTGGGTTGCAGCTGGAAGGGCATCCGCTACGTAAAACATATGCCGGAATAGTTGGCGGTTTATTTAACTGTTGTGACCATAGACTGTAAAAGATATGGACATAGTGTCCGTGACGTCACCCATAGGTTTCTAAAGAGCGCAAATGAAGCTACATGTGGGCGTGGCCAAAACAGCTTGCCATATTATCTGATAATTGTAGGAAATAATTCCAAAAAAGCAACTGACTGTGTAAAACAAAACAAAGCAAAAATACAATGTATATGCCGAGTTCACTGGCTAATCAGCCAGAATCAGCTGAGGTGACATGATGGCGACCAGCGTGACTTAGCTGTTACTCAAGTAACCCCGCCCTTAATTATGCAGACTTAATATATTCATTCATTCATTCATTTTCTTTTCGGCTTAGTCTCTTTATTAATCTGGGGTCGCCACAGCGGAATGAACTGCCAACTTATCCAGCACATGTTTTACGTAGCGGATGCCCATCCAACCGCAACCCATCTCTGGGAAACATCCAAACACAATCATTCACACTCATACACTACGGACAATTTAGTCTACCCAATTCACCTGTACCGCATGTCTTTAGACTGTGGGGGAAACCGGAGCACCCGGAGGAAACCCACGCGAACGTAGGGAGAACATGCAAACTCCACACAGAAACGGCAACTGACCCAGCCAAGGCTTGAACCAGCGACCTTCTTGCTGTGAGGCGACAGCACTACCTACTGCGCCACTGCAGTCTCAATAAACGAGATACTGGATGCGAGTATGAACTGCTGGAGGAGTGTTGCTTGAATGGAATTTGAGACCGCACGCCGTATGAGAAAAAACCTCAGCATTTCATGATGCAGGTGTCTGTCTTTCTTCACTGACTCGGTAGGTGCAGAGAATAGTGTCAAACAGCCGTGTGTTTATAGACTATCCTGATGCAAAATGCAGCTAAAATCCTACACAACGGTATTAGTTTAAGTTGTTTACATGTCTCTACTGCACTTCAATAACATGACTAAAATCACCATACCACACATCTAAATCAGATTTCTGTTTAGTTCGATTATACGTTTAATTGGATTAAGGTAATCAAAAATAACTGTTTACATCAGAGTCTGTGTCATCAGAATGTGTCTAAATCACATTAAAATCAGATTATTGGTGTCAATGTAAACGTACTCATTGTCAGTTCAGTATCGTTTGCTTATTGTTACTCTGTGTCTCGTCAGGACGAGCTTGTGTATCTTCTAGCTGTTTCTGGAGTGCTACTTAAATCTGGACTTCAACGACTCTTCTATAGAGCACCACGTTTATTTTATTTTTTCTGGTTTGAACTGTTTTTGCACTGTTATCTTTACCACATGTCAATAAAGACCTTTAAGAAGGCATCTTGTATCCTTCTTTGTTGTTGTTCTAATTATTTTGGGGATTGTGACAAATATAAGCTGTTCAGCGTCATTCACACAACTACTAAATACCATCATGGTAACACACATGACTCTAATGTAATAAACATTTTTATAAACATTAGATGTAAAATAAATCTGCACATAAATTAAGAAAAAAATAAATAAAACCAAGCGACGCAGTGGCACAGTAGGTAGTGCTGTCGCCTCACAGCAAGAAGGTTGCCGGTTCGAGTCTCGGCTGGGTCAGTTGGCGTTTCTGTGTGGAGTTTACATGTTTCGCCCACGTGGGTTTCCTCTGGGTGCTCCAGTTTCCCCAACAGTCCAAAGACATGCGGTACAGGTGAATTGGGTAGGCTAAATTGTCCATAGTGTATGAGTGTGAATGAGTGTGTATGGCTGTTTCCCAGAGATGGGTTGCGGCTGGAAGGGTATTCGCTGCGTAAAACACATGCTGGATAAGTTGGCGGTTCACTCTGCTGTGGCGACTGCGGAATAATAAAGGGACTAAGCTGAAAAGAAAATGAATGAAAACAGAACCATTCATTCATTCATTTTCCTTCGGCTTAGTCCCTTTATTTATCAGGGGTTGCCACAGCGGAATGAACCGCCAACTTATTCAGCACACAGTATGTTTTACACGGATGCCCTTCCAGTTGCAACCCAGTACTGGGAAACATCCATACACACACACACACACACACACACACACACACACACACACACACACACACACACACACACACACACACACACACACACACACACACACACACACACACACACTGTGGACTGTGGGGGAAACCGGAGCACCCGGAGGAAACCCACACCAACATGAGGAGAACATGCAAACTCCACACAGAAATGACCCAGCCGGGACCCGAACCAGCGACCTTCTTGCTGTGAGGCGACAGTGCTAACCACTGAGCCACCGTGTCACCCACAGAAACCATAGTAATGTTGAATTCTGGGAAAATCAGTTTATGGGTAGTCACCATATATACACTTTTGATTCCTGTTCTATTCAAAATGATTTGAAACAACACAATTCTTAAGTTTTTTTTTGGGACAACTTAATTGTTTTATGTTCAATCCACTTAAATATGTAAAAACAATTAAGATAACTTAATCGATTTATGCTGAATTGTGTGGAACCCAGCATTTTTTACAGTGTATTAAGGAAATTGTTAACCAGGTTACAGCTTTTTACACTCACTAAGTGCACTAAGTTACTGAGAAAATAAAATAAGTCTATCAACAACATGTTGGTACTGTAAATACTCCACGTCTGACAAGATCATGCCATTTTTAATGAGCCTATAGGGGCTGGAAATGAGGTTTAAAATGACTTCGGATCCTATATGTTCCCTGGAATGTAGGAATGGCGCTCCAACAATAATTTGTCCCTAATTAATAAAGCTGACAGGTTGTTTATCAGGAAAAGCAGGAAAGCGTGAGTCTGCTTACGCCTGCAATCAAACACACACAGACACAGCTAAACCAGTGATGCTGAACACTCTTTGGAATACATAACATAAATCGGTCCATTCCCCCTCCTAATGCACTGCTGAATTTAAAAGAGGCGTCTGTGGAATGTGGAATGAGGGGAGGCCATGATATACTCCAGTGTTTTCCCTTTGAAGAGTGTTGCTGAAATCTTTACCCAGCTGCTTATCAACGGCGCTGAAAGTGAGAGTGCCTGGAGGGCGCAGAGCAAACACAAACAATCAGCAAGCCTTTGAAATAAAACTCATTACTGAAAGCATTTGTTCTACTGACATTAGTAATTATTACGGAAGGTTGATTAGAATATTTAAAGCGGTTATTTGAAGAATTAGTTCAGTGGCTTTAAGGGAAAGTGATTTTAGCAGTGGTTCTGAACCGTTTCATACATTTCCTTGGAAATGATATACTCTCAAAATTGTGCTTTCTTGATTTGCATAAAGACAATTATGTGTATCAGATAATGACATTATCTTACAAACAATTAAGTAAAACAATGAAAACAAATAAATTGCTAAATTACGGTGTTTAAATCAAGCATCAAGAAGCCAAGCATAAAAACAATAACTGTAATACATTTACATGTACACACCACCCCATGTACACATACATGTAATACACCCGCCCACTATGATTTTCAGAAGACGCATCTTAAAATGGGATTCTGTGTAACAAAGCAAAACATCTTGCCAGTCATATGAGCCAGTGCAGCCCCAAATAATGTCCTCTGTTTATCTACATATATGAAACTATTTATTTACATATACAGTTGAAGTTAGAATTATTAGCCCCCCTGAATTATTAGCCCCCCAGTTTATTTTTTCCCCCAATTTCTGTTTAACGGAGAGAAATGTTTTTTACACATTTCTAAACACAATAGTTTTAATAACTCATTTCTAATTAGTGATTTATTTTATCTTGCCATGATGACAGTAAATAATATTTGACTAGATATTTTTCAAGACACTTCTATACAGCTTAAAGTGAAATTTAAAGGTTTAACTAGACTAATTAGGTTAACTAGGCAGGTTAGGGTAATTAGGCAAGTTATTGTATAATGATGGTTTGTTCTGTAGACAGTCAGAAAAAAATTTAGCTTAAAGGGGCTAATAATTTTGAAAAAAAAATGTAAATGTTTTTTAAAAGCTCCTTTTATTCTAGCCGAAATAAAACTAATAAGACTTTCTCCAGAAGAAAAAATATTATCAGACATACTGTGAAAATGTCCTTGCTCTGTTAAACATCATTTGGGAAATATTTTAAAAAGAAAAAAAAGTTCAAAGGGGTAATAATTCTGACTTCAACTGTATTTAATGTTTATACTTTGCTACAACCCTTTAAACCAACAGCTTTTGATTAATTTGACATTTTCAAGATATTATATTTAAATGTTATGGCATGCTTTATAGCTTTATATATTTTAATAAGTACTGCTACATTAAGTTAGTTAACTTACATTATATATATAACGAATGTTGTATAAAACATTAGACACTTCACTTGTATTTCATATATTTTTGTAATATGATTTTTAATATGCATTTCAATCCAATTAATACGCTTTTTGTGTATATAAAATCACTTTCTGAGGTGGACACTAAAATATGATGTCTTGTCTTAACTTTCAACTATTGGCAATTTTTTTTTATATTAAATTTTGTGCTATATATAGTATTTTACAAATGTTATTTAAACATTAGACACTTGTATTTAAAATGATTTGTATGATGTATTTAATCATTCATCATTCATTCATTTTCTTTTCCGCCAACTTATCGGATGCCCTTTCAGCCGCAACCCATCTCTGGGAAACATCCACACACACACTCATTCACACCCATACACTACGGACAATTTAGCCTACCCAATTCACCTGTACCGCATGTCTTTGGACTGTGGGGGAAACCGGAGCACCCGGAGAAAACCCATGCGAACGCAGGGAGAACATGCGAACTCCACACAGAAACGCCAACTGCCCCAGCCGAGGCTCGAACCAGCAACCTTCTTGCTGTGAGGCGACAGCACTACGCCACTGTCTTAACTCTCAACTATTTGCAATGCACGGACAACCTTAAGATTATCAATATACACTATAGACAGTTGTACTTGAAAGTTTGTATACCCCTTGCAGAATCTGTTAAAATGTGAAACAGAGTAAGACAAATCATACAATTTTTTTATTCAGTTTTAATAATTACATTATTTTAGTATTTTAATTTTGTGTTATATATAGTATTTTACAAATGTTATTTAATTATTAGTCACTTCACTTGAATTTTACATATTTGAAATATGTATTTAATATGCTTTTCAATCGGATTAATATGCTATTTGTGTATATAAAATCCCTTTCTGATGTGGACACCAAAAAATGATGTTTTGTCTTAATTATCAACTATTTGCAATGCAAGAACAACTAGATTATCAATATATACTATAGACAGTTGTACATGAAGGTTTGTATACCCCTTGCAGAATCTGTTAAAATGTAAGGAATTTGACCAAAATAGGGAGGTCATACTAAAAGCATGCTATGTTTTTTTGGTTAGTTCTATTTCACCCCCTGACTCTTTGCCACCATGCATTGTATTTCCTTCTGGAGCGTCAGTGAGCATTTGAACCTTTTTTAATAGTTGCATTTGAGTCCCTCAAGCATCCTCAGTGTGAAAGACTGATCTCACAATCATACAGTCACTGCTGGAAAGGGTTCAAATCTGCAGAAGATGCTGGAAAACGGAAGAATCTGCAGGACACGGAGTTTAACTCTTCAGAACAAAGACGAGACTCATGAACAACCATCACAAAGCAAAAAAAAAAAAGAAAAAAAAAGTTGTAGATCAACAGGTAACTACACAGTATTGAAAAAGGTACACAAACTTTTGCAGGAAGTAATTTTAATAACTTTAGCTTTGTTTTTGTCTTGTAAATTATCTTTTATGTAAAATATTTTACTCAGGGTAGCACTAAATAAAAACTTAAATGCTCTCTTATTATGATCTCTTATTTTTGTTAAAATTCTTTATATTTTAACAGACTCTGTGAGGGGTACACAAACATTCAGGCACAACTGTACATACTAAGATTTATATCAATTTTTAAATGTAAGCAAAAGCAAAGCTGAATTTTCAGTCTTGTTGTCACATGGGCATTCAGAAATCATTTTAATATGCTGATTTGATGCTCAGGAAATGTTCATCTCTCATCAATGTTGAATACAGTTGTCCTGTTTGATAAATTCCTCTATCTGACCACCCAAAAGCAAAATCTAAAGTCATCTCACACAGTACTACAACTACAAAAGCAAAGCATGTAGGAAGCTGTAGGTTTTTGAGCGATTTCACCAGAGTGTTTTTCCTGTGATGATGTGAAGGCAGAACAGAGCAATTATCCACAACACTGCCTGACAGTAAGGAGCTCTCTGATGTCTGTCCAGATTTATCTGATTGGATAATCAGCCAGTATATAGTACAGAGTACCACCATCAGCCAGTTAAAATCCCTCCAGTATTCATGTCGAGCAAAGAGGAGAGATGACTGGATATATAAAAAATTATATCTTTACTTTCATAGAATTGAGAATCCCTTATAATTTCATTACTCATCCATTCATTTTCTTTTCAGCTTAGTCCCTTTATTAATCAGGGATCGCCACAGCGGAATGAACCGCCAACTTATCCAGCATCTGTTTTATGCAGCGGATGCCCTTCCAGCTGCAACCCATGACTGGGAAACACCCATACGCTCTCATTCTCTCACACACACACACACACTACAGACAATGTAGCTTACCCAATTCAGCTATACCGCATGTCTTTGGACTTGTGGGCGAAACCGGAACACCTGGAGGAAACCCATGTGAACAGGGGGAGAACATGGCAAACTCCATACAGAAATGGCAACTGGCCCAGCCGAACCAGCGACCTTCTTGCTGTGAGGTGACATCGTTACCCACTGCGCCGCCTAATTTCCTTACTGTAACCTTAAAATAGGTGCAAATACTACACATGAAACACCCACATTGTTTCATGCAGGTATGTAAAAGCCAAAAACAAATAATGCATGCCTCAAAAAATAAAGACAGAAACATTTAAACCGTTTTGAGGACTTTAATAAACAGTAAAAAAAGTAGGAAATTTGGTTTGTGGTTTGAACAAGTTTATTTCCCCCTCACTGTTACTTTACCATATTGAAACATTATATTACAAACTGACTGTTTCAGAATTATTTAAAAGAAATGACCAACTTCTTTCTGAGGCATAAAGACCGGACTGTCTACATGCATGCTAACCTCATGAAACACAATGCTTAGAAAGGAATTTAGGTAATCTTTTTACAAGACTTGTTAGGCACAGTTTGGTGGCAACATTTAATTTTTTTGGGTCTGGATCAGACTGACATCACAACATGAAACGAGTTTTGACATTGTCAAATTGGACTGAAATTCTGGCTCCTTTCAGAACAAATCTCCTAAGGCATAACTCTCTTGAACGTCACAAACACAGCTATTCATATGGGAAGTTCCTTCAACTGAAAAATAAATAACCCACATTACTCAACCATGCATTCCCATCAATTTAAGAAGCTGTCTTGTTTGCCATGTGACTGTTGAGCAACTGTTTTGCAAACTAAGAGATCAGTGTGTGAGCAACAGTAGAACAGCTTTTTATTGCCTCTTGGAGGACAGCAGAGAATGAGGCTCAGTGGTTTTAGAGTCATTCCTCCTTACCCCCTGCCTCAATTTGCTCTCTTAGCAAACTGTCCAGATAAACATCCACAAATAATTATGGACTAAAGAATGTCAAAGGGAAAAAGATGGGGCGCTCCCCTCAATCCGTCAAATTCTTCTTGAAACTCCCTCAACTGTGAAGTTACAAAACAGTTTATTTACATTTTCACACCGTCCAGTCACAGTTCTGCCTGCTTAAACATGGGACTTAGTTCCGCTACCAGATATATCAGCAGCCGCTTTATCACCAGCACCAGCAATCCAGTGATAGCAATCATTGGTGTTCTTGTTCTGTGGTTTAACTGTGTAGCGAGTACAATAGATAATACCTAGGACCACCATAACCACAATGAATATACAAAGTGGGACTAGCAATCCAACCAGCAACCAGCTGGTCCCATGGCTGTTCTCACTGCTGCTGTCTTTATTAAGGATACTCTTTTCCTCTACTCCGAGTGACTGCATTGAAAACAAGGTGGAAGTTTGCTGCTCTGGCCCAAAGGTGGTGTATTCATCATCAAACTTGCCATTAAAATGGCCGGGGTCATAAGGGTCGTAGTCTCCAGGGAAGTCAAGAGGGTTATTTGCAGTTTCCTGTATCTCAGGCTTTGTTTGGGTTGAGCTGAACCAAAGCCAATTCCAAGCCCCGCCTAAAGTTGTGGAGGAAGGGAGTTCTGTGGGAACTGGGGTGCTCTCATCCTCATAATAGTCTGGTGTGGGTGTTGGAATAGTTGGTGGAAAAAATGCATTATGAAGCGGCTCTTTTGGATGAAGGTAACCATCAATATTAGTGACCTCAGGGGAGCTTTCAGTCATGGTAGTTGTTTCAGGTTCCTCTTCAGATGTCAAAAACGAGTCTGTTGAAACAGTCTCCACATTAGGCAGCTCAGTCTGCCAGTCCTGAGGTGTTTTCAAATCAGGCTCATGTGAAAAGTGCCATGGGTATAAAGAGTGCTCTGGTCCCCAAATGGGAGTAGACGATGGGTCAAAAATAGTGGTTGTGTCCTCTCCAAGAGGTCTGCAGGAATATTGGTCAGGTTGGAGATTATAACCTTCTTCACAGTAGCACTCAAAGCCTCCATCATAATTGATACACATCTGTTCACATGTCCCTTCAATTTGACATTCGTCAATGTCATGACAGTGACTCTGGTCCTCCTGCAATGGGGCAAAACCATAATGGCAATGGCAAATATGGGAACCCATTGTGTTTTCACAAGCATGTTCACACGGGTTGTTTATACATTCGTCCACATCCTCACAAGCACCATCTTCATCCTGTTGGTACCCTTCCCGGCAGCGACACTCAAAAGTTCCAGGTGAATTTACACAGATATGCTCACAAGGACTTTGTAGGCATTCATCGACATCAACACAGCCCCGTTCATCAGGTGCCAACATGTAGCCATCGGGGCAGGCACAGCGGTAGCCATCCATCACAGCTAAACACTCAAACTCACATGGAGCTCCATTGCAAGGGTCAGACAGAAAGCAGCTTACCCCATCTTCAGCCAGGAGAAAGCCCTCATTGCAATCACAGTAGTAGTGCAAGTCGGTTTCAATGCAGAAGTGATGGCAGCCTCCATTATGCTGATCGCACCATCTTGTCTTAGATGTTTCAGTGCAAAAAGGTGGGTCTCTGTTCCAAAATACAGTTCCATCTTCCTTTTGTGTGCAGAGAACTGACTGGTCATCCTTAGCAAGACATGGTACAGTTGCAACCGATCCATACGGGACATGTGTTAAGATGGTGCTCAGTAGGTTAAAAGGAGTGCTGTAAAGTATATTCCCTCCACCCTCGCTAGCAATAGCAGTACACATGCCTCGGAAGTTGTACTTGCACAGGTAGCCATCCACTGAAATCGAACAAGGTCCATCTTTCCATTTTAGATTATCCCCTCGGTCAGCAGCTCCAGTGCTGTAGGGCATCACCACACATCGTGGGGATGAGCAAGTACTTGCTGAATCGTCCTGAAGCCAGTTTGTGAATTGGGTGTCCTGATCTCCAGTGACCCACGAGAAGCCACGCAGGGGCCGGGTGGGAGAACATTGCCGTGGTTGTCTCTGAAGGCCAATCCAGATATTTGCCTTGCCTCTGTGGTGCTGTCTCAGTTCTACATTGGAAAAGAGTTCTCTGACCATTTCTGCGTCCTTTGGATGTCTGATGGTAGCCAAATTCCCGTCCTGTTCCTTGCAGCTCCGCCAGGCATCCAGGAAGATCTTGCGCTGAAAGTAGAGTACATAGCACCCATCCTCATTGCAGAGCGCATCCCGTTCTCTTAAGTCCTGAGCTTGCACCCCATAGAGGCAAAGTAGTAAAGACAGCAGAATAACACACAGAACTGGACACCCCATACCTCACAACCTGTCCTAATTTCCTTTGCACTCTTTTCCCTTTTTAAAGTAATGCCCTAGATGCCCATTCTTCTTCTACTTCTACCTGTAGTAAACTTTTTCCCTTCTTTCTTTTTTCTCTCTGTCCACCCTCCTTTCCCTGTCCTGTCCAGTGGAGATCTTTGCCTTTCTGAGTACTTACAATCTCACCCTTGACGTTCCAGCAAAAGAGAAAGAGAGAGAGAGAGAGAGAGAGAGAGAGAGGGAGGGTTGGAGAGATGGAAGGAGTGACTGAAAAAAGGGGGAGTCAAAAAAAAAAGATGTTTTTGGCAGAGGCAGAACCAGTGTGTGTGTATTTTGGGGGGAATGGGGGGAAGTGCGGCAGTCTCTGTGCCTCTTCACCAAAATGTAACGTATGTTTCTCATAAGAGTGTGCATGGAAATGGTTTGGGACTCTGACTTTACTGCACCACCCCCCGCAATCCTATCCACCTCTCCACCTCGACTAAACTCTGAACGCATTCTAACTTATAACAAACTGCAATGCTTACATTTTATAAAAAGCAGATACAAACTTTACAGAATTTAAATGCTGTATCAGCTGTGACAGGCACAGTCACATCTGTCAGAGCTTTCTTATTTCAGCTTTTCTCAGATATTTTCCACTTTTTCATATTGTTTTCTCGTGTTTTTCTTGCTATTTCATCTGTCCTTGGTTCTAGGGAACTGCGGTGATGTGTTATTATGTCATGAAAAAGCTATTATGCTATTAGACAGTCTGAATCCAGCCATTTTCCAAATGTCCCCACTGTCTCTATAACCTGGCCTGTAAAATAAAAAGCAAAAGCAAAAGTTAATATAAAAAATAAAGGGATAAATTAAAGCAAAAATGTATTTATTTTCTCTCCACACTCAAAAAAAATAAATAAACAAATAATTGGATGAACTCAGTTTAAATGAATAAATAAATAAATTTGTTTAGCACCAACAAAAAAGCTATTTACACAATTAAATGCAATTGAGTTGGTCCAATATGATTTGATCAAATAAAAGTTTAAATAGATTTTTATTTTTATTTAATTTAAACTCAAAGGTCTGATGATATCATGTATGTTTATTATGTGTCGTACATTTTGACGCTTTTAGTTTTATTTGAAGTTATACTAAATGTACTAAAAGAGCCATTTTTGAGCATATTTCATTCATTCGTTTATTTTCTTTTTGGCTTAATCCCTTTTATTAATCTGGGGTTGCCACAGCGGAATGAACCGCCAACTTATCCAGCATATGTTTTACGCAGCAGATGCCTTTCCAGCTGCAACCCATCACTGGGAATGAGCATATTTCATGAGTTAAATATACAGTTGATTGAGACTGATCTCAGAACTAATTTTAGGAAAGTTATTGCTCACTGGGCAAAGCAACAAACTGCAGTTTTGCTAATTAAGCTGCCAACACCCAAAGCATGAGTGTTTCTGCAAGGTGGTAATCTCAAAGGATTACATGAAAGTCTTGTAAATCTTCAAACTAAAGTGAAGAATAAACTCTAACAAGTCTTTCTATTAACTTTAAACACCTCAGATTACTTTTATTGTCAACATCTACCTCTGTTAATTCAATCCCACGCAAAGCATGCTGGGAACTACAAATCCCCTAACCAGGTTGTTGCACCAACACAATTCTTTCATGTTGTCCTGACACAAACTGCTTAAGTTAACTTAATGGGTTTTAAATTTAAGTGGACGAAACATACATCAAATAAATTGGCCAAAGAAATTACAAAAAAATTGTTGTTTTAGGTCATTTTAAACAGGTAGCTTGAACAAGCAGCGGTAATAAATTTTGAGTGCATCAAGGGGTTGCAAACCTTTGTGAGTTTCTTTATTCTGTTGAACACTAAAGATGATATTTTAAATAAAGCTGAAAACTTGTAGCCATCGACTTCTATAGTAGGAAAAACAAATACCCTGGAAATCAAAGGTTACAGGTTTCCAGATTTCTTTAAAGTATCTTCTTTTTTGTTCAACAGAAGAAAGAAAGGCAAACAGGTTACATGAACAGGTAAAGGGTGAGTAAATAATGATTTAATTTACTGTACATGTGCATTCTGTTATATTGTTATAGCAAATATAATGATTAAGTTGACACTTTTCATATATTTCACACTGTAATGGAAATATGCAATTTTCTCAACAACACTCATAAAATTATTTTTTGCTGCTTGTTCAATTTACTTATTTAAAATTGGCTGAATCAACACAATTCATGAGTTTTTGGGACAACTTAATTGATTTATGTTCAATCCATTTAAATTAGTAAAAAAACAGGGTTTCTGCAGGTTTCAGCAAGTTAAATTTAAGACTTTTTAAGACATTTTTAAGACCATTATGAATGAAATTTTAGACTCGTACAGGGCTAAACGCTAAGGACTTTTTCGAATGGCCCAGTTGGAAAAGATTCTTATTTGCCCTATGAAACTTTTGCTTTATAATTTAATAAATATAATCATAATAATTTAAGAATTAAAATTTTTAATATTTTAGTTATTTCTGGGCAAAATATTTTAAATATTGTGTCAAAATGAGCAAGCTCTAGTTGTATACATACACTTTTTTTCAACATATCCTTTTGTAAAAATAAAACAAATGTGAAAAATGTTTTAAAGGTTTTAAAAACTATAATAAACTAAATGTATGCACAACAATCTATCCAGGTCAGCTTTTAAATCCAGGTCAACTTTTAAAAATGTTATTGTAAGGAAATTAATTAAACCATTATGGTAAATAGAGTTAAAATGACATTCAAATAAAAATTAAATAAAAAGTTTACGTTTTATTGAGATGGATTGTTGGTGATTGGATGGTTGTTGACCAGATTGGGTTGCTATACATGAACAAAGGACAATTAAGACCTGTTTAAAAAATATTTAAGATCTACAACACAATATTTCAGTAAATTTAAGACTTTTAAGACCCCCCGGACACCCTGAAAAACAAACAAGCTTACCTAATTGATTTGTGTTGTCTTGTGACAATATGAAGGAATTGTAGGGACAATTACAGTGAGAAAAACATTTTTTTTTCTTCAGGCCATAACCAGCTTAAATAGTTAGCATACAGGACCCTTACTGTTTATGTTTTTTGTACCCAATAGAGCCACATAATTGTAAATAATGTTATATAAGAATTTTGTTTTCTTATTTGTACAGTTAAAAAAGTCAACAATGCACATATGGCACATAAACCATCTAGATGTATATAGTATATACAGTCAAGCCCGTAATTCTAAGTACCCCTGCGGGTATTTATAAACTACCTGACTAAAGTCTTGTCGTCTATCCAAGTTTGAGGAACAACAAATAATAACTTGACTTCTAGTTGATCATTTGGTATCAGAAGTGGCTTGTATGTAAGGCAAATCTGGAATGGCAAAGAAAGCGTTCTTGTAGGACTTCCAGAATTCATCAAGATTCTTTGGATTCATATTTAACGCTTCCTCCTTCATCTTACCGCAGACATGCTTAATAATGTTCATATCTGGTGACTGGGCTGGTCAATTCTTGAGCACCTTGACCTTCTTTGCTTTCAGGAACGCTGATGTTGCCATCCACTCTCTAGCACACCCCCATACTGAATGTAACCCCAAATCATGATTTTTTCTTCACCAAACTTGACTGATTCTGTGAGAGTATTGGGTCCATGCGGGTTTCAATAGGTCTTCTGCAGTATTTGTGATGATTGGCATGCAATTCAACAGATGATTCATCGGCAAAATCTACCTCCTGCCACTTTTCCAAATGATCAACTAGAAGTCAAGTTATTACTTGTTGCTTTTACAATTTGGATCGGCGACAAGACTTTTGTCAGGTAGTGTATAATATATATATTTTTATTGTTACTTTATTTTCCACTTATTTAAATGTCCTTCTGTTATTGTGTTGGTATGTATACCCTAAGCTCCTGAAAAACCACAAAAGATTGTTGTGTTTGCGCTCACTTGGCCAATAAAGCTAATTCAGATTCTGTAAATAAATGTAATTATAGAATTAATGTAATTATTTAATTAATGTAAATGTGCAAAGGATGAATTACTATTGTTCATACAGTACCTGACAACTGAAGTGTAGGGAAATTCAAACTACCTCAGGTCAGCCAACTGCCTGTGAAAACACTGCAGCATCAACAATCACTGCGCACCGGAACAATAACACATCTAGTTATGCTAGAGGTTAGAGTATCCACAGGCGTGAGGAACAAAAGCAGATCTAGTTTTGTTAAGAAAACAGAGAAGGGGAAAGACTGAGGTGAATTCTCAGTCTGTGTATGGTCGTAATGGAGATACAGTTTTGTGGGGGGTTACACAGGAGCTGAGGAGGAAATGGCTGGACTTGCAAAAGATCATTAAAAATCTACTTGTTTGAATGAAACACAGATGAAACATATGTTTTAAGATTTGATGCAATTTATGCACTAAAGAGGGGACGGTGAGTCACCTTTTGGAGAGTTTATTTTTCTTGTGTTCTAGTACGGCCAAAGACTCATAAAAGTTGACATAACCTTGAACCGAGCAATTTGTCTCCTGTTGTGGTGATCATTAAAACCAAATATATCACATCATAACTTTCTGTAGAGGTGTCTAAAGGCTGATCAACCTGTAATAGGATTTTTATTTTCAAAATAAATGCACACAGACCAAAAAGAAAAAAAAAACATACAGTGTTCATCGAATTCTCGATGAAATATCACAAAACGTAAAACTATTTTGGTGCTTTTTTTAAAAAACTTGTAATGAATGTTTTTTCACTTCAATTTTATGAATTCTATGCTGTAAAGGTCATGTAAACACTGCCAAATATTTTACTTATATATGAATGGAAAATAGTGTTTATATATAATTTTAAATATTAGTAAAATATTTTGCTAATATATGAATGGAAAATAGATTTTTATTCAACTGAAAAAAAATCATAAAATGCAAAACAATTTAGGTGCTTTTTTAAATAAACTTATAATGAATGTTATTTTACTTCTATTTTAATGAACTATACCCAGGGGTGGACTTAGTGATTCGGTGGCCCTAAGCAATTCCAGGTATGGGGCCCTAACATTAAAACTCAAAACATTTTTTTTTTCTCTGTAGATTCTTTATTTCAAGAGTTCACACTTAGCTGATGATTGATAATAAAGCTTGTTTGTCATGCTGTCCCGGGAGAGAGCCCTGATCTTATGAGATCCTCAAGCCCTGGGCTCCCTCCCGTTTGCAGGGTGAGAGGAGAGTTTGAGCCCGGCTTATTTCTGGCTAATGACAGATATGGATGGCTGAGGAGAGATGTACTTGCTTAGAGCTTGGCTATGGTATCATTTTTGATATGTTCAATTCACTTAGGTTGCGTGTTTTTGGACTGTGGGAGGAAACTGAGAACCAGGGGGAAACCCACACGAGCACGGGGAGTATGAGCAAAGTCTGCACAGAAATGTCATCTGGTTTAGTAGGGACTTTAACCAGAGACATTCTTGCTGTGAGGCAACAGTGCTAATCACTGGGCCGCCGTGTTGCCCATCTGGAAAGGAGGGGGAGTAGGGGTGGGTAGGGGGTATTCTTCAAGACGAAGATATTGAAATAAGAAAACTCTGGTTATTTTTAGGGAGTTGTGAATCATCTGATTGGAGAATCAATCATCAGTTGATGCGGGAGCAGCTGAGAACAAACATAGGCACTTGATCCTCTCGAAATTAGTTTATAAATAAACTTCCCTTATTTTTTTTTTTTTAAAAAGGTCAAAAATATATATTTTAAGTGGAACCTTTATCTTCTTAATGTAAAATGTAATAAAATAAATTCACAAATAAAAAACAAGTTCAAAAACAATAGCCTTATTTGTGATTCGAATTTATTATTTGTAAGTGTAATACAGAAGGAACGTTCCACTAGACTGTTCATGGGGGCCCCCGGTTTTGAAAAAAAGTAATAATGTTAAAATCTTGATGGTTATACTGTAGATAGAATTTACAACATATGATAGAAAATTTATAAAAGAGCTATATGATTAATATAGGCCTCTTGGCATTGTTCAGGGCCACTCAATTCCCCGGGGCCGCGGCTGCTTACCTCGCTTATTGGTTAAGTCCACCCCTGACTCAGAGGAGGTGCGTGTGTCTGTGATCCTTTACTGACTCGGTAGGTCTTCTGTAGGCTGGATTGTCTCATTTCAAAATGCTCAGCCTACCAGCCTACAGAGGACAGATCTCGTCACCTAGCAATCGGAACAGCTGCCGTTAATAAGCGGTAATAAAATTTGTAATGACTTTTAAAATTTTTTTTTATTTATTTTAAGCAATCTGAAGGTAAAAAGCAAGGTTTACAGAAGCTGGAAATACATTTCCTTTTGGTTAGTACATGTACACATAAAAATGAACCGTATATACAATCACTTTTTAGTAGGATGTGTCATACTCTTTGTTAATTAACATGTGTTTAGATATCCAAGTAAAATAAACCTAATTCATACATTAAATCTGGAGTTTTCTTTTAAAAATGTCTTTCCGTTATCAGGGTGCAATAAAGTTTAGGATGCTCGAGGTGGCAAAGGGTCCACCGGTTGTGTCCTTTATTACTTGGGAAATGAAGGACGCATTTTGTAGCTGCATTTGAAAGAGCCTTCGATTTTAAAAAAAATGAGACAGCCTTCGTCGCACTGTAATGACGCAGTTCTCTTCGATGCAGCCTCTGAAATGAGACACAGCCGTTGTCATGGATCCATGTAATAGCTCCACTTTAGTGCAAGACTGACAACTCCAGCAGAATTAATTGTAAATTAAGATCCAAGAATAAAGAGAAGAAAACATCTCCAAGAAGCTTTTGTTACAAGGTTTCGAAAACGGCCAGGCCTTGAAAGAAAGACCTAGTAATAGCGAGAAAATTGAATACGCTTTGTTCGGAAATGTATGAAATCAACTGAAAAATTACATTTCTAGGAATGCACAGAGAGCTTTAAACACCTCATTCGACTCATATTGCCACCGGGCATCTTCTAAATTGACTACCACTTTATTTTCTTTTCATCTTGCCAGCAGTGTTGGTGTACGTAACCTTTATCTCACAACTTCATTTCCCAGGTACACCGAGGTTAAGCTAGGTCAAATCTACAGGACAGTGCAGCAGATCCTCAATGTATGTTTTCTCTTTATTTGCCTTTATTTCTTTTCCTGGAACAGTCCACCCATCACCTGTAAATCACATTTCCTCTTTTCTACCCTTCCTAATATTGGTCTCAGTCTGCTCCTTCATATCTGAGCCCAGTCACACTCACTAACTTACCCTATAATTCTGGCATATGTGATAATTATATGTATTAGAGCTGCGATTAAGAGAATAATGAGATGTTATATGTAATAGAAATCCATGTCTTTAAGTTTCGAGCCTGATTTTATGCTCTGCTGTTGGCAGTTAGTATTACTTGTTACAGTTTAGAGCCTTTGGAAAGTAAAAGCATATGTGACCCTGGATGACAAACCAGTCTTATGTTATCTTATGCATAGGTAAGCCAAAACTGCATTGTATCAGTCAAAACAATTGATTTTTCTTTTGTGCCAAAATCATTAGAATATTAAGTAAAATTCATGTTTAGTAAATGTATTCATTCATTCATTCATTCATTCTCTTTTCGGCTTAGTCCCTTTATTCATCCGGGGACTTATCCAGCACTTTTTTACACAGCGGATGCTCTTCCAGCAGCAACCCATCTCTGGGAAACATCCACACACACTCATTCACACTCATACACTAGAGACAATTTAGCCTATCCAATTCACATGTACCGCATGTCTTTGGACTGTGGGGGAAACCGGAGCATCCGGAGGAAACCCAACATGCAAACTCCACACAGAAATGCCAACTGACCCAACCGAGACTCGAACCAGCGACCTTCTTGCTGTGAGGCGACAGCACTACCTACTGTGCCACTGCGTCCCCTGTTTAGTAAATTTCCTACCCTAAATATACAAAAACTTCATTTTTGATTAGTAACAAGCATTGCTAAGCACTTCATTTAGATAACGTTGTAGGTGATTTTTTTCAATATTTAAATTTTATAGTTACATTTTATGAAATTACATTTTTGCACAATCAGTCTACAGTTGTATCTTGCCTTAATATTGTTCAATACTAACAAACCATACATAAATGAAAAGCTTGTTTATTTATTCATGCTTCTTTAAGCTTTTTTATGAAATCTCAATTTTTTTTTTCCAGAGTCACATATACTGAAGCAACATATACTATAGAGAGTGCTACTCTAATCATTACATATGCTGAACAAAAATGTGGTGTTGAATATATTTTAAATACATCTTCACTCAGAAACTGCTAATACATTTCACAAAAAACAGAAATGGTAACTGAAAATTAACTAAACATGAAAATTGTACACAATTTCATCCACAAAACAAAATAAATAATTATGTTATATGCAGAGCCAGACTGAATCTGCTGCCTTTTTTTTTTTTTTGCTATTTCTGCAAAAAATTGCAGATTTATTTTTATTCATGCAATCATTTATTTTCCTTCAGCTTAGTCTCTATTTCAGAGGTCGCCACAGCAGAATGAACCGCCAACTATTTCAGCATATGTTTTATGTAGCAAATGCCCTTCCAGCCAAAACCCAGTACTGGGAAACACCCATACACTCTCTCATTCACACACAGAAATACACTACGGACATTTTAGTTTATTTAATTCACCTATAGCGCATGTCTTTGGACTGTGGGGGAAACTGGAGCACCCGGAGGAAACCCATGTGAACACGGGAAGAACAGCCGGGACTCGAACCATCAACCTTCTTGCTGTGAGGCGACAGTGCTAACCACTGAGCCATCGTGCCGCCCAATTTATTTTTATTTAGCATATTTTTAATTATTTTGAGAGTAGGAGTTTAAAATTTACATAAAGCAGACATAAAAAAAATCATTCCATCATTTGCTCGCTCTCCACTTGTTCCAAACCAGTTTGAGTTTATCTAAAAATGTTGAAGAACCTGTATACATTGACTTCCATAGTGTTTTTTTCCTACTATGAAAGTCAATTTCTTCAAAATATCTTCTTTTTTTCAGCAAAACAAAAAGCTTTTGAACAGGTTTTGAACAGGTCAAGGGTGATTAAAAAATGGTACATTTTTGGGTAAATATTCCTTAAACCTTTATTCAAAGTTTACAATGTAAACCCAATTAGAACTAGTTTGGTAAACAAAGCTACAGTAGCTCTCTCATCATCATGCAAAGAAAAAGTTACTTTGCAAATTGTACTGTGCTTGAGTCATCTAAATATTTGCATATTATTCAATAATGTTACTGAAATGAACATAAATACTGAATAAATATTTATTTGACACATATTTGCATAATTATACCGAATGACAGTCTCAACAATCTGCAGATTTCTGTGGGCACAGATTCCATGTTGGCCTACAGTTATATGTTGTACTGACTCTACCAATCAACATTCCCAGCTGTGTTTGGACACATGTATTTTGGTGCAGGATGTAAAGTGTAATATGGCTGTGTTTGACATCTTTAAAATTCATAATTCACTCTTGAAAAGTTCTTTTCCTGAACCACGATAAGTCTCAAATCCAATTCAGCTGAAGCCGTCAAGCCAAAGGTGCATTTCTGGGTCAGTAACCATATTCACATGCACAGGCATTCTGACACACGGTGCATGGGGATTACATACATCATCTTCAGACACTGCGCATAGTGTCTGTGTGTATTCACAGTATCTGGGGATCTTTTGAGTCAGATGAAAAACAGAATGTGATAGAAAGACACAACAAATTCCCATGCACAGACATAAAAACACTGTCCTTCTACTGATATCAGCTTGTAGACACATTATTTTGCTTAACGTACTGAATAGTCTTACAACGGCATCTAAATAATTAAAATGCATTGTTAAAACTGTAAATTTAATATAATTTTAGTATGCTTTAGTATCCTTTCTACTTCAGAATGTTATGTTTAGATGGTTAGTTCAATCCAAAATCCAAAATTTTGGCTTTTTTGCCCAATTATTTTTCCAAACATGCAAGAGGTGTGTACGGAGATGTAAATGATTTATATTTGATTTATTTTTTAGCTTTTATTTAGGAAAGGCAAGTTTATTTATATAGCACATTTCATACACAATGGTAATTCAAAGTGCTTTACATAAACAGGAATAAAAGAAATATATATATATATATATATATATTAAAATAATTAAAAAATTATTAAAAACAGTTTAAAATGTGTTAAAACATGATATAAAGGAATGAAAAGTAAAGAAAGACATAATAGTGCGATCTGTCGGACGTAGCACAGTGCTCATTCAGAATAGGCACAGCTAAACAGATGTGTTGTCAGTCTTGATTTGAATGAGCTTAATGTTGGAGCACATCTGATCATTTCTGGAAGTTGATTCCAGCAGCAGGGGGCGTAGTAGCTGAAGGCGGATTCACCCTGCTTTATATGAATTCTTAGAATTTCTAATGTTCCTTTAGCTCTGCGGGATCTATTAGGTTTGTATTCAGTGAGCATATCTGTAATATATTGAGGTCCTAGGCCATTTAGCGATTTATAGACAAGTAATAATACTTAAAAATCTATTCTGAATGTAACTGGGAGCCATTGCAAAGACCTGAGGACAGGTGTGATGTGCTTGGATTTTCTGGTTCTGGTCAGAATCCTGGCAGCAGCGTTCTGGATGAGCTGCAACTGTCTGACTGTTTTTTTTTAGGAAGGCCAGTGAGAAGGCCGTTACAGTAATCCACCCTGCTGGTGATAAAAGCATAAACAAGTTTCTCTAAGTCCTCACATGAGAACAAAGCATCAAATTCTTCCAATGTTTTTGAGATGGTAGTATGCTGATTTAGCAGCTGCTTTGACATGACAGCTGAAATTCAGATTTGACTCCAGAGTCACACCAAGATTCTTGACCTTATTTTTTGTTGTTTGACCCCTAGAACCAAGGCACGCATTCACCTTGAGAACCTCATCTCTGTTCCCAAATGCAATGACTTTCAGCTTTGCTTAACTGAAGAAAGTTTTGGCACATCCAACTGTTAATTTCATCAACACATTGGCAGAGGGTGTCAACATATTAACATTGAGAAATCAGAGTTCCAATAGGGAGGAAAAAAATCGCAGACTAAATTAAAAACATCATCTTTTGTGTAGGATAACTAAAGTCTTATGGGCTTAAAACAAGAGCAAGTCAGTTTTCATTTTGGGGTAAACTAACCCTTTATTTGTTACATTTAGCAGTAAAAAGACTGAACTATAAATTTTGTAAAGTATATCTTGTATAGAAAATATCTTAGTTTCTGTTCAAAAGAATAAAAGTCCTTTAGGTTTGGAATGACATGAGGGTGTGTAGATAAAGACATACTTTTCATGTTGACGTAAACCAACCCTTTAATCCAATTTGTTATCTGTCAAATATTTGCAAAATGTTCTAGCAATAACAATGACTAGCACTGCACTGAGTGAAAATTGTTTCTTCACAGAATGTCAATGAACTTGGAATAAACGCCATTGCTTGACAATATTACTTTCTCCAAAATACATTTGAAAAATTTATATTAAATAATGTTATATTAAACACAGTTGGCCTTGTGTGCATGTAAAATGTTTTCACATAAACTCTTGACCAGAACCTTCTTTATTGCATGTTTGGGAAACCAATCCAGAACTGGCTCTGGTTGATCTGCAGTTAAAAGACTAAGTCTATCTGAATCCTAGTTTTATCAGAACACACATGAAGAATCTAAAGCTTAATGTGGCTTTGATGGAAGATGCCACATTAAGCCCACCAAGTACAATCTGGCCCTGGTTAAGAGAGTGAGGAGAAAGTCTGATTAATACTGGGGTGAGTGAAATGTCAAAGTATTTGTGTAGCCTCCCCCTACACCCCTCAGGGCCAGAGCTCTTACTATCCAGAGCAGGAAAATAGTCTCAGACTGAAGCCCCAAAACAACCCCCTCCGCTCCACAAGTGCCGCCGTGGAACATAATGACTGCTTTGACTCGACAGTCAAGAGCTATTCATATTCACAGTGTCGGAGAGATGTGTTTTGAATTGCGTAACCAGCAAAATTGTAATGTGATACATAACATTTTGGGACTTGTGTTTGTGTTTATTCAGCCTGATCTCATTGTCATTCATAGGGATTCATATTTAATGTTTGCACATACATTTTTCAGCTGAAACATATTTACGGGATCTAGCATCAACATGCATAGTTTGAGAAATACATAAATAAAATAGGCTCATTTTACAACTCCTCTAGAGTTAAACCGTTACCATTTTTACATCCATTCAGGTGATCTCTTCCTCTGGTGGGAGCTCTTTTAGCTTAGCTTAGCATAGTTCATTGAATCAGATTAGACCATTAGCGTCTCACTCAAAAATGATCAAAGAGTTTAGATAATTTCAATATTTAAAGCTTGATTCTTCTGTTGTTACATGTATACTAAGACAGACAGAAAATAAAAAATTGCTATTTCTTTAAGGCTTATATGCTCTTACTCTGGTGTAATAATCAAGGAGCTTTGCTGCTGTATCAGGTGCAATGGTATTACGCAGAATAGTATAAAATAGTCAACCCAGGCCCTTTCTGATTAGGTACCCCTATGTACATTTCTGGAGAGTGCCAAATAAGTCCCAGGTGGTACGTTTTTTTGGCAGTAGTTTTTGTTTTCGCGAATCCGCCAGAGGCCGATGTGTATGCTTTTGACATTCGCGCCCGCTCTTCTCGCGTAAATGCACCAGAGGCCGCTGTCAACTGACTGACTGACTGACTGACCGACCGACCGACCGACGGATCACCCCACCCACCCCTTTCCCTAAACTTAACTGACAGTGTTTTCAAAAGCTCAGACTGACTAGTGCCCACCCCCTTCCCTAAACCCAACCGACAGTGTTTTCAAACGCAATCCAGGAAAAGAAAAGTCCTCGCAGCAGAGATGATTTTTACCACGTTTTTAGATTTTACCACATTCTCACACTGTTATTTACTTGTTTATTTTATTTTTTGGCTTTTGTTTTTGTCTTACTGGCTTTCTGGAACCGGACTCAAACCCTGTCATCATTGTCAACTCAAATCCTCCGATGTATGCAATGAGCCACTGGACAAACTGGTAACAGTGGAAAAGCCATCCATATGGAGGTAAGCGGTCAGCAGGTAAGCGCGAAAAGGAATGGCATTATACCGCTCCGTAGCGTTCGCTTTAAAGACTAAATGCAGCCATACGTTCCTCTGGCTACATAATTTGCGATCTCCAGAAATGTATATAGGGCTACGTTTTCAGAATGAGCCTTTGTTGAAAATATTTCTGAATTGTCTCTCATAAATGTCTCTATAGTTGCAAGATTTACAGGCACTGTGTAATATCATTGTGCCTGTTGAAGCCAAGGTATGGCAGCAAAGTTTTTTGATTATTACGCTGGAATCATTTTTGGGTTGCTAATGGTCTAATCTGATTCAATGATCTATGCTAAGCTAAGCTAAAAGTGCTTCCGCCAGACCCAGAGATTGGCTGAATGAATTCAAATATGATACTATGAACTACGGTAGAGGATTTGTAAAATAAAAATATTTTCAAATAAAGTGGAGTGTTTCTTTAATAAAAAAATGTATAATGTTAATTTACTACTATCCATTACGTATAATATAACTTTATACCTACTATAAGCCTAACCAATTCTTAACAGTGCAATGTCTAAGCAAAAAAAAGCAGTGGTTACCAACACACCTCATTCAGATCATCAGCTCGTTAACAGAGAGATCCATGAACTGATCCTTGTGCGTCAAATAAGAGAGTCATGTTATTTATATTATTAAGAGGGATATTTATTTATGGCGACACAGTGGTGCATTAGGTAGTGCTGTCGCCTCACAGCAAGAAGGTCGCTGGTTCGAGCCTCGGCTGGGTCAGTTGGCGCTTCTGTGTGGAGTTTGCATGTTCTCCCTGCGTTTGCGTGGGTTTCCTCCAGGTGCTCCGGTTTCCCCCACAGTCCAAAGACATGCAGTACAGGTAAATTAAGTAGGCTAAATTGTCCGTAGTTTATGTGTGTGAATTAGTATGTATGGACGTTTCCCAGAGATGGGTTGCAGCTGGAAGGGCATCCGCTGCATAAAACACATGCTGGATAAGTTGGCGGTTCATTCCGCTGTGGCGACCCCAGATTAATAAAGGGACTAAGCCGAAAAGAAAATGAATGAATGAATGAATATTTATTTATTTACATTAGTTCAGAGAGTGTGATCTCCACCTGAGCAGGGGATTACTGTTAGTGAACATCCCACTGTTGAGAGCAGTGTTTATAGGTTGTTCGTAATCACGTGGTTCTAATGACGCGTGAAATTCAGACAGAGGGCAGGAAGTAAAAAAAACTGAATAGGAGATATAGAGTAAAGTCTGTATTTTTGTGATTTATAGCATATTTCAAAGGAGATATAAATAGAAATAAGCACATATGTTGGGCATGATCCTAATATCATGAAGAGGGATAAGTTTTCTACTGAATTAATATATTACGTACAGTATGTACGTCGATGTAATATAATAGCTTTTACAGTATTTAGTAATACTGTATAAGCTATTACGTTACATGGAAAAATACTATAGTAAATACTATAGTGTTTGAAAGCATAGGGGAGAGCGGGGCACAAAGTAACACTTTTTGGTTTTGGCCAAATAATGAACAAAGTAATGGGGTTAGACAAACCATATTTTTTTTACCAACAACACACAAGCCTCTCCTACAATTGAGCACTGGTTGTATGACTGCCGAACCTATGGTTTCTGTGCAGTATTGCCAAAAGTGCCAGGAGTAAAAATGTTACTATTTACCCCACCAGTGGGGCAAGTTGTAACAGACAGAGGGTTAGCTGTAACACCTGCTTAAAAAGGCAGATTTCACACAGTTAATTTAATTTCTGTTTACTTTAAATAGTAGCTGTATTTCCTCAGTGCTTAGCTCAATTTATTTTTTATTCTACAAAGCACAGTATGTTTAATTATTTGTTGGATAAACACATTTGGATTATTATCCATTATTATACAATGCATTTATTTGCAGTATTAGCAAAAATATATATTTTTTTCTATTAAAAAATGTTTTTTATTAAAAAATATTTTTATATAAAAAGTTTCCAACATTACACTTAAAATTCATTACATTCATTCATTCATTCCATTATTTTGTTAGTTTCATTGGTTTCCAACAGTGTGTGGCTTAATTGTAACACCCTGTTACAACTAACACCGCTGTGTCATGTTTTCTTCAAAACTGGCTATAGCAGTCACTGTTTTTTTTACATCTTTCAAAATGGTTTCATATTTTAGCCTAGATCACGGTAATCACAGCAACATAAGATTTTACGTTCATACTTTGACAGATTTTTTTTTAAAATAAAAAAATATCTACTATAATAAAAACGCATAGTCTACGTTATTATTTTTGTATTTTTTTAAGGGGAAAACGTGCTCCACAATAATAACCGTCTAGTTTTGTCGATGAACACCATCAACAAACATTCACCGCTGCTGAGCAACTTGATGCTAACGTTACGGTTGTTTATTCCACCAAAACACCAGTAAAGACATGGATTATTGCAAAACAAGACAGAGATTTCATTGCAGCGATTACATGACAGGGTACATTTTTTATATTCTCCAGGATTTTTTTTTTTTGTATAAGTGTGGTGGTGATTGTATCTGATTTTTATAGAACACATTACCATATTTATGCACATAGGTAGGCATGTATATAATCTTTATTGGTGCTGTCAAACAAATTATTGCGTTCAAAAAAGTTTGTACACATGTATTGAAAAAATGTTCATTACATGCTGCCTTTTCTTCTCTTTTCCAGCCAGTTTCTTGAACTTTCCCTCCTTTATTAACTAAAACTTTTGGAAGTCTATAAAAGCTGTGCGCCATTTCTTATTTTGGCCGATGTAAACAATTATAAACAAATCAAAACATAAACATTTTGATGTTCTGATAGAGATTCCGATGTAGAAAAATCACTTCCTGCCCTCCATGTGAATTGCACACGTCATCAATGACGTCATGTGAAAGCAACCTACATAAATCTGTCCTACATGCTTTCCTCTCATTAACAAAAGAAACAAGCTAAAATGGCCAAAAAATATATATGAGAAAATCTAACACTAAAAAAGCCTAAAATATTGTAATCGGTGCAGGTTTGACATCATTTACTCAGCTCCTCCAAATGTTTTTTAAAGTGTTTCTGGTGCATTTTCTGTTCTTGAGGTCAGTGTTTAGTCACCAGCAGAGTGGGAAAATGGATTTTCCCATGCTATCATTTCTATACATCATTACTTTTAATGAAGATAATAGCAACGACCCTCACTAACGACTTGCTATATGTGATTGCACAAACACTGACGCCATTAATCCCAGTCAAAGAGGGGCTTTCCAGCACTGCAATTGAAACAGCAGCAGAGCCAAAACTCTGAATCTTAATTCAGAGCAGGATGCAAACTATTTCTATAATGCGGAACGATGCCAAAAGCACATTTTGTCTTAAGACTATCTACACGTATCTTCCGGTCTTGCTCTCTCGATTATTCTCTACAGAAAACACTAAAGACTGCAAATCCTTCAACAAACTCTTCATAACCCTTCAGGCTTCACAACACACACAGATTGGAGTTTATTTAAGGCACATTAACACATGCACAAATATACACAAATATCGCTCAGCGGAACGGGAATACGGGACTCTATATGGTCTGTTTAGTACAGCAAATTCACTAAGTGTCCTGCTGACGTGATTTGCATATTTTGGTTTAAAGCCTGTCACCCTAAATGTACCTAAACATTCATCACTCACCCGATATATCTTGATAAAACAATAAATATACATGAGATCTGCTGCATAAGGCCCCATTTATAAAAGGCTGTAATAGATGTTTCTAAGAACTTCATGGAATCGATTTAAACAGCAATGGATTTCCAGCTTAAGCAAATAACTTTTAAAGCTGGACACGGGAGATTTTCTGCTCATTAAAGAGCTTTTAAGGGCCAGAGAGAGGAGAGGAGCTATAAAATAAATATTAGAGAATTGGTTAAAAAGAATGAATGTGGAGGAACATATCAAAAAAGAGAGGAGAATGAAGCTTTCTGCCTTTCCGTCAGACTCTGTATTTTCTGTTCGTCACAGAGCTTCACAATGCAAAACTGAGCAGGCTTTTGATTTGGTCACTGGGCGCTGGACAATTTGTAATTCTATTATTTTAATGAATTCATTTTCTGGTGGGCAGCCGACTGGTGGGAAATGCAATTCTCACAGCACACAGTTTCATTCATTGAACAGAATGCATTGTATCTGTACTGTGCAGTAGACTGTGTTCGAGGCTATTAGTGGACAGCAAAATTCATTTGCATTCTCGGAGACAGACCCAAAAACCAATAATAACAAAAACTCATAGACGTTCCAAAAGGCTTACTTGCATCTCTTAACAGCACTACCCTAGTAAAAAAATAACTTTATTCAAGTGAATAACACTGATGGTCATGTTATTTGGTTCACATAATCTTGGATCCAGATACTTTAATTTATATCTTAGAAATATACCACCCGTGTATACCTGACTTATGCAGGAAAAACCTACCTTATACAGAAAACCCTGAATATGACACTAAGAAAATTTTTGACTGAGATGTAAAAATAATTATGTAAGTATTCTATTTAGACTTTGCTTGTTTGCTATTTAGATTGAGTATACTAATAAATATATTTATATACTAATAAATAAATAGTTTTTCCATATTGTCTTCCAAATTCACTTATTCAAGTTTATACACAATAGTATCTAAAAATAATCATATGTAAATAAGTAACTATAATAAGAATGTTAATTGAAGTTATTGTTGACTTTTATTTCAGCATGATGACGTATTCCCAACTGAAACTGAATATTGTGCAGGGTGTTTTATATTTGTGCTCCATGGTTATGGCTATTTCAACGCAATCTCACAGCAATTCGTAACTTTTTGATTAAGTGGCTAATTCGTATGTATTCGTAAGATCTAATTCGTACAATTTAGTATGATTTGCTCATCACCCAATGACGGTTGGGGTTAGTGGTGGGGTTGGGTGCCACGCCTCCTTTTTAAAATCCTACATTTTCGTACGACTGAACTCGAATTCATATGAATTCACCACTAAACTGACAAAACGTAAAATACTTACGTTTCCTCGTGGGATCAGGCTGGTTATTTATGCGTCTTTCATCACCAAACTCATCAGAGAAGGACTGCTGTTCTAGAGTGCAAACAAATGGCAAGATTATGATTAAAAAATACCAAAAACATTTTTTTTTTCTGTGGATTAAAAACATTAATTGTTGACCTTAAGACTAACAATGTGTATTAGAAAAATAAACATTATACAATCTTTCTGTTTGTCACTAATTGTAGCTCATGGTTTTGGCCATTTTCTATTTATTGTCTTCTTTTTTTTCTTGTTCCATTTTAAACAAATATAATGATAATTTTAAAATGACAATTTGGCAATTTAATATTTTATTTATATTATAGTGGGTCAATTAAGACAACTTTGAATTAGAGGTCTTCAAATATTCACTTGTAATCCCAAAACCCAGGTCTCAACCTGAGATGGGTTCAGTAATAGTGGGCTTGGATGTTGGGTAATTTAAAATAAATATGCTTTTCCAAATGAATCTGATTAGGTATACACTGTAAAAAGCCATTAGTTACTTCACTAAAAAAACGTGAGGAACCCATTGTAACTTGAAACTGTAGAGTTGACTTAATTTTTTGAATTATGCACATGACAATGTTTAAGTTAAGTACTTTTTTAGGTACAGTCAACAAATCACTTTTCAATTGTAGGATATGGCTCAATGTCATTGGGTTACAGTGATCATCACTGAGTGGTGTGTGTGATTGACATTTCAGCACTACAGTGCATATATGTTTGTGTTTGAATTTTTGAGAAACACATACACACAAAGGTATTTTTGCTACTTGTTTAAGCTGAAACATCATAATTATAGAGTTTTTGGGACAACTTAATTGTTCAATGTTCAATCCACTTAAATTTCTAAAAACAATTAAGTTAATTTAATCGATTTGTGTTGGGACAACATGAAGGCATTATGTAGAACCCAGCATTTGTACAGTGTAGAAAAGAAAGAAATGTTACACAGAATCCAGCACAGAAATTAATCTTATAGATAAGAGATCTATCAAGAAGCCACTTGCTTTATTGTGCTGTGTGTTCATGCAGAGCATTTCTTTTTCATGTGGAGAAGCCCTTTGCCAGAGAAAACAATATAGAATCCATGATCTATTAGGCTATCGACTGAATTTTATCAAGCTATCATGTTTATTTTTACAGTCCACTGGTTACAAATTATAGCTGAGCTCAGAAACAACTGGTAGGCAATAACATACAGCAAAAAAAGTAAATAAATAATTGAAAGTAATGGTCAAATCAATAAGCAGGACAGCGGGATTTTTTCTTTACTCACTGTGAGGCTGTAGGCTGTGTATGTGTCAATACCACTTACGTTTGGGTTCAATGGGGTTAGAAAAACACATGCCGATGGATCAGACTTAGGTGAAGTTTTTAATGTAAAAGTATATTTCGCACATCAGGTTTAGGTACGAATACATTTAGCTTCCCATATGAATAAATACGATACTAGTGTTAGTAAATACTATAGCATTTTTGAATGTACTAAACTTTGGGTTTCCCAAACAATGACATAACTATCATAGTATGATGCATTGACTGGGAAAAAAAATGATGTAGTGACGAGTGTTTAACAAACAACGTAGTTGCTCTGACGCAGATCCACTGTTTTAACCACGTTAGTTATCATGTAAAACCTCCATAATGACAATCTAAACTGGGTGGAGTACAGTAACTACTTCTTTAGCGAAACCCCCTTATAATTTTTTGTGTAAATTATATTGTTTTACATGCACACACATTTAAAAAATAATAAAAAAATCAATATTAGTTTTGGTAAAAACATGCACTTGTTTTCCATATTAATTGAAATATATGTAAACGACACATGTAGTTTCCTTTACAAATATTATTGAGAATATTCCATATAAAATCACTTAGCTAACACGTATTCTAATCGCATGTATAAATCATATAAATGATTAATGGTTGTAGGCCTAATTTACAGTAGGCTATTTATTAACACATGGGAAAAAAAATCCTACTTCATAATAATTATTATTATGAAGTAGGATATTGTTTATTTATTTTTTATTTTTTTAAGTCCACTTTTACAATTTGACACATTCAAACCACTGCAGAAATGTTCTAACCAACAGGCCCATGTCATATACAGTACAGATACATTTCTTAATAAATAACCTACTATAAATGAAAAGCATTAACGTATGCTATATATTTTTGTTTTCACAAGCTTTGGAGACGTAACATAGCCTAAATTCCGCTTTTAAGTAATAGGTCACCTATAGCTTTTGCATGAGCCACGGCTGCGTTCAAAATGTCATAAATGTTTTCAAAGTGCACTACGAAGGGAGCGTAATTGTCAATATGAAGATCGCTAAAACTGAACTGTAAAAATACTTTGAAAGCAAATTACACCTAAGAGAGATGACCTTAATGCTTTGTTTTAATCATTCCAAGTTTAAATGTTGAAAGGTATATACTTTTAACTACAGCTCTAGAGGTGTAGCTGGAAATGTACAAGTGTGCAATGCAGTTTGCAAATGTTTGTTGAAACAATGCATTTGGGAAATGCCAAATCAACGAAATATGTTTGTATTGACGGAACTTGCAATTTCAGTTGGCTAACGATGGTTTTCGGAAACTCAACCCTGTACAACATTTTTTAATGAATGCTACAGTGTATTAACTAGTGAACTGAAAACTGTACTGTATTATATTTTAGTTTTTACTACAGTAAACTCTGGTGTATTATATACAGTAGTTAGTACATTATTAGGTTATTTGTGTTTATTATACTGTAAAACCCAATAACTCAAACCATTTGAGAAAACCGATTGCAACAAACCATTAAAGTTCAAAAACGAAGCAATTCGAGCACAGTAAAACCCAATAAATGAAGAGAACTCAAACCAAGTGAGTACTGTAAAACCCAATAAGTTAAGGCAACTCAAACCATTTGAGGAAACCGATTGCTACAAACCATTTAAGTTAAAAAACTAATCTATATGAGTACTGTGAACTTACTCCATTTAAGTTGAAGTAATGAAGTATTTAATTAACTCATTACTAGGCCCACACGGAATCGGCGCGCTCAGAATTCAGCAGATTTTTAGCCCATCATTAATTCTGTTTATTTACTTGAGTAAATGTGTGTAAATCTGAATTTATTCCGTTTTTAAATTACACATATTTCACATATTAAGGTTTTAGTTATGATACTCCCAAAATAATTCTGCAGAAATCCGCAGATTTTTACCAAAATACTCCGCAGAAATTGCAAAAAACGTCCGCAGATTCCGTCTGACCCTACTCATTACCTTCAACACTGAGTTCAAAACTCTTTTCAAATGAGTAGAATTGACTTTCAGTAAATTGTGAGTTAACTACACTCATTTCATTTGATTAAGTTGACTGTTGGGTTGTACAGTGTACTTTAGTTGTTGCATTATCATAAAATTACACAAAAAGTACTTTACTATGGTTCAAAAACAATATTTACTATAAATTACTATAATATTTTCTCATGTGGGCTGATTCGAATCGAATACAGATTTTTGGACCAAAGAAATTTCTCTGAATGTTCTAATAAAAACACTCAAAAACATATTTTTCCTGCTTGTTCAAACTACTTATTTAATTTAAAATGAGCTGAACAACACACAATTGCTGTGTTTTTTGGGGGCACAACTTAATTGATTTATGTGCAATAAACTTAAAATTAAATCTGAAATTGAAATGGATTTGCGTTGAGATGACATAAAGGAATTGTGTGGAATTCAGCATTTCTTGCAGTGAATGTGAGGATGTTTTTCCAGAAACATGCTTAACATTTCTAGCCAAAGCTGAGCACATCCACACACACACAAACAAATATTATTGCACTGGAGGTTTTAAAGCTCATGCTTTAAAAATGACCAAAGCAATATTGTTTCATTTATGTGTTTGCTGTCTTCCTCTCCTCTTCTCTCACTTCCACACAGACACTCATTTTCTTCCTCTCACCCCCATCTCCTCCTCTCTAAGCCCACGTCTGGATTTCAGATCAGCCGGCTGTGTTCGTCTGCAGCCGTTAACCCCTCCTTATCTACAGGCTGGAAGTGAGAATGCGAGAGAAGATATCCTTCTGTGTGACCTCTCCTCCACTATCCTCCCTTACAGGTTGTGATGGAGATAGCGCATGTGTCTGCCGGTCCCAAAAGACGGCTCATGACCATCAGAACCTGCTCATAGAAGAACAATAGATCCATTGCTGGCTCCCACTCAAGCCACGCATACCTTCACTTCTCACTCTTACTCTCTCGAAGGACAAAAAGAAAGTAGAGCGAAGGGTGACTGAGTTCTTCCCCAGTTTTCTATAACATGATATGTTACTGTTTGGAGACAGCTGGGTGGAGGCTTCGAATAGCAGCCATCATAACCCATAAGCCTGTTCATTATTTAGATGGAGACGGCACGTATATGGGTTAAACTGGGTCATTATTACAATTTACCCAATGTCACTTTGGTGTGATCGATTTTGGTTTGCTCTATTGTTTCTTTTTAAACTTCACACCAACTAATATCTAGATTTATTTCATAACATGGCCCGAGAGTTCTTGTATTATTTGCGCTTAAAGTTGATCAAAGAAGAAATAACTAGCCATGACGTGTTTTATCAGAGTCATACTCGCTGTTTACATTCAAGTCCCAATTCAAATGTTGTTTTGATTTGACTGTCAGACGGTCATCTGGCTAAATAAAACAGCTGAGACAGAGCTCTGGGAAAAGGGACACGCTTCTTATTTTTCAGACTTGTGCTTGTGAAAATGAACACTGCAAAAAAAAAGCTTTACTTACTTTAAATGTTTGTCTTGTTTCTAGACCAAATATCTAAAAATTCATAAATCAAGAAGCACTTTTTAAAGGTCCCATGAAGTCCTTTGAAATGTGCATTTTTATTTGATGTTTGATGTAATCTCAACTGAAAAAATAAAGAGAGGGTGAGACATATAGTAGCTCCTCCTCTTTTTAAAAAAACAGCCAATAGCATTTGTTTCTATCACAGCTCTGTCAGTGAGAGCAGCTGAGCACATCCAGTTTAAGTACATCAAATGAAAAGCAAATGAGAAACGTCTTAAAGGGGGCGGGGCATGTCAGATACTAGAGAGCATTTGATTGGTCGAGATTTGATGAGAAACTGAAGTATAAGGTGACGTGAAAAAAGAATGTTGATCTATTTAGGTGGAAGTTACAAATTTTACATCGGTTTTATACCTTCTAGTTCAAGTTCGATTTATTTATATAGCACATTTCCAAACGGCCACAAGGCCGCACAAAGTGCTTTACAGAGAAGATACAAAGAAGCAGGGCTGCATTTCATAGTACGATGCATTGTTTGGGAAAACAACGATGTAGTGACCAATGTTTCCCAAAACCGTAGCTGCTTTGTCGCAGATCCATCATTTGAACCATGTTAGTTATAACATAAAATGCCCATAATGACACTCTAAACGGGGTGGAGTAACTACTTCTTTAGAGAAAAAAAACATAATTTTTTTTGTGCAATTTATATTGTTTTACACGCACATGCTTTTTAAAAAAAAAATCCAATGTCAGTTTTGATAAAAACATGCACTCGTTTTTCATATTAATAGTAATATATGTAAACAGCACATATAGGGCCTATGTCCTGTGTCCTGGCCAAAGTCCCTCAATCGGCCTCCTAATCATCCCCATCCACCAAACTGGCTCTATCACTGTCTCTTCACTCCACCAATAGCTGGTGTGTGGTGAGCGCACTGGCGCCGTTGTCCTGTGGCTGCCGTCGCATCATCTAAGTGGATGCTACACACTGGTGGGGGTGTGGAGAGACTCCCCTCATGATTGTGAAGCGCTTTGGCTGTATGGCCATACACAATAAATGCGCTATATAAATACACATTACATTACATTACATTACTATGTTTCCTTTACAAATATTATTGAGAATATTCCATATTCTATACTAAAACATAAAACAACTTACAAAAGCTAACGTGTATTCTAATCTCATATATAAACCATATAAATCGCTACTTTATAATAATAATAATTATTATTATTAATTTATTATTATTATTATTATTATTATTATTATTATTATTATTAATTTATTATTATTATTATTATTATTATTATTATTATTATTATTATTATTATTAATTTATTATTATTATTATTATTATTATTAATTTATTATTATTATTATTATTATTATTATTATTATTAATTTATTATTATTAGTATTATTATTATTAATTTATTATTATTATTATTAATTTATTATTATTATTATTATTATTATTATTATTATTATTATTATTAATTTATTATTATTATTATTATTATTATTATTATTATTATTATTATTAATTTATTATTATTATTATTATTATTAGTATTATTATTATTAATTTATTATTATTATTATTAATTTATTATTATTATTATTATTATTATTATTATTATTATTATTATTAATTTATTATTATTATTATTATTATTATTATTATTATTATTATTATTATAATTATTATTATAATTATTATTATTATTATTATTATTATTATTATTATTATTATTATTATTATTATTATTATTATTATTAAGTAGGGCAGTTTTTTTTGTCTACTTTTACAATTTGACACATTCAAACCACTGCAGAAATGTTCTAACCAACAGGCCCATGTCATATACAGTACAGATACATTTCTTAATAAATAACCTACTATAAATGAAAAGCATTAATGTATGCTATATATTTTTGTTTTCACAAGCTTTGGAAATGTAACATAAATTCCGTTTTTAAATAATAGGTCACCTAGAGCTTTCGTCATGAGCCACAGCTGCGTTCAAAATGGCATGAATGTTTTGCAAATTACGTGTAAGTGAGATGACTGTTTTTCCTTTAATCATTCCAAGTTTAAATGATGAAATGTTTGAAAGGAATAGGGCATAGGGGGATAACTGGGAATAGAACACAGCCAGGAACTATGCTTCTAACTGCAGCTCTAGAGGTGTAGTTGCAATCGTACAAGTTTGCAACGCAGTTTGCAAATGTCCGTTGGAACGATGGATTTGGAAAACGCCAAATCAACAAACTATGTTTGTAATGATGCAACTTGGTTGGCTAACCATGGTTTTTGAAAATGCACCGCAGTATAAATAAAACAGCAATAGGCACATAATGTAAAAGAGAGCATAAAAGATGTCAAATAAATTATACAAAAACAGTTCGGTTTCAATGCCTAAAGAAAGTAATTGACCCTTTAAATAATTCCGTCTAGTTAAAAGATGCTACCACAGTTGACTACACTAAACAGGATTAAAAATGAGACCGTTGGCCCCCCGAGGAAGGAACCTATGCTTCAAATGATCTAGAAAATAGATGAGTTTTTAATTTAGACTTGAAAATTAGCCATTTTTAATTCTAGCGGAAGCGCGTTCTAAAGGCCAGGACTGGCTACAGGGAATGCACGTTCACCCCTGCTTTTTAGGTGGGCCTTTGGGACGCTTAATAGAAACTGATCAGCGGAACGCAAGTGTCTGGATGGAGTGTAGTCCACAATCAGTTGAGATAAGTAATAGGGGCCCAGGCCATGTACTGTAAGGCTTTATACACAAAGAGAAGGATTTTAAATTCGTCTTTGTTTTATTCTTCTAAACGCTGTTTTGTACCACACTAGCTTACAGATATCATTGAAGACTAAAATACTGATACTAACATTTAAAAATTTATTTAAATTTAGCTGGACCTTTAATAGAATTAATATGTAAAAACTAAGTGAGTTTTACATTTAAACAAGCAAAATAATCTGCCAGTGAATAAGCTAAATAATCTTGTTTACTGTTTGGAATCAAAAAATATTTTCCTTACCCCACTGGCACGTAATTTAGCTTGTTTTAAGGAAAATAAATATCTTAACTTTAACAATATTACAAAACAATATGTTTTTTTTTTCCTTGTCTACAAAATGCTTCTTGATTTAGGATTTTTGTTTAGATATATTGTATATCCATGGAGGCTTAGAGTGGTTCATAAGGCCCACCCCTCACTGACAAAGGTCCAGAATTTGTCCTATACATGAGCTCATTTGTCCTATTTTGACTGCTATGCCATAAGGAATTGTGAAAATAACCCATCGAAAGGGCTTTAAGACCAAGCGGAATCCTGTGTTGGCTGTCGGTACAGAATTTGGGACACCTAATTTGGCAATTTCGATGCCAAATTTGGCATCACAAATTCTGACCGAGGAAGGTTAAATGTGCTGGCTAGTTTGTTATTTGCCTAGTAATTGATAATAGGCTACACTTTTTTATATTTAAAAACTTTAACAGATTACTATTTTTTTAATGATATATGATGGCAACGCAGTGGCGCAGTAGGTAGTGCTGTTGCCTCACAGCAAGAATGTCGCTGGGTCGCAGGTTTGAATCTCGGCTGGGCTGGGTCAGTTGGCGTTTCTGTGTGGAGTTTGCATGTTCTCCCTGCGTTCGCGTGGGTTTCCTCCGGGTGCTCCGGTTTCCCCCACAGTCCAAAGACATGCAGTACAGGTGAATTGGGTAAGCTAAAATTGTCCGTAGTGTATGAGTGTGAATGTGTGTGTGGAAGTTCCCAGAGATGGGTTGCGGCTGGAAGGGCATCCGCTGCATAAAATCGTGCTGGATAAGTTGGTGGTTCATTCCACTGTGGTGACCCCGCAAGGGACAAAGCCGACAAGAAAATGAATGAATGAATGAATGAATATGATGTTATAATTTTGTATTTTTTAAAATAAGTAGAAAATTTAATTATTCAATTTTTTTGTATATATTATTGTATATATTATAAATCTTTAGGAAATGTTTTTGGTACATCAAAAAGTGTGATTATGAAAACCATCATACAGGCTAATCCAGCAAAAGAAAGTGCTTAAAATGCAGTATTTGATCAGATGTGCTCCAACAATAGATACATTCAAATCGAGACTGAAAACACATCTGTTTAGCTGTGCCTTTACTGAATGATCACTCTGCTACATCCGACAGATCGCACTATTATGTTTTTCTCTTCTCTTTCATTCTTTTATAACCTGTTTTAACACATTTTTATCTATTTCTATCTATCTTTTGTTTGTTTTTTTAATCATTTTTATTATTTGTTTTTATTTTTTCTTATACTTGTCTCTTTTATTCCTGTTTATGTAAAGTACTTAGAATTGCCACTGTGTATGAAATGTGCTATATAAATAAACTTGCCTTGCCTATTTAAACCTCATAATTAAATAGAAAATGAGGCGAATAACTGCAAAAAGGTCTACTTCACACCTTTCACCAGGCTGGCTTTGGGCCTGACTATTAAGAAAAAATATTTTTACTGTGAAATATGCTTAAGATTGAAAAATAAAATTTGGTCACACTTTAGACAATATGGTGTCTTTGTTACACATTTAAATCAAGCATAACATCATGCACATTTGGAAGTTATCCACATGGTCTAATACGGAAGTACTGAGGTGACCTCATCCTGAGTTAAAATCCAAAAAATCAAACATGTTTGAAATGATCATGGTGGCCTCATGTGTCTGTGAGCAGATCATGGGGTTTAAGATTTCACCTCACATTACCAGATAATCTGGACAAAACACTAGTCCTGGACAAGATGTTTTCTCAAATTGTTGTTAGAGGTTGATTCAGGGATAAATCAGCCCAGAACTGTTGTGAGCCTGCTTTGTGAAACAATCAGTTTAATTAATTATGGATGACACATTAGCTGGGTTTCCATCACCCTGTGTTAATGCACACATTGAGTATTGCATATTGCAGAAACGAGCAATGGAAATGTCAATTTTTTTTATAAAAGTTCATCAATAAGCAAAAAAAATGTATTTATGCTTGCTTGAGGTGATTTTGAACCTTTGCGAATAATGGGAGATGGAAAAGCATTTGCAGAATAAACATAGTTTTGTTTGCATTTGTATTTTGACACTAAAATTGACAAAATTAACATTGTTATATTTACATTTTACTGGTGTTGATCTTAAAAGCAGAGTGTTAAAAATAACACTAACACTGGTATAGTGTGGAAATGGCAATGAATAGTGTTAATTTGGTACAGTAATTAACACTGTGAGTGTTGATTTTACACACAAGGGGGGGTGAAAATATTAACACTATCAGAAGTGTAACTTTTACACTTTATAGTGTAAAAACACATATACACATTTCCGGTGTTAAATTGAACACAATGGGTGTTAATTTTACACCTGCAATTTTGTTGTGCATGAGACCAATCCATTGTCTCCATCATACTTGCCTTGTTTGCTGTTGGTTGCTATGTAACCGATACTACAGTCAGCTGCTCTAACAACTTGATGGAAACACCTAATTCGCATATTTTGGGGGAATTTCAATAGAGAAAGGGAATCTAAGTCATGGCGAGTTACGTTCTGTTGCTTTTTGGACACGTTCAAGAGAGCACAATGTAAACTAATGTGAGTTTTTACAGTTTATTGCTGATGAATGTAAACATGATACAGTAAACTAATAGAGATTAATGGGATCCAGGTTTCGATGTGTGTGTGTGTGTGTGTGTGTGTGTGTGTGTGTGTGTGTGTGTGTGTGTGTGTGTGTGTGTGTGTGTGTGTGTGTGTGTGTGTGTGTGTGTGTGTGTGTGTTTTCGTGACATATCAGGACACAAATCTGTATAACAACATTGGTATGACACAGGAATTACCAGAAAGTGGTGTTTTATGAGGACATTGCTGATGTCTTCATTTCTCAAAAAGCTTATGAATCATTCAGAATGTGTTTTTTTTTTTCTAGAAAGTAAAACTGCACACTGTTTCCTGTGAGAGTTTGGTTTATGGAAAGGGTAGAGCCATAAAGAATACAGTTACAGTATAAAAACAATGGGAAAACCAATGTAAAAAAAAAAAAACTATATAATATAAACCTAAGTCACTTTGGACAAAAGTGTCTGCTAAATGACTAAATGTAATGTCCCCACAAATCACAAAAACAAACCTGTGTGTATGTGTCATATCTTGAAAAATCACAAATAACCTTGGAAGTTAGGAACTACTCTTCATAGACTATTCTCTATTCGTCATAGCCATATCAGGTATCAGGTCACGTTAACCGAAGATTTTCGGTAAATGATGACTGTCATTTTGACAGATTTGCCCTCACAATTGTCATCTTTTCATAATGATTAAAAGTGAAAGTCTCTATGTTGCATGGTAAACGGCAGCACAGAACCCATTTGAATTCTTAGCTTTCACTATCGATTTCGCCATGAAGCACACCTTTACCATTGACATAACAGCTCAAAACGGTAATTTAATATAACGCATACGACAGCTAGGAGCAGAATCCCAGAAAATAAACCTTGTAACTCTGATCAACATGTTTAGTTTACTCGCATATGACTATCAATTTTGGTCCGTTTTAAAACATTTGTCTGAAAGCGAACAACACCAAGCAACATTGTAACAATGTAAATCCCTGTTTCAGGACAAACCAGTCAATCTACAGCGATGAAAGCACTTGCCATACAAGAAAAATAGCTGAACAGGTAACATCCGGCATTCGACATGAATTAAAGCACATCTTTCATACCTGTAAATTTTTCCTATATTTCACAATTCTATCCCGCTATCATCCCATAAAGGTACTGTATTTTCTTGTATTTCTCCTGTATTTTTAATCTTTCTATGAAGGGTGGCAATAAACATTAAAGAGCCGATCCTCCCTATACGCAACTCATACTGCCGAACCACTATGGGACGCCCCTTACTCTTAAAGTGAATATGTTCAGTGCTTTTATTGATTTTTTTTAGGCATGAAAACACTTTAAAATAAATATAAAATGACTGTCCCTGCGTTCGTGTGGGTTTCCTCCGGGTGCTCCGGTTTCCCCCAGAGTCCAAACACATGCGGTACAGGTGAATTAGGTAGGCTAAATTGTCCGTAGTGTTTGAGTGTGTATGGATGTTTCCCAGAGATGGGTTGCAGCTGGAAGGGCATCCGCTGCGTAAAACATGTGCAGGATAAGTTGGCAGTTCATTCCGCTGTGGCGGCCCCGGATTAATAAAGGGACTAAGCCGAAAAGAAGATGAATGAATGAATGAATAAAAACGACTGGATACCCTATTTTTCCATTACAGGCACTGTTGCTTCTCCTTTGTAATCCTCAAAACAGTCAATTCATGTAGCGAAACGTGACTGTCAGACGCACTCCATACTGATAAATTGACGATGTCTCCCAAACAGATTCTGTACACGCGATTTGAAGTGAAGCGAAACTCTGGGTTTTGATCAGACATATAATAATAATAATAATAATAATAATAATAATAATAATAATATCTAAACATGTCAATCTTAGTGTTTCTTTTTTAAACAACAAATTTTGAGCATAAACAGTTAGGAAAGCAATCAAATGGATCTGTGCATTTTTAAAGTGACACCTGTTTTTTAATGTAATCAAATGAAAAATCTACACTGTAAAAAATAAATCCGTAAAATTTATGGTATAAAAACAGCAGCTGTGGTTGCCAGTATTTAATCGTAAAAAATACGGTACAAACCGTAAAAGTAAATTCTCATTTTTACAGTAAACTACCGTATTTTATTAATTTATAGAGGTAATATGTCTGTATTTTAAATTTTAAATTTTGTTACACAGATAGACATGATAACATAGCCATATGCAGCTGGTGATGAGAAAGTTCATACATAACGAACTAGTGCTCATCACAAACAACTTTTCCCACAATCAGAAAAGCGTATCAGTGTAAAGAAGCTGCTCAGTGTCATTCACACAGCTACTAAACACCAGTATGGTAACACGCATAAAATTAAAGTCATGAAATAAACATTGTTTATCAACATTAGATGTAACATAACTCACTAATATACATTACTGATGGGTAAAATAACTAAAAAGATCCATAGTAATGTCAACAAAAAGCATGAAAAGGGATGTGCCATGCAGGGAATTCTGGGAAAGTCAATTTACGGTTATTCGCCGTATATATTAAGGAAACATACTGTTAACCAGGTTACGGATTTGTACTGTAGCATTTTTACAGATTTTTACCGTTGAATCACGGCCATTTTTACAGTGTATATGAGAGGTTTATTCACTGCTCTTTAATCAGAATGTTTAAATTATACAGTGAAGAAAGGGTTAATGAAAACTTTGATTCAATTTCTTTATAATAGCTATTAATTTTAATAGACTAAACTGTTTGCTAATTTATTTTCATTTTTTTTCTAATGTATACTATTTATTAAGTAAGGGGGTTATCCCTTATTTTCACATCTCAATGCTGACAGGTATGATTTTTATGTCCGAGCTTTGATATAAATCAGCAATCACCTAGTGGAGAGGGGCACTACAGGGGCCAAACTGATTTAAATGGGAGCCAGTGCCCCTCTGGCCCCACCCCTAGAGCCTCCCCTGCTTCAAAACTGAACATTACATAACATACAGTAAAATGTGTAATCAATTACACAGCGTTTAGTATTTTAGTCATCAAACTAACTTAAAATAACTACAAAAATACTGAAGTATATTTAGAAGCGGCCATGAAAGTGTCTCTATAACAACACTTCAATGTTTTTTTATTATATTTTTATCTACATTTACAGTTCAAACACTTTAGATAGGCACTTCAGACTGTATACTTAAGATTTGAAGTACACCAATAGTGCACATTCAATGCATTAAGTACACATCTTCTTCTTTTTCACAAAGCTAAGGATTCCAAATGCATTCAGGTTTCTTACAAGCGATGATTTAAGGTGCTTGTTCAAACGAAATGGAAAGAGAAACTGTAATAAATTCTGCATTTTCAAGATAAAACAAAGGCATGCCTAATTTCCATAGCGCCATACAAACAAAGATAAATACACTCCTGCCTCCCCTTTTTTCCCATATCCAAAGTCCCCAGCAAAGGTGACCTCTTAAACCCCTTTGCTTTTAGCATTCATACCAAAGCAGTGTTTTTATCAGGCACACCCATTAGAAGCGTAGGGGGAGCACCTCTTAAAATACAGCAGTCCACACAACAGCATCTACTTTGAGACAGTACAAACGCTGAGCAAATCAAAGGCATAAACATCTTTCAAAGCACTTCGCAAACCCAACTGTAAGCCGTTTGAGTTAGACTGACACTGACCAGTCCACTTTACCAGAGTGTGGGAACCAGTAAACCGCGGTCACATGTCAAAGCCAATGGCCTCCCTGTTTTGTTATGTTTGCCTTTCTGTAATTTGCTGAAGGCTTTTAGTCAGCCGCTGGAGGAAAAAAAGAGGGCTGTTGCTGAACATGATTTGTTCATGTGAGTGTTTATTTTTAGCTTTCTGCTTCTAAAACATTTCTGATTTAATTGCGTTTCAGATTTTTTTGAAGCCTTTGGGTTGGCAGACTAAAGCTTAAATCTTATGTTAGAAAACACATTTATGTTCATGCTGTTTCGGGTCACCTTTGAGTTGTATAGAGTACACTAAAATTCAGCCAGCGTTTAATAAATTGTGTTTTGTCAGTGGTTTGAAGTAAATACAGCACTAATATCATTAGAAAGCAGAGATGTTTGTGTGCAAAATGCATAAAACTAAGCATGTTTCTAGGTCAAAGTGATTGAGTGGGTCATGTCATTTTAAACCAGATCAAGGATTAAATCTGTGTCAATCTAACAGAAAAAGCATTAGGCAATAAAAATAAAATGTCTTACTGCATGCTACTGTAAGAAAACGGAGGCTTTGTCTTAATCTATGAATCTGTAAATACATTTCTAGGTCAAAGTGATGGAGTAGGTCACATAGTATCTGTTCTACAATAAATAAACAATTACAAATGATATTTTTGCATTTATATTTTTTATTAATGAAATAAAAATGCACATAAAATCTATTATTTATATTCTATGTGACTACAAATCTAGTATTAAGTTGCATGGGCACATGCTTGGCATAGTCAAAAATACATTGGGTAAAAGATTGATTTTTCTTTTATGACAAAATGATTAGAATATTAAGTAAAGAGCATGTTCCATGAAGATATTTAGCAAATTTCATACTGTCAATATGTCAAAATTCAAAATTTGATTAATAATATGCATCAAGAACTTAATTTTGACAACTTTAATACAGAATTTCTCAGTATTTAGATTTTTTTAAGCCTCAGATTCAAGATTTTTAAATAGTTGCACCGGTCAAAGTGATTGATTTTTCTTTTACGCCAAAAATCATTAGAAAATGAGTAAAGAGCATGTTCTATGAAGATATTAAGCAAATTTCATACTGTCAATATGTCAAAATTCAAAATTTGATTAATAATATGCATCAAGAACTTAATTTTGACATCTTTAATACAGAATTTCTCAGTATTTAGATTTTTTTAACCCTCAGATTCAAGATTTTTAAATAGTTGCACAGGTCAAAATGATTGATTTTTCTTTTATGGCAAAAACCATTAGAAAATTAAGTAAAGAGCATGTCCCATGAATATATTTAACAAATTTCATACTGTAAATATGTCAAAATTCGATATTTGATTAATAATATGAATTGAGAATTTAATTTAGACAACTTTAATAACAAATTTCTCAATATTTAGATTTTTTTAAAGCCTCAGATTGCAGATTTTCAAATAGTTGCACAGGTCAAAATGATTGATTTTTTTTTTTTTTTTACGCCAAAATTCATTAGAAAATTAAGTAAAGAGCATGTTCCATGAATATATTCAGTGAATATCCTACTGTAAATATATCAAAATTCAATATTTGATTAGTAGTTTGCATTGAGAACTTAATTTGGACAACTTTAAAGTCACTTTTCTCAGTATTTTGATATTTTTTAACCCTCAGATTCCGCATTTTCAAATAGTTGCACAGGTCGAAGTGACTGATTATTCTTTTATACCAAAAATCAATTAAATATTAAGGTAAGAGCATCCTCTATAAACATATTTAGTACATTTCCTACTGTAAATATATCAAAATATAATATTTGATTAATAATATGCATTGAGAACTTAATTTGGACAACTTTAATATTGAATTTCTTAGTATTTAGATTTTTTTTAACCCTCAGATTCCAGATTTTTTTTTTTTTAAATATTTGCACAGGTCAAAGTGATTTTTTTTTTACGCCAAAAATCATTAGAAAATTAAGTAAAGAGCATGTTCTATGAATTTATTCAGTAAATTCCCTACTGTAAATATATCAAAATTCAATATTTGATTAGTAATTTGCATTGAGAACTTAATTTGGACAACTTTAATGTTGAATTTCTCAGTATTTAGATTTTTTTTTTAACCCTCAGATTCCAGATTTTTAAATAATTGCACAGGTCAAAATTCTTGCCAAAAATCATTAGAATATTAGAATATACACTTATGACTGATTTGGTTGTGGTCTATGGTCGCAAATAATAAGTTACATTAAATTATACTAAATTCTAAATTAAATTAGACTTTTGTATATTTCTAACAAAATTTTGATCCCAAATCGCTATTCTATTCTATTCTATTCTATTCTATTCTATTCTATTCTATTCTATTCTATTCTATTCTATTCTATTCTATTCTATTCTATTCTAAATAAATAGATATAAATATATAAAGCAAGTGAAGTAACTGGTTGTACAATCTAAAAGGATGAATATAAGTATCCCTAACAGAGAAGCTCTTTTTAAACAGAGATACTAAAAAAATCTGAAATGGGTATGAATATCAGTACAGTATAAATTACTTTATACTTTATCGAATATCTACCTAACAATAACATCAATGTAGTGCACTGAGGACAAAGAGTGACTCTTTGAGTCATACACAAAAGATTTTCACAGAGGGGGGAAAGTCATACTTTTATGAGAACTAAAATGGTGCAAGAAATGAAGCACATCCCCCATGGCTGAGTGAAGTGATCTAGGCTGTGAGAGGAAATGCCAAAGAGACTGAAATACTATGATATGGTGAGGAAAGTGTCTGAGTCAGAGCCACTGCCAGTTTATTCATGAGCTCAAAATACAAAACAGGCTAACAAATGAACTAAAAAACTATTCTGTCAGTGGAAATTTGACTTGAGCTGAAATGTAACTAACTCAGGTTGTACTTTTAATTGAATTAATTACATTATGTAGCTATTAATTGAGCTAATAAATCACATATTAAATGGATAGTTCACCCAAAAATTAAAATTCTGAAATTGATATTATTACCTAACCCTCAAAATCTTTTGAATAAAAAAGATGTATGGAAGTCAATGGTAACTGGTTTGCAACATTCTTCAAAATATATTCTTTTCAGTTCAACTAAAGAAAGAAACTAATAAAGGTTTAAAACCCCTTGAGGGAGAATTCATTCATTCATTTTCTTTTCGGCTTAGTCCCTTTACTAATCTGGGGTCGCCACAGCAGAATGAACCACCAACTTATCCAGCACATGTTTTATGCAGCGGATGCCCTTCCAGCTGCAACCCATCTCTGGGAAACATCCATACACACTCATTTGCACTCATACACTAAGGACAATTTAGCCTACCCAATTCACCTGTACCGCATGTCTTTGGACTGTGGGGGAAAATGGAGCACCCGGAGGAAACCCACGCGAACGCAGGGAGAACATGCAAACTCCACACAGAAACGGCAACTGACCCAGCCTAGGCTCAAACCAGCGACCTTCTTGCTGTGAGGCAACAGCAATACCTACTGCACCCCTGCGTCGCAGGGAGAATTAATGATGAAGTAATTAAATTTTTGGGTGAACAATTACTTTAAATTTGATTGAGAAATACACCCAAAACATAAAAAATAGATATATTTTATTGTAAATAATAAAAGTATAGACCAAAAGTAGCTTTAGAAAGAAATATTTTGATTCAACATTTGTAGAACTTATAGAGTATTGTCACAATCACCAGCGATCTAATCCTGGCAGATTGCTGGTAGACACACAGTTCACTAACGGACTACAAATTTGCCATTTGAACTACAAGTTCCAGTTATGCACCGCTCACACACACCTGTTCTAAGTTCCATGGATGGCACACACAGACACAGCTGAAGCTGTACGTTTACATGGACACCAATAATCCGATTTTAATACGATTAAGGTAATACTCTGATTAAGAGTCTACCATGTAAAAAGCAATTGTTTTATTCATTTAATCCGATTAAGGTCATAATCAAACTAAAGAGAAATCGAATTAAGACATGTTTTGAAGATCAGTAAACTGTAAAAACAATTCTTGCTGCCTTCAACTTTTTTTTAAATCAAATGAACTTTTCTACTCTTCTCAACTTATTTTAATCAAACTGGCTAAAAATTTTAGGTAAAACTTAGTATAACTGAATTTTTAGCTGAAACCTGATTATGTTATTAAAATAAGTTATAGCAACATAAAATACTTGTTGTTTTGACTCCCCCCCCCCCCCCACCCCACATTATATAATCTGTTTTCAATAAGTTTGGTCTTAAAAATAAAAGTGTAAAAACTAAATGCATGTGTTTGTTTGTGGTCTAGATCAAAGTAACCAAAAGAACATGTTTCAAGACAATCGGCATTCCGATGTTAGTCGCATTATTGAAGTGCTGTACAGACATGTAAACACTTTAATCAAACTATTGCCATAATGTAGGACTTTTCACCGCGTTTTGCGACAGGATATTTCATACACACACGGCTGTTTGACACTGCACCTACAGAGTCAATGAAGGACCACAGACACCTGCATCGCAAAATGTTCCTGAATGAAAGTGAAACCTTGAAACTGCAATTAAAGTCAAAAAGTAAAAAATATATAAAAAAATATTTTTTTATTTTATTTTAAAATGTAGGGAAAAAAATCAAGACAACAAATATTTTTATGTTGCTATAATTTATTTTAATAAGTTAATCAGGTTTCAACAATTTTTTTTTCAGTTATACTAAGTTTAACCTAAAAGTTTTAGCCAGTTTGACTGAAGTTGAGAAGAGTAGAAAAGTTAATTTGATTCATCTAAAAAATTTAATGCAGCAAGAATTGTTTTTACAGTGTACTGATCTTCAAAACAACGTGTGCTGGATTAAATGTGCTCATTGTACTACGATTGTTCGATTGAGAGCCAATGAAATGTGTATGGGTGTCATTCATTCATTAATTCATTTTCCTTCAGCTTAGTCCCTTATTTATCACAGCAGAATGAACCGCCTACAATTATGCTCTACACAGCGGATGCCCTTATACCCATACACTCTCGCATTCACACACTTATTTTTACACTGTGGGGGAAACCGGAGCACCCAGAGGAAACCTACATGAACACAGGGAGAACATGCAAACTCTGCCCTGAATGGGAACCTTACACTAAAATTTAAATGCAATAAAAAAATGCCCTAAGTTTTTAGTTTAATGCCCTAAATTTAAATTTAATGCCCTAAATTTAATCAAATTAAATTTACAAGTCATTTCGACATGCATCACATGAAGCTGAAACATTACTCTCAACTAAAAAAAAAAGCTGAAGTAACATAAAAACATACAATGCCTGGACTAACTGAACACATACAGTGGAGCGCCAGGAACACACAAATAGAAATGCGTTTAAAATGGTCAACATTATGACTATGATGAGGAAAATATGTTGCTTGAACATTCTGTCCTTGTAATAGCCAACTCATGTCTCAAATGATGTGTTGTTCTTGGTTCGATTTGTGTTGCATTTATTTTTCAGTCAAACCACAGCAGAGTTACTTTGGAAGCAGACGGAGACTCATCTTTTCAGCATCTCTGGCATTTTATTACCCATAATCATGCATCCATTCAGCTGTATATGAAAAATACGACAACTGAGCTTTTGTTCCTTGATGTCTAGTAATCTCAAAATCTTAACGATTTTAAAAATCATTCCTGATTGAAATAATGCTCTTTGCTTCCTCACACAGTCTGAAAGACGAGACCCTGCATTATATCTTTGATCTTGTTCCAAAACAACCCTCTTAGCTTTTACATTAGTGAACAAAAACACTTGCCGGTTTGCTTTAATACAATGATTAGCGAAGGTCAAGTCATTCATTAATCCGGCCACTTTTATTGTTCATGAATATGCAGTTCATCTTAAAGAAAATCAAAAAAAAAAAAAAAAAACGCCGCTATCCCTCCTAAGGCTGGTATTTCAAAGCCCCATTGATCCCACCATATTAGCCATTAGCCTAGCGTGCTCCTTTAAGGTTCAAAGTCAACATTTCAATTTCTTGCCAACATCTGAAGACGCCCATGCTGTCTACTTGACATGAGCACTAATGGGTTCTTGTCAGAGAACAAACTAAAGAAAAAAAAAAAAAACATTAAACGTTGTTGGTATGTTTGCCTCTCAATTCCAATTAAATCCTTGCTGGTGTGGTCCTGCAGTGGGAAATGCATTAAAAATGCAACACAGTATAAAATTATCCATGTTTACTTGTGTGAATACATTCAAACTAGGACTTAACCCATTATCTATGTAAGACATCTTGCATTTTGTACAGATTAGTGACTAACATTGACATTTTTGGACATAAACAGTTGAAGTCAGAATTATTACCCCCCTCTGAATTATCAGCCCCCCTTTTTATTTTTTTCCCCCAATTTCTGTTTAACGGAGAAAATATTTTTTCAACACATTTCTAAATATAATAGTTTTAATAACTCATCTCTAATAACTGATTTATTTTTGCCATGATGACAGTAAATAATATTTTACTAGATATATTTCAAGACACTTCTGTACAGCTTAAAGTGACATTTAAAGGCTTAACTAGGTTAATTAGGTAGTTAACTAGGCAGGTTAGGGTAATTAGGCAAGTTATTGTATAACGATGGTTTGTTCCGTAGACTATCAAAACAAAATATAGCTTAAAGGGGCTAATAATTTTGACCTGAAAATGTTTTTTTTTTTTTTAAATTAAAAACTGCTTTTATTCTAGCCGAAATAAAACAAATAAGACTTTCTTCAGAAGAAAAAATACTATCAGACATACTGCAAAAATTTCCTTGCTCTGTTAAACATCACTTGGGAAATATTTAAAAAAGAAAAAAAACTGTATATGTATGATGAAGCCTATAAAATGAAGTTAAACACCATTGAAATTAATGATATGGGGTAAAAATGCTTTGAATAACTTTGTCTCATATGTATATCTTAATATACAGTTGAGCTATATTATACAAGCAATGAGTTAAATGTTACGCTTAGCACAAGTTCAAATGTGATATTGGTTTTATACATTGTTTAGTAAATTAGAATGCAATATTCTGTTATATTATAGACAACATATTATATTTATCAAGCCACAACAGATCTGTTGTCTGTGTTCAATCAATTTTTCATTTCCAAATGAACCCTCGTTTTTATCGAATCAAGTATATCACTGATTCAATGGGTCATTCATTGAAAGAGAACTGCTGAAAAAGTAATTCCAACTATTTAATAGAATAAATGATTCATTTACTGCCACCTATACCCTAAATCAGGGATACCCAAAATTTTCTTATGTAGGGCTAAAAACCAAACTTTATTGAGGCTAGTGGCCGAAGGTAAATATAATTGCTATGGGTAAATTCCTAATTTATTTAATAATATTTAAAAATGACTAGAAAACATGGCTTTATATTAACTAATACAGTATTTTTTGCTTTTACATTTTATGATGAACTTATTACAGTAAAAACAAAACAATGTAATTTCTAACAGAATTACACTACATTTTGGCTTGACTTGCTCGCCAACGTCTTCTGCGTACTCTATCTGTTAAATTACAGTATTTATATTTTTAAAAATCAGATTCATTTACAAAATTTAATTGAAACATTTAATTTTAGTTAGCTTTTTTTGTAGTTCAGCAATAAAACTAACAAATTAAAGCTGCAAGCAGCGATGCAAGGGACCTTGTACTAACAAAAAATGTTACGTCAAATTAGAAATGACGATTTCTGTGTTAAAGGCCTTAGCCCCAATCCTCTCCATCATTCTCATTATCCTCCAAGTTGGTATGGTGGGCCAAATCAAAGTTTACAATGGGCCAACTTTGGCCCACGGGCCCTACTTTGGGCATCTCTGCTCTAAATAATGCTGGGTTTTTAAAACCCAAATTGGGTAAAATATGGACTTTAAAATAAGGTCAGTCTTATAAATGTAATTTTAAAAAATTAACCCAGCAGTTGGTTTTACTGGATTTAATTTAATACTGGATAGAATTTGGTAGAAATAACCCAACATTTTAGACTGCACTAGCAGTTTTAGTTTATTATCTAGTACATTATTTCATAAAATTAAATAATTCAACATGTTTATATTGATATTGAAACAAATTAAATCTGTGATTATTTTCTTACCTTTACTACCTTTATTTTTCATAATATCTTGAAGAATGTTGGTATTAACTAAACTTTGTTTTGAAGCCAATTTGAATACCAATTTAGATTTAATTACTGTAAATAAAAAGCATGGCCGTTACGCTCTAATTGTTTTATGGATCATACATTTAATGTTTAATGCAACATGTTTCTTTTTAAATCAACTTTAGTAATTTCTTAGACAAATTTAATATAGAGAAATTAAAATGATGCCATCATTTACTCACTATTCACTTGTCCCAAACCTGATTGAGTTTCTTACTTCTGTTGAGGACAAAAGAAGATATTTCGAAAAATGTTGGAGACCAGTAGCCATTGACTTCTATAGTATTATTGATGTCAATGGTTACCAGTTTTCAACATTCTTCTTTTGTGATCACGGTAAAAAAGTAAGTCATAAAGGTTTGCAACTATTGAAAATCAGTAACTTTTTTCTTTTTTTGGGTGAACTATCTCGTTAACTCACCCGCTTTGAATGTTATCACTCGACTGAGTGGGCTTTATCAGTGGTTATCAGCTGATAGATATGGGCCAGTAAAGGCCTTCTGCACCTACTAGTAGGCTCAGAAGGCTGTTATAATCCATCCACATGGTTAATCAGCTATAAGACCCCAGATCGGGATATGTTTTTACATTACTGTGACGGTTTGGTTTAGAGTTGGGGTAGACGTTAATAAAATATGAATATGGGAAATTTAATAAATGATAATAAATAACTCCTGTTAACTTCTGGCCCCAGCCATATGTGAACTATAGCTGATTAACCATGTGGATGGATGATAACAGCCTTCTAAGCCTACCAGTTGGCGCAAAAGGCTAATACCGGCCCATATCTATCAGCTGATAACCACTGATGATGCCCATTCAATTCAGTGATAACATTCGAATCGGCTGGTCCTGAGTAGGTCAGTTAGCCTTGCTGTGTGTAGTTTGCATGTTCTCCCCATGTTAATGATTCCAGAAATGTTATTTTGCCTGATATAGCCATCAAATTCAAAACATATACTCAGGAGATGTGTGGCTTTTGATCTACTACTTTTCTGTTTTGCTCCAGGACTATCTTCATATATTTGTTTATGAAATAATAAAATGTTTAGGGTGATGCATTTTTTACACTACTTAAGCATCTAAATCTTTTTGTTTTAATTTGAGAATTATAAACTCTAGATGATTGATAGTAATGCCTAAAGTGTCTTCTTTTTGAAGATACATGAACTGTTAAAGTAGACCAAACTATTCAGCAACTGTTACTGTTTTAGTTTGGGAAGGTCAGTTTTGAGAAAATACCTTTGACGGTGAGGGAGAGAAGGACACTGATATAGCCTCGGAAAACTTTGTACAGAAATCTTATTTTGCATACTATCTTCATCAAATTTTAAACATAAACTCATGAGATACTTGGCTTTCAAGGTATATTTTTTTTCTAGGTCATTACATTAATGTTTGTATATGGAGAAACTTGCACACCGGACAATTTTTCTTTCTTATTACTTCATAATGTATAACTTTTCATTTTTTTTAGCATGAAACTTTCTAGATGGACCATAGTAAAGCTCAAAGTGTCTTCTTTCCAATGATACCTTAATAATGTTTGTAGCTCACTAGGGTCAACAACTGTTACTATTTAAAGTTAGGTAGGTGTAAATCCCTAAAAGGGAATGCTGACTAACTAGTATAAATTAATTCTACATTCTGTAATAATAAAATAACAATAAAAAATGACGGCATTAACATAAGCCATATTAGTGAATATTTATTTTATTTCAGCACTAAAAACCAGCAACATTGACATAAACTCCACTACATTTAGCTCGCGAAAAAGCCATGTGAATCTGTGGAAGTTTAAACAGGTGTTGACTGTCAACTTAAGATGGCCTCAGTGAACATGAAGCACTCAAACTCCCAGAACATCCTCAAACAAATCCCACAGTCTCAAGGGGAAACAAAGTGGGCTAAAGAACTTGTAAATCTGATTACAGCTCACAGCGGCACTTTTATTCTTATCCACTATGTCTAGACTTTAAAAAAACGCCTGATATTCCCTAACAAACTATGGGTTCAGTGTTTCTCCAGTCCTCAAGAAATGACCCACGGTGCTCCTACATCTAGCCTCAAATAGCCTTTCTCTGGCCGTTTGATCTCAAGGAGCAGAGAGGTCCTGAGATGAGACAACATGTCATCTCATCACATGGATGATGTTCTCCAGAGCAGCTGGATGTTCCTGTAGGTCAGCGGTTTAAATCTCACACAGAGAGGCCAAATGATTTCAGCTCCAACTGCGGGTGAATGGTGCTATTGTTTCAGCTGAGGTGAAACCCAATATCAGCCTCTCTCCCTGTACAGCTCTAAAATATGCAGGTCCTTTCCTTTCTTCCACCTCTACTGGACTTTCTTCTGTCTTCTCTTTCTTTCTTGTTTTCCTGTACTTTAATTTATGTTTTTTTAAGGACGTGTAAAACAAAATAGAGTATTTTTTCTAATCTAAACTAGCGAGTATCTTGATTTCTAAACGATATAAAAAAGCACAGCAAAAATGTCAATGGATTTGAGGTCAGTTAACTACTGTAGCTTAATGTCAAAACTACATCAGATTGATATCTAACACTGGCCTTAAAAATGTTTGACGCCAATATTAGCTGTCAATGTAATACTGTTTTGACATCAAGGTAGTTTATAAACATTGTAGAGATACAAAATAAAAAAAAAAACTATTTGAAATTGGAACGTTCAGATACTTTGAGTATGTTAAAATACGTTTTGGTGGTCAAAACAGCATAAACCAGCTGATCGCTTACCTCCATATGGATGGCTTTCCTGCTGTTACCAGTTTGTCCAGTTAGCTCGCCATGTACGTCGGTTGACTTGAGATGCAGAGTGGAGATGACCTTGACGGCGGGGTTCGAGTCTGGTGAAGAACGGTTCCAGAAAGTGGGTAAGACAAAAACAGAAGCTCAGTTCCGCTGTGGTGAACCCCAGATTAATAAAGAGACTAAGCCTAAAGGAGAATGAATGAATGAATGAATGAATGAATGAATGAATGAATGAATGAATGAATGAATGAATGAATGAATGAATGAATGAATGAATGAGCGATGGTTGTCTTTTTTCCACTATCACTATTTAGTGATGTCATGTTCCGGGAAAATTGAAATTGTGTGGTGGACGTCGATAACAGTGACTTTTTTCCCCTTGGTTTTGTTACGGAAATTGTTCATTTACAAATTAAGCACTATATAAAACTATTTAAAAAATCTGGAATCTGGCAGTCCAAAAATCTAAATACTGAGAAAAATGCCTTTAAATTTGTCTAAATGAAGCGCTTAGCAATTAGTATTGGTTAAAGTTAAAGTAACAGTACTATATTACAATTTTGATCTTAAAAAAAGAACTTTATAAGGAAATTAATGTGAAGTCATGTAGATTAAGATAGGCTTAAGGTTGTAATATATTACTTTTAAAAGTGACTTTACGCAATAATAGCAATGCATACTACTATTTTGAGAGGAGCATGTGATATGATTGATCACGGCTGGCTGTAATCAGCAATATTGCAATCAGATTGATTCAAGCTTACAATAAATAGACCGAATTCGCCCTTCTACCTTATCTTCGTTTTGGATGCTCCAATCTCGGACCCCCTTATATGCTTATTGACCAGGCGGAAGCTCTAGGCTCAATTATCTCAGAGGTCAGGGTTCTCTCCTGGGACAGCTTGCCAAACCTGCTATTAGCGTCAAGCATATCTAAGTGTGATCTCTTGAAATACTAACCAATACTAATGAATTTTGATATATTTATATTAGGTGATGTAGGCAAAATATTTAATATTGGTTTTGCGGTCCAGGGACACAAATGTTCATTTATTTTATTATGGAATTAATTAACAAATCCCATGCATCCTGAACTGTAGTGCCTGGTCAGCTATAATAATCTCTATATTTGACATCACACACACTGCAATGTGACTATTGTGTAAGTATACATCACAATGACTACGCACCCATACTGTGCTGTTCTACAAGTACGCTAAAGTGAACTTCTTCACAAGGGTAATACACCAAAAACTTTTGTTTGCACAAAAGTATCAAAGGCCTCACACTGTTCACAGCAGGCAGTTTGAAATGCAAAAGAAATGTGTGGTTGAGGACGGCGAGTTTGCTACAAAGGGGATTATTTGATGGCTGCAGTGGTGGCGCTTAAAAGGCTTGGAATTTACAGACAGCTTCTCGGAGAGAAGATCAGCAGGCTAAAATCTTCTCAGAAAATTTTGGCTGTATAAACTTATCCTCTTTAAAGCATTGCGACCCAAAAATCAAAAATGAGATGAAAAAATTAAGCCCATCGACTTCACTTACTGATCATTTGATGACTAACTGTCCAACCATCCTCGCCCATCCTTCATGTTTCAGTATAAAAATAACATCACTCCATTACTTTGTGCAAAACAACTGGTATCCCTTAGCTTGAGGCTGAATGTGTTCCCTGTTGTTTTTTGCTGTTTGTTTAACCGCCAGCGATGCTTCAGGAGTCGGGATGCTTGCTGAGCCAGCGATATCCTGTCAATTGCTTCAGATCTCCTGCTCCGAGGGAATAACATCATCATCAAAACACATCAACACTTTAATGAGATATGGAATGCTGGACTACCATAACTGCTGCTGATTGATTATTTTCTCGCAAGTCTAAAACGCATAGCTTATCGAATGAAGTACACAAAAGGGAGGATGACAATTACATCGAGAGAAAATCTCCCCCGCAGAGCTAGAATGTTGCTTATAAAACAGCTCGTTCTCCTGTCTGGTCCTGTCATATTATGAGGGAAAGAGAAACTGAACATTGCCAGAACAAGCATCCCATCATCTATCCTGACTTTGCTGATCTTTCGGCAGCGCCTGACACTGCAAACCGCACAGTGAGATGATGACACTACAGCTTATGCAATTATATGGCTCACATCTATCTTGCAGAATTGAATATGATAGAACCTGCTAGATATCATGGAAATTATTCACGTTATCTGCGAACATCCAGCTGGAGCACCACAGGGATCAGTACTTGGACCGCTTTTATTCTCGCTTTACACAAAATTAGTAGTTTCCACCTTTCATCACTAAATCTGTCATGCTTTTGCAAATGATTGTCAATTATGTCTGATTTTTCCATCATTTATGTCCTCAGACTTTTTCTTTTTGTCACTGCCAAACTTTTTAGCCTGAATTAAAGGCACAATACACTCACCGACCACTTTATTAGGTACACCTTACTAGTACCGGGTTGGACCCCCTTTTGCCTTCAGAACTGCCTTAATCCTTTGTGACATAGATTCAACAAGGTACTGGAAATATTCCTCAGAGATTTTTGTCCATATTGACATGATAGCAACACAGTTGCTGCAGATTTGTCTGCTGCACATCCATGATGCAAATCTCCCATTTCACCACATTCCAAAGGTGCTCTATTGGATTGAGTTCTGGTGCCTGTGGAGGCCATTTGAATACAGTGAACTCATTGTCATGTTCAAAAAAATCAGTCTGAGATGATTCATGCTTTATTACATGGCGTGTTATCTTGCTGGAAGTAGCCATCAGAAGATGGGTACACTGTGGTCATAAAGGAATGGCCATGGTCAGAAACAATACTCAGGTGGGCTGATGCTTAATTGGTACTAATGGGCCCAAAGTGTGCCAAGAAAATATCTCCCACACCATTACACCACCACCAGCAGCATGAACCGTTGATACAAGGCAGGATGGATCCATGCTTTCATGTTGTTGATGCCAAATTCTCACCCTACCATCCGAATGTTGCAGCAGAAATTGAGACTCATCAGACCAGGCAACGTTTTTCCAATCTTCTATTGTCCAATTTTGGTGAGCCTGTGTGAATTGTAGCCTCAGTTTCCTGTTCTTAGCTGACAGGAGTGGCACCCGGTGTGGTCCTCAAGGTTGGACGTGTTGTGCGTTCAGAGATGCTCTTCTTGGTTGTAACGAGTGGTCATTTGAGTTACTGTTGGCTTTCTATCAGCTCAAACCAGTCTGGCCATTCTCCTCTGGCATCAACAAGGCATTTGCACCCACAGAACTGCCGCTCACTGGATGTTTTCTCTTTTTCTGACCATTCTCTGTAAACCCTAGAGATGGTTGTGCATGAAAATACCAGTAGATCAGCAGTTTCTGAAATACTCAGACCAGCCCGTCTGGTGCCAACCACCATGCCACCTTCAAAGTCACCTAAATCACCTTTCTTCCCCATTCTGATGCTTGGTTTGAACCGCAGCAGGTCGCCTTGACCATGTCTACATGCCTAAATGCATTGCTGCCATGTGATTGGCTGAAATCAGAAATTTGCGCTAACAAGCAGTTGGACCGGTGTACCTAATAAAGTGTATGGCAGTGTATGTAAAATGTTCACATACAAATATTCTTTGATTTATGTACTTTCAACACTGTTGAATTGTTAGTGAAATAAAGGTTTGACGTTTTATTTCATGTATTAAATGATACATTTTATTTTATACAAAGGCATATAGTGGCATATCAGTAGTAAGCCTACTCTGCAGGATAAAATATTAATTATTTTATTTGTAAAGATACTCAATCTAATTACATTTGATGTTAAAATATGTTCTCAGAGGGCCCCACTCTATGTTTTTGGGAAGAAACTTTTTTGCTTGTGAGATGCCAGGGTGACTGTAAAACATGAGCCCAGCTAATTTAAGCTGGAAATAAGATAAAAGACCTTTTGATTGCACTTAATGATATTTGAGGGCTTAATCTTTGTTTCTAAATACACAGTAAAATGTATTTGACTTGTTGACTTTAAAAATTGAAAAACCCATTGACTTAATATTAACTTAAGTCAACTCAACAGGTCTGAGTTTCAATGGGTAATTCACTTTTTTCAGTAACGAATGGCCAGTGGTCTATAAAGTACTTGAAAGCCATACTTGAGTAAAAATACAGATATCTTATTAGAAAATGACTTTGGTAAAAGTTAAAGTCACTGTTTAGAATATAACTTGAGTAAATGTTTTAAAGTATATTACATTTATTGTACTTAAGTATCAAAAGTATTTTTTTTTTACTATTTAATGTACTTAAGTAATGAAAGTAAAAGTAAATGCTGTAAAATAAAAGCTTAATCTTTTATAAAAACTAATAGCCAACATAACAAAAAAATAAATAAATAAAGTTAACAGCCAATAAATAATAAAACATGTCTGTACACTGTTTGAGCAGCATGATTATGTTTAGTTTTAACTCTGTGTCTCACACATTTTGTTTTCTTTGAATTAAAAAGGCTAAATGCTTAAGTAAAGAAATATTAAAAAGGAAGATTCATATCTGAAAAAAAGAACTGTATTTCAAATGTAAGCATTTTTAAACATTGTTGACTGCTGAATCTCAACTTTACCTAGACGTGCTTTAGAAGTTAGTTTAAAATTTACCCAGATGATCACAGTGCATACAATCTGATGAGATTATCACATGAGAACTCACAAAAAGCTAATAAAATGAGTCAAAACAGCACCAGCCATTCCATCTTTTTTAGGTGTTGGTGTTCATATTTTAGCTGAAACAGATCATGATTAATTTGGAAGTGGACCAAAACCATCTTTTGTTTGGTCTGCCTGTTTGTTGTCTACCATTTTCCAAATGGAAGCATTCACACTTTTTCCAAATGAACTGCGCTAACAAAGCAATTGCACCCGACTTCTTTTAATGAAATCCAATTAACAATTATTTAATGAAATTCATTGTTTCAACACTGCAAGCAAGGATTTTTGGTCACTATTTTCACCACTCTGGTTAAAACATTCAGATTCCTTCTGCAAAACAAAAGACTCTTTTCTTGCCAGGGAAGCTGCTCAGATTCTGGTACTGCAGCTCATTTCTGGCTGGATTCCCAGCACACACAATCAAACCTCTGCAGTTCTTCTGGAATGAAGCAGTCCAGCTGATATTCAGATTTCAAGTACTCTCTCAATTCACAGCTCAGCTATATTTCCACAACTGCCTATCTATCCCTCCTAAGATAAAAGCCTTGCATACAGGACAGTGTCTGGGTACATCTAGCACTCTAACTTATGAAATAATATTCAACTTACGAGAATATTGTGAGAGTGTGTGAGTGTTTCCCAGTGCTGGGTTGTGCCTGGAAGGGCATCCGCTGCGTAAAACATATACCAGAATAGTTGGCGGTTCATGGCGCTGTGGTAACCCCTGATAAATAAAGGGAGGAAGCCGAAGGAAAATTAATTAATTAATTAATTAATGTATGTATGACTGTGTGTGTGAATGTGAGAGTGTATGGGTGTTTCCTAGTACTGAGTTGCGGCTGGAAGGGCATCCGCTGCATAAAACATATACCGGAATAGTTGGCGGTTCATTCCGCTGTGGCAACCTCTCATAAATAAAGGGACTAAGCCGAAGAAAAATGAATGAATAAATGAATGTATGTGTGTGTGTGTGTGTGTGTGTGTGTGTGTGTGTGTGTGTGTGTGTGTGTGTGTGTGTGTGTGTGTGTGTGTAAATGTGAGTGTATGGGTGTTTCCTGGTAAAACATATACTGGAATAGTTAGCGGTTCATTCTGCTGTGGCAACCCCTCAAAAATAAAGGGACTAAGCTGAAGAAAAACGAATGAATGAATGAGTGTTTCCCAATGCTGGGTTGCGGATGGAAGGGCATCCGCTGTGTAAAACACATACCGGAATAGTTGGCGGTTCATTTTGCTGTGGCAACCCATGATAAATAAAGGACCTAAGCGGAAGAAAAATGAATGAATCAGTGTGTGTGTGTGTGTGTGTCTGTGTGTGTGAGTGTATGGGTGTTTCCCGGTAAAACATATACCAGAGTAGTTGGCGGTTCATTCTGCTGTGGCAACCCCTGATAAATAAAGGGACTAAGCTGAAGAAAAATGAATGAATGAATGAATGAGTGTTTGTGAATGTGAAAGCGTATGGGTGTTTCCCAGTACTGGGTTGCGGCTGGAAGGGCATCTGCTGCATAAAACATATACCGAAAATAGTTGGCGGTTCATTCCGCTGTTTCAACCCCTCATAAATAAAGGGACTAAGCCGAAGAAAAAATGAATGAATGAATGAATGAATGAGTGTGTGAATGTGAGAGTGTATAAGTGTTTCCCAGTAAAACATATACTGGAATAGTTGGCAGTTCCTTCTGCTGTGGCAACCCCTGATAAATAAAGGGACTAAGCAGAAGAAAAATGAATGAATGTGTGACTGTGTGGGTGAATGTGAGAGTGTATGAGTGTTTCTCAGTGCTGGGTTGCGAATGGAAGGGCATCCCATGCGTAAAACATATACCAGAATAGTTGGCGGTTCATTTCGCTGTGGCAACCCCAGATAAATAAGGGACTAAGCCAAAAAAAAATGAATGAATGAATGAATGTATGAGTGTGTGTGTGAATGTGAAAGTGTATGGGTGTTTCCCAGTACTGGGTTGCGGCTGGAAGGGAAACATATGAAACATATGCTGGAATAGTTGGCAGTTCATCCCGCTGTGGTTTATTGCGCTGTATGGTTTTCTGACAGTGTATATAAAGTTTCCATGCACCCAATGTAGTTTAAAAACACAATTCAGGTCATTTTTCAGTGCACTTTGGTTAACTATACATTGATCTATTAGTATTCCAGCTGCGGTGCAACCCTCAAAGAAATGTTGTGTTTACATGCATCACAAATGAAGTGTTGATGTCAGATATTCATTACATTGTGGAGTGTGAAGATAAGTGATCAAGGCATCGCCACAGAACAATGGAAACCTGTGCACGGTATCCTTTCTTGTCAACAACTGAGTCCTCACAATTTGTCGCACAGCCAGGCAAACATTATTTCCGTCCAAAAACATCAGATGACTCAGATAAAACAAAACCTCTTATCCAGCGGTCTCAGATGTTGTGAACAAAAGATTGTGAACAAATGAGAGAGAGGAAAAGAGAGAAAGAGGTGTCTGAAAAGATCCATGTCGCACACAGAGGGTTGGTGACATAACATTTACATTATTAAAGGCCGAAGGACAAGTACTGGAATGTTATTCAGACTCGAAATAGGAGCCCTTAGAAAGATATAGCAGCAGTGTAAAGGTTTTAGAAAGAATTGTTTTCCGCTATATTCTTGACCTCACTTGCATTGTATATAAACACGTGTATAGGCTGCTCTATCAATAGATAATGGTACACTTATGGTTCACCATGTTCCCAAGCATCATCTTGGCAAACAATGATTGTACAACTTACAACTTAAAACTGAAGGATTTCTGATTTTATGACTTCAGTATATGTTTAGTGTACTCTTCGCTCTTGAGAAACAAGCACATGCATGTGATTTGTTTTCTGTATGTAAAAAAAATAGGTAAAACTTTCTGGCCATATTATATTTAATTCAAAATAAAAAGCCAAAGAGATTAAAAAAAAAACTGAAAAACAAACTGAAGGTGCGTCCCAAATTGCATACTCATGCTCTACCCAGAATGGCAAAGTCTACTAAAGGAGGTCAGGCCTTCTCATTTATGGCTCCTAATCTCTGGAATAGCCTTGCTGATAATGTCCGAGGCTCAGACACACTCTCACAGTTCAAAACTAGATTAAAGACCTATCTTTTTAGTAAAGCGAACACACAATGCATCGCATAACGGTATGATGCATGAGTGTGCTCCACGCAGGTGAGCGGGCTTGACAACCACCTGCAGGACACACTCCTGTCTTAATGCACCAGACATTTTGTTAGAAACTCTCATATGCTTTACATGTTTGTTCATATAACTGCTATTTTCATTTATAGCATTTTTGCCTTGATATTCTTGTTGAAATACACTATGAACAGTAGCTATGCTAATTATTTTCTTTGTTCTCTATTTCCACCTGAGTATACTCATCCCAAGGCCTCTAGAGGTTGTGTAGTGGCATGGATCCAAGACCTGTGACGAGATGATACCAACAATAGAGAACTTCTAGAGGTCTCCATAATCCTGGACCAGGCTGTATCCTGAGCAGATGCTATGGTGGTCATGGAGGAGTGGAGAGTGATTCCTGAAAGACTCCAGTGACAGACGAGTCTTCACATTGATCACGTGGGGCAGCCTGACTTTCCGGTTAGTAAAAAAAAAATTTGTGTTCCATTTGGGACGACACTAAATTCATATACTATGCTGTTGAGTGTGTAAGTGCATAAGTACATAGTGTATACGTGCATAATAGTGTGACATTTGGGGCACAGTATGAGAGTTTGAGACTACAGTAAAATTCTACAGACTACAGTAAAATAAACTACAGTAAAATTCTCGCATTCTCGTTATTATAGCGCCTCCTGATGGTGAATCCTGTTATACTCAAGGCAGGTACTTTTTGGTAGTTTGGACATTTATTTCTTCTAATTTGGCAACTGTCAAACATCATCAGGGAATCCGGTTAGTAACAAAACGTTAGTGTTTTGGGACGACACTGAATTCAAATACTATGCTGTTGAGTGTGTAAGTGCATAAGTACATAGTGTATAAGTGGATAGTGTGACATTTGGGATGCAGTATGAGGTTTATAACTACAGTAACAGAGATAGGGTTAGGGGTATAATTTCCAAAGAATTCAAAGCTGTATCTCCAAATCTTCACAATAATACTCTTCAATAGTGCAAAAATGCTTTTAAAAAACTTGAAAATATAGAAATATGTGGCCCTGGACAACAAAACCAGTCATAAGTGTCAATTTTATGAAATCTGAAATAATTTGAAAGCTAAATAAATAAACTTTGCATTCATGATTTTTTTCAAAGTCCCTTTAAAACAAGTAATTTCACTTGCCGGCCATTTTGAAACGCCTCTCGACAGTATGCTTGAGAATTCTGTCTGGGGAAACATTAAACTCTCCAAAACTGTTTGCCAAGCTTAAAATTAAGTACATATTTGGAATCACCAATAAAATAAAACAACAACTGTCTCATAAGCTTCATTTCCAAAAGTTTGCAGCTAACAAAATCGGCAGTTTATCAGGTTGCAGTTTTTCCATCGAGATCACTGAACCAACCTCATTTATGGTGGTTCTGCATATTATCATCCTCTGGATAATGCTTCATCAGATCGCACTGGTCTTCTGAAGTAATTCACAACTTGGTCTTGATGGCAAATCACCTCCTAAAATGACAGCGACTCTTTGTTTTCAAGTTTGTGAGTAGTTGCTGTCATGTGATGTGCGTTTCACAGGACGGACTGTAGCTTGCGTTCATTCATACAGATTACAAAACCAAAAACACTTTTGTTTTCAAGTGTAGTTGGTTAATTTAAAAGTAGAGATTTCAAGTTTCGTGTGGATATATGTCTTATGTCTTTGAAGCAAGTATTTGCTGAGATTCCAGTGCGTTTGTTGACTACAAAAATTCACGTAAAAACACAACGCCAGTCTATAGCGAACAATGATTTGCTCCTGTACTAGTATAGACAGGGCTTCCTTCACCATATTGACCATTACACTTTTCCTCATTTAAAACGAATGACATGTCTTGTGTATTCTATAGTCTATGTTTTTTTTTGGAGGACAATATTTGCTTGAGATACAATTATTTAAACATCTGGAATCTGAGACTTAAAAAATATCTTTAAAGTTGTCCAAATTAAATTTTTAACAATGCATATTAGCAATCAAAAATGAGTTTAGATGTATTTACAGCAAGAAATTAATATTATGCAAGAATATTTATTATTCTAAAGATTTTCAGGCATAAAAGAAAAATCTACAATTTTGACCCAAACATTTTTGGCTAATGCCACGGTAGCACTTTACAATAAGGCTGTAGTTTTTATTGTTAGTTAATGCATTTACTAACATGAACAAACAATGAATAACTCATTTATTACAGTATTTGTTCATTTGTTAGTTAACGTTTACTGAAAATACTGTTCATTCATGTTAACTCATGGTAAATGTTGAACTACACTGTAAAACCCAATGGCCAACTTTATCAAATGAAATGAGTGTAGTTAACTCAAAATTTACTGAAAGTTAATTCGGTAACACTTTATAATAACTACACACTATGAATCATTTATTAAGCATTACCAAATAGTGAATTCATTATTTGTTAAGCATTAACTCTATATTAATAAACAATAGTAAGCAGTTTATAACTGCAGCTACAAATGCTGTATTATTGACTTATAACCACATTTATAATGTGCTTAATGATTGTGTTTTAATACTTTGTTAATTATTATTTTTTCATTACTAAATTAAGTATTGCATTATTTACGAACCAGTTTTTTGAGAGAAGTTGCTGTTTTTTAAAGATTATTCAGAATAAATGAACTTCACTATAAATAACATAGAAATGTAGTATCATTATATATTGTTAAATTATTATATTGCTGTTGTTTTATTCAATTTTTACAGTAATTTTACAGTAATTGAATTTTTTAGATAGGATTGCAAAGATTATTTTTCATTTGATAACAAGCCTTTGATTGCCATTTATAAGGGATTTACAAAGCATAAGTCCTTACTTTAGATTAGGTCACAAAACTGCATGAAGTTGAGTTAATAAAGCATTTATTAACATACAGTACATAGTAACCATTACTATATGCCTGAATAATAAGATATATAAACGTTGATTTCAATAGTTTATTAATCATTTACTTACTCATTCTGAATGATCTTAAAAACCACTAACTTACGGTGGCCGAGAGAGCTTAACGCGCTGCAATTTAAGAAAGCACATGCAATAACAAAAAACACCAGCAAATTAAGAAACGATCTTCATCAATTTGACAGACACCTGTTGCAAATTGATCACAACACAAACAACTGAAGAAACGCGCTGCAAATTGATCACAACACAAAGGAAGAAACGCACTGCAAATTGATCACAACACAAAGGAAGAAACGCGCTGCAAATTTGCAGCGTGTTTCTTCCTTTGTGTTGTGATCAATTTGCAGCGCGTTTCTTCCTTTGTGTTGTGATCAATTTGCAGCGCGTTTCTTCCTTTGTGTTGTGATCAATTTGCAGCGTGTTTCTTCCTTTGTGTTGTGATCAATTTGCAGCGTGTTTCTTCCTTTGTGTTGTGATCAATTTGCAGCGTGTTTCTTCCTTTGTGTTGTGATCAATTTGCAGCGTGTTTCTTCCTTTGTGTTGTGATCAATTTGCATCGTGTTTCTTTCTTTGTGTTGTGATCAATTTGCAGCGTGTTTCTTCCTTTGTGTTGTGATCAATTTGCAGCGCGTTTCTTCCTTTGTGTTGTGATCAATTTGCAGCGCGTTTCTTCCTTTGTGTTGTGATCAATTTGCAGCGTGTTTCTTCCTTTGTGTTGTGATCAATTTGCAGCGTGTTTCTTCCTTTGTGTTGTGATCAATTTGCAGCGTGTTTCTTCCTTTGTGTTGTGATCAATTTGCAGCGCGTTTCTTCCTTTGTGTTGTGATCAATTTGCAGCGCGTTTCTTCAGTTGTTTGTGTTGTGATCAATTTGCAACAGGTGTCTGTCAAATAGATGAAGATCGTTTCTTAATTTGCTGGTGTTTTTTGTTATTGCATGTGCTTTCTTAAATTGCAGCGCGTTAAGCTCTCTCGGCCACCGTATTAACTACTCTTAAATACAAATGGTTTGTAAATAATGCAATACTTAATTTAGTCATGAAAAATAAATCATTAACAAAGTATGAAAACCCAATCATTAAGCACATTATAGATGTGCTTAAGAATACAGTATAAGTAACTGCAGTTATAAACTGCTTACTAACATTTATTAATGTAGAGTTAATGCTTAACAAATAATGATTTCACTATATGATAATACTTAATAAATGATTCATAGTGTGTAGTTATTATAAAGTGTTACCGTTAATTCTACTCATTTGAAAAGAGGTTTGAACTCAGTGTTGAAGGTAATGAGTTAAATAAATACCTCATGACTTCAACTTAAATGGAGTAAGTTCACAGTACTCGTATACATTTGTTTTTTAACTTAAATGGTTTGCAGCAATCGGTTTCCTCAAATGGTTTAAGTTGCCTTATTGGGTTTTACAGTACTCAGTTGGTTTGAGTTCTCATCATTTATTGTGCTCAAATTGCTTCATTTACTCAAATGGATTAAGTTCACAGTACTCATTAGGATTAGTTTTTGAACTGAAATGGTTTGTTGCAATTGGTTTCCTCAAACAGTTTGAGTTACCTTAACGTTCTGGGTTTTACAGTGTATGACTAATAAATGCTGTACAAGTGTTGTTCATTGTAAGGTAATGTTAGTAAATGCATTAACTAATGAAACCGTATTGTAAAGTGCGACCAATGCCACGAATATACTCATGATTGTTTTTGTGGCAGGGTCCCAAATAGATTAAAATTGTCAAAAACTGCACCTAGATCAGATGTCCTTGATCAACTGTATGTGAAAAGTGTTTTAAAATAGATACTTTTCAGACACTTTTTTGCATGCTCTCTATGTTAAAGCGTGGATTTTAGTTCATATTGCAATTATAAACCATAGATGTATTGTTTTGTCATGCTGAGCTTTTAATCACTGAACACACAGCGACAGTAGTTAAAGGTTAAAAACTCTATGCTATTTTGAAAAACAATTGGTGAAGTTAAAAGCATTGTGTTGTGTATTTACTTCCACAGCTCATCTTAACCCCAAAGAGTATAATCATTTCAAACAGGATATATAGAAATGTTTTTCGCTTCTGCCTGACATTTTACAGAAAACATTATAGAAAAGCTGTCAAAGAGGCTGTTTTCTATAGGCTTAAATTTAACACGGTAAACAATCATTTCAGGTAAATGACGTGCATGCTTAAAATACAGGAAAAACCTACACTTGCTAAAAAAGCTCCCACAGAATTGCTCACATTTTTCACATTTCTTGCGATGTGAAATCCTGCAAATCATTTAGTATGACTCATACCTGAGGCAATGTGAGTAATCAAAACCTTGAAGCAGTGATCTGTGAGCTTCATGAGCTTCACCTCTCAGCGTGTCGCTTCAGGTAAAGTCAGCCTGAATCCTATTCCCTCAAAAATAAAAAAATAAAACAATTCTTTAACTCAACTTAATTGACTTGTGGACAGTGGTTGCACACATTGGAAATGAGCTTTCATTAAACCCAACTGTAAATTCTACTCAAATACATTGTCAAGTGGGAACATAGCTGGAATTGGGTAAACCGAACTAAATTAGACATGTCTAACTCAACTAAAATCTTCATGAGGGAGGTTGAGTTGCTCAGCTTCTCTCTCACCACAACCCCTGCGAGCATCCAAGAGTCTGGGCTCACATGGAGAGGCGTGAACAGCATTTCAGAGACCACTTGGATTCCTTTATGGACCACCAGTGGCCTGTTAGCCACAGATTGAGAGCCACAGATGCAGTGCTAAGACTAGATAGATTAATGTCCTGTTTACATTAATACATTTTAGTTTTAAAACAGTGTTTTAGAATAAAAATGATCCATGATCACACTGGCGTTTCACCTAGAGTTTCTGAAAAGATCTGCATCCACGATATATAGCTGAAAATGCACATTACTTGACCACACACACACTTTGGCATGAACTGCATCGTATGCACACGTCTGAGCTGCAGGCAGTCAGCACATGCTTTGAGCACACCTCCCCAGATGAGAGCAGCACACGTCGGACAGCTCCTCAAGAATATACTGCTGGATCTCATCTCACTATAGATGTTAAACGTGATGTTTAATTCCTCTTGTCTCTATCTAATACCTCTTTGGTCTTTTGAATCTATTGTTGTTCTCAGATAATGTGTTTTGAGTGCAGAGATAAGATAATTAAAATAAAAATGTATGTAACCACGTACACTGATTCTGCTCATTTGACTGATTGCTTGTCTTTATTTCCTATATTGCATAAACTTATTGTATGTTTTACTTTTATAATGGCCATTATTGATTATTAAAACTGATATTCAGCAAAAGAGAGGGTATGTTTCGTATTTTCAATAAAAATGAAAGGAGGCAGTTATGTTAAAGGCTCCATTTTGTTATAAATATGCATACAGTGAAGATGAAACTCATATAAATATGCAGCTACACGACGCCTAAACCTTTTTGGTGTCTGTTAAGTTGTTAATATCAAAATAAAAATAGGCAGTTCCTTATTTCATGTTTTTATTTTATAGATTTAAGGTGGTAAAACAACGTAGCCAGGGTGATGTGAATGAAGTTATAAAGTACACGGTTCCCTTTGAAGATTTACCCAACGTGTCCTCAGGAGTTTGTTTTCCATATCAAACTTGCAAAGTCTAAACTTGCAAGGAAAGCACGCAAGATTGAACCTTGTGCTTAATATTGAGAAAAAGCCCCAATCATGTAGTGCAAATGTTGGCAGCCATGGCTCCATTTTCAGATGTCTCCGTTCTCCCCCATCCATACTAACACGGAGCAGCAGTGTTTTAAAATAAAAATGACTTCTTCAGCATTTTCAAAATGCTCCATTTTCGGCGCTCAAAAACTCTGGGGTAGTGTGGACGGAATGCGTAATCGTAGCAAAACTTATGCGTTTTAAAACTAAAACGTATTAGTGTAAACGGAGCCTAAGTAACTTCTACTTTAAAAAATGTAATGTGATTGCACAAAATGAAATTAAATACAGTTTGTTAATACTGTAAGGTGGTTTTTTGAAGGTTCTTCACAGTTCTATTGAGAACCATATTAGGAACTATTTAAAAAATAATATGGCTTATTGGAAATACCTTTTGCAGAATGTAAATTACACTCAAAAATGACTTAGCCTAGTGGTTAGCGCGCTGACATATGGTGCAGTAGCACTTCAGGGCATCCCGAGTTCAAATGCCGGCTCGAGGACATTTCCCGTCCCTACCCCATCTCTCTCTCCTACTTCACTTCCTGTCTGAAATACTAAGTGAATGAGGGTGGGTTGAAGAGCCGGGGGGCGGGGGGTTGTTGGTGCGCGCAAACTGAAGGGGGGTGGGGTGGGGGGGAGGTGTGTGTGTGTGTGTGTGTGTGTGTGGGGGGGGGGTGTTCCGGGAGTTTTCCGGGAGTTTTCCGGGAGACAGAACAATACAGGAGATGAGTCTGAAATACGGGAGACTCCCAGGAAAAACGGGAGTGTGGGCAGGTATGACATAAATAAGTAAAAATTATTAAGTTAACTTATTGATTTGTGGTGACACGGTGGCACAGTGGTTAGCACTATCGCCTCACAGCAAGAAGATCAGGAAGATCAAGAAGATCAGGGGCGCCACCCCTGGGTAAACTCTGGCCACAATGTTTAGTGAATTTGCTGCCGTAATTCTGCCCATTAGTAGTATTTTTTACCTTAAAACTGCTGTAAATGGTATGTTGAACTACATTTTGGTGGTTTTATAAAAATGTAGGCAGAGAACATATTTCAGCGAGCATGTGTTGCATAAATTAGATTCAGACAGCATTAGGAAAACATTTTTATATATAATTACTGAATATATACATTGTAAAATATGTAATGACAAAAAGCCAAGACAACAAATGTTGCTTTTTCATTCATTCATTCATTCATTTTCTTGTCGGCTTAGTCCCTTTATTAATCTGGGGTCGCCACAGCGGAATGAACCACCAAATTATCTAGCACATTTTTACGCAGCGGATGCCCTTCCATCTCTGGCAAATGTTGCTTTTTATGTTGCTTTAACTTATTTGAATAAGTTAATCAGGGTTTGACTCTATTTTGAATCAGATTGATTAATGTAAGACCACTTGAAAAGTTAATTTGATTCAACTAAAAAATTTAAGGCAGAGATATTTTTTACAGTGTAATTTATATAATATTATACGCCAAAAAATCGTTTTTAATTGATTTTGTTTGACATATTTAAAATTGGATTTTTTTATTACTAAAGAAATGTTGTGCTATTTATTCTAAAAATGTTACTGTATATTTAAACTCACAAAGCTGCAAAATCGTCTCCACACTTGAGCAGTTTGCATGTCCAGTCCTAGGGGTGTAAATCATTTTAAAAGGACCGAGAATACAACACTAGCTCATTCTCCTCGCAAATAAATGACCTCCTGCTGCCAACCAAACAAACTAACAAGCCGGTCTTTTCCTGCACATTGCATGAATTAAGGCTGGAGAAAGAGCCTGAATGTCTGTAAACACTTCCTGCAGTGTAGAAGCGAGACAGAGAAACTGGATTTGGTGGGGGTGTGTTTCTCTCTGTCTTTCAGTATGCAGCAGACCTCCCATGTAGCCTTGAGTTTCTGGCTGTGGTTCAGTATTGTACTCGATGTAGTGATGTTCTCTGAAGAGTTCACGAAATAGATTCTTTCTGCTCGCTCGCTCGCTCTGTGTAATTAAATCAGATGAGATAACACGTTTGTTTTTGGATTTTGAAGAAAAATAATTCTAAACAGTACCAGATTTGTTTGTTTTTGTGACTGGTAACAATAGCAGATAAATAGCTCCATTAGGAATCAAGCAATGAAAGTGCTACGGTGTCTTACTTTAATAGTGTTACTATGATTCTCTTTAATTGTAGTTTATTTACATTCACTTAAAAAAAAAGAAAGTGTGGTGATGTTTATAAATATAGAATTGTTTTGGGTTTTTTTTTAAATGAAGACAGAGAAGAGAAATTAATTAACATAAGTCTTGTTTTCTGAAAAAATAAATGAGTTTAGATGAAAACAAACAAAAAATAATAATCTGCCTGAGGGCTCATTCAATAAATTAGTCAAAATGAGAATTTCTTTTCTCATTTCTTGCTTTCAATTTTAATGAATTGTTCAGTAAACAAAAGAAGTCATTTTGCATCTCTAATAGAAACGAATAGCTCTATATTCTAATAGTAGTTTGACATTTAGAAAATGAACATGATTTGAGGAAAACCAGTTACAATTTAAATTTAAATAACATTTCATTAAAATGTATAGACTTTTTTAACAATCTAGGCACAAAAGCAAGACACAAAAGCATTAAGAATCTGTTCGAATCTACTTTTGCTATTTTAAGGATGGTAAAATATGCTCTGCGCCCTGACGCATGGTCTAACAAGGTTGTGCTTATTCTCTTAATGATTTATGGGTGTGTTTTGAGCATATTGTGCATTAAACCAATCAGGGTCTCATCTCACATTCCCTAAGGGCGTACTCACACTAGGTACAGTTGCCTTAACCCGTGCCAAAGCACGATTGTCCCCCTCCCCTCTCCCGCAATGGCCTGCACTCACACTGCATTTTGCCTGAGCACGCTTAAGTCATTGATGATGCAACTTTTCAGTTCAACAGGCGCTCTCACTCTGCACAGTGGAGACTGCTTATATTGTTTTAGTCAATTGGGATGCAGTGAAACACAGTCAAATATTTTAATGAACAGATCCACAACTGGATTGGCGCTCATAAATTATCATAAAAGTCTTTGTGCTGCACGTATCAGGAGGTTTCCTTAAGGTGCAGCTGACGTGCAGCGAGGGGGTTGTGTCTTTAACCTCCTAGGGCTTAATGGCCACATATGTGGACAGCACATTTTAGCTCTCAGGTCTTTTGTCTTATGTTTTATATTGTTACAAACATACAGTGACATCCTGCAACTGTTTTGCAGCATATGAAATGTCCGAAACACTATTTTATCGGTCCAAAATAAGCAAAAAATGTTGTTTTTACTGACAAAAAATATGTGTGTATGTGTTATTAATGCATTACAAACAGTCAGGAAAAAAACTGCTGTGTTCAAGGCAGAAATAAAGAGTTTTTTATTCTATTACACAAAGGTGACTTTATTGTGTTTTATGGAAATTGGGACCAGGAGTCCACATATATGGACATCATTTTTCTCTAAAAGTACATCATATCAAAAGATGATACTTAGGTTTTATTCTAATCAGGTTGAATCAACCCAAATAGCAAAGAGAAATAAAAAATGCATGTAAAAGAAACAGCTTGGGCCTTAATAAACTATGACAGTTGTGTTCATTAAAAAGTACGAATAATTAATAAATCCACATAAAACAGTCCCTTAAAAGTAACATTACGTCTTCAGTTTCGCGCTCAGGCGCACTTTGTACTCACACTACAAGCATACCATGCCAAAGCCCAACTGAACCGCGCCTGGACTAGGGTTGGGCGATGTTGACCAATTTAGCATCGTACGCATACCTGTCAACCCTCCCGTTTTTCCCGGGATTCTCACGTATTTTACAGTTCTATCCCGCTGTCATCCCCTAAAGGTATTAACGTATTTTTTATCTTTCTGTGAAGAACCGATCCTCCCTATATGCAACGTATACCGCTGAACCACCAGGGGCCGCCCTTGCTCTTAAATGTGATTCTGTTCTGTGCTTTCATTTTATTTAGGCATGAAAACACTTTGAAATAAACATAAAAACGGCGCAATTCATTTCCTTTTCATTACAGGTGCCATTGCCCCTATGCAATCCTCAAAACAGTCAGTTCATATAAAGATGCATGACTGTCAGCTGATGCGCTCCATAGTGACAATAGACGCTGTTTCCCAAGCGGTTTCTGTACGTACGCGATTTGATGCTGAGCTCAAGTGGACACTGGGTTTTGGGTGCGTGTTTGAACAGACATATACACATCATCATAATAATAATAATGATAATATTAATAATAATAGTAATAATAATAATAATAATAATAATAATAATGGCGGTTCATTCCGCTGTGGCGACCCCAGATTAATAAATGGACTAAGCCGAAATGAAAACAAATAAATGAATGAATGAATGAATGAATAATAATAATAATAATAATAATAATAATAATAATAATAATAATAATAATAACAACATCTAGACATGTCGATCTTGTTGGGTTTTCTTTTAAACACAACAAATTTTGTCTTAAATGAGCATAAACAGTTAGGAAAACAATCAAATGCTTTCATTATAGATCTGTTCAGTTTTAAAGTGAAGCCTCTGTTATTTAATGTAAACAAACAAATTAAAAAAATCCAAATGGAGATTCATTCGCTGCCCTTTAATCAGAATGTTTAAATTATACAGTGAAGAAAAGATGAGATTTGACAACTTGATTCTTTTTCTTTATCATAGCTAATATTTTTAATGAGCTGAACTGTTTGCTAATTTATTTGCAGCTTTTTCTAATGTTTACTAATTATTATATCCTTTGTAAATAATAATAAAAACGTAATGGGGTATGGGTTAGGGTAAGTATCCCTCACATCGCGATCGTCTTCATAGGCGGAGGTGAATAAATTATTTATGAATAATTAATTAATTCATAACAAATTAATTATTTGTAGCCTACCGTTTCAACTACCTGGTCTTTGTTTTACCCATAACCAAATCATAAATAAATAAAGATAAGTTACACACAAGTTTCCATCTGTCAATCACTCTTTCCGTGGGACTCTGGCATGAGTAGGCAGAGTGATCCGTGTCAGTCATTTGTTTGGTGCGGTAGATGGCGGAGGGTGTCGCGGACGAAAGTGAGCGGCGCGGGGGTTGCTCGCGGACAAAAGTGAGCGGCGCTGAGGTGTCGCGGACGAAAGTGAAGAGGGTTGGGGAGTCGCGGAACAAAGTGAAAATGAACAGTGGACAGGGGAGGAGGGCGGTTAAGGAGGGAGATCGGTAAAATGAGGTGTCGGATCCGGATCCGGCGTGTTCCGGCACAAATGAAGCCCTGGATAGAGACAAGATTAATTAAATATCACGTTTAACAACTATAGTGAGACGAGATCCACTATCATCCTTGATAAAACTGTCTGACGTACACTTCTCTGGAGCTCAGACGAGCGCATGACAGTGTGTGTGTGTCTGTGGCTGTGTGTGTGTGTGTGGCTGTGTGTGTGTGTGGTCACGTGATGTGCGTTTTCAGTGGACTAAAGGCTGTTCAGAAATGCTAGATGAAACGCCAGTGTGGACGTGGGTCATTTTCGTTCTAAAATGCCATTTTAAAAGTAAGCTGTATTAGTGTAAACGGGGCCTGAGTGTGTATTTTTCACGAGCGGGTTTGCAACCGGGGCGGGGCGATGGATCGCGATGCCAGCTCAGCATCGTGATGTCTATCGGCCATCGGCGATGGACGATGTCAACGTCTATTGGCCCAACCCTAGCCTGGACCTGATTTGGAGCACTCACACTTGTCAAACAAACATTTATGTTCCACCTTCTTAATGACAACATGTCAATACAGACAGAAAGTGATGATTGGCTGGAAAGAAAAGGGCAGTCTGTAAGGTTTCTTGTCACATAGGTTAACATATATTTTTTTCAGCACATTTTTAAAAATAATACTAATTTCTAATAACTAATTTGCTTCCTCTTTGCCATGATCACAGTACATAAATAGTTATTTTGCAAGATACTCGATTAATTAGGTTAGGCATGTTTGGTTATTTAGACAACAGTGGTTTGTTCTGTAGTAAATCAGGAAATAAATATTTGGCAATGGTCCATTAGTTAATGTTAGTTTATTTACTAACATTAAGTATGAATGATGTTGTAAAGCATTTATTAATCCTAGTTCAACATTAACTAATGGATTATTAAAATCCAAAGTTATGCTTGTTAACATTAGTTAATGCACTGAGGTAACATGAACTAACGTTATTTCACTTAAATACAACATTCACTAATGTTAAAAAAGATGAATAAATACAGTAATAAATGCAGTACTAATTGTTTGTTGTAAAGAGTTACCAATTATTTATTAAAGCAGGTAGTAATATCAACTTATTTTTTATTATTAAAAACTGCTAAAATAAATATGATTTTCTCCAGAAAAAAAAAATGGAAGTGCAGCGAAAATGTCCTTGCGACACAAAAATAATAATTTAGCTTAAAACTAACAAACACAAATTGATAATTGCATATTTATTAATACACATTAATCATACCTGCCAACATTTGGTTCGTAAATTCCGGGAGACAACCCCCCTGGGGGGGTAATTACGTCATACGCTAATTTGCATATTACTGACGTCATCGCGTTCTACCATTTCTGTTTGTTTAACAGCCTATGGTAAATAAATGGGGTATTTTATATTCGCACTATGCTTTATGTAAGCTTGTCAGTTTAACTAAATTTATTGCAGTTTGGTGCTCTGCTCTCAGGCTGCAGGGGAGGTTCGTTGAGAAGAGTAGGGACGGTACAGTAATGGACAAACGACAGTCTATAAAAATCGCCAGTAACACACAAAAAAGTCGCTAGATTTGTCGCTAGTAGCTTTTTTGGAAATTTGAAGAGCAGTATTTGTGCAGTAACTGAAGAGCGGGGAGCGGGAGGAGTAAGAGGTTTAGGGAGATGGGGGCGCGCGAACTGTAGCGCGCGACCGTCACCGGAAGAGCACAAGCGCCAAGTTTCAGCCCGGACTGTACCAAAATGCTGAGGAGCGGGGGGCGGGGGAATTCCGGGAGTTTACCGGGAGACGGACCAATACGGGAGACGGGTCTGAAATACGTATATATATATATATATATATATATATATATATATATATATATATATATATATATATATATATATATATATATATATATATATATATAAAATAAAGATATAAAATATATTTCATCTTTAAAATATATCTCAAAGTTAATGTTAACTAATATATTCAATAGCGTTAAAAAACATGAGACTTTATTGTAAAGTGGTATAAAACCAACTGGGAGTCATCATAGTTAACATAAAAAAATTTTGTGTAAACTATTTTGAAACAACGAGCATTGTTAAAAAAATCTGTGCAGAAATTTCACAAAAATGGTGATGTGACCTGCCATAGTGTTTGACTAGCTTCAATAATTTTTAAGAATGTGAAAAATTCATGGACAAAATTTGAGTTTGCTATGGACAGTTTGATGCTGACATATTTATTAACTAAGGAGTACGTTGCCAGATATCCTGAGCATTTGGACTGTGGTGAAACCACACTATTTTTCAGACATGCAAGTACGTGGACGATCGAGTCAGAGTTGAAAAATAAATAAAACAGTGTAAGAAATCACACAGATCTCAGCATTCAGCCCAGGCAACAGCACAGGAGGCGAGATGCTCTCAGCATTGAGTAGCACAGTCTTGAGCAGGATTAATGAGATTCTAATGAGGACACGCATATGCATGTCTGGGTGGGTCTGAGCTGTGACTCATCTGCTGCTCCTGGTAATGAAGACGATGTCATTGGTCACACAGATACCAAAAGTGTAACATAACCAGTGATGACTATGCTGCCTGTGAGCGGAGGTATAATTAATTGAATCAAACTGTGTGCTCACTGGCTACAGGGGGTCAATTCATGACACAGAGGAAACCAGCGAGAAAAGCAAACAACACACTTGAAGCCACTGAGAGCATGCAGAGGAAAATTCATCTTTAAGCAGGCAATGGCACTGTGCAGAGTCTGTTTGTTGACACACTCTCAGAAATAAAGGTACAAAATCTGTCACTGGGGTGGTACCTTTTCAAAAGGTACATTTTTGTTCATAACAGGTCCTTAAATGTATATATTAATACCTAAAAAATACAAATGTGTACCTCACAGTAACTTAAAGGTATGGATATAATTACTATTACTATCATTTACGTTTTTAATAATTAATCAGTTACTACCACAAATACTGCAGAAGACCTATTGGAACCCGCAGGGACCCAAGATTCTCACAGAAATCAGTCAAGTTTTTGTGAATAAAAAAATCATTGTTAGGGTCGTGCGAGAGATCCGCAGAGTGGATGGCAACATCAACAGCCTGAGGTATCAACACACTTGTGCTGCCCATTACATTACAAACCACAGGAGAGGGCAAATTCTTCAGCAGGATAGCACTCCTTCTCATACTTTAGACTCCACATCAAAGTTCCCGAAAGCAAAGAAGGTCAAGGTGTTCAAGGATTGGCCAGCCCAGTCAACAGATATGAACATTACTGAGTTTGGAGTAATGTCTGGAGTAAGATGAAGGAGGCATTGAAGATTAATCCAAAGAATCTTGATGAACTCTAGGAGTCCAGCAAGAACGCTTTCTTTGCCATTCCAGATGACTTTATTAATAAGTTATTTGAGTCATTGCAGAGATGTATGAATGCAGTCGTCTAAGCTCATGGTCACAATATTCATTCTTTTTCCACTTTATATTGTATACTGTACATTATTGCTGTTAAGTGACAAGACTTTTGTCTAAGCAAAGTCAGACCTTACTGTCCTAATTAAATAATAAAAAATCAAGGCATGATCATATTTTATTTTGGTAAAATAAGCATAATCTAGAGGCCTTTGCCTTTCATATAAGCCACTTCTGATACCAAATGATCAACTAGAAGTCAAGTTATTTTTTGTTTTTTTCCTAAAACTTGGATAGGCGAGACTTCTGTAAGGTAGTGTAGTGTGCTACTATGCTAATTTTAAATCAGGCAATTCTACAAAAAACTCAATTATATAAAAATATTTGTTGAAAGACCCCATTCAAGATCATGTGACTGAAGCCCCCTGAGAAGCCCATGACATGCACCTGTTCAGTTTTGTCTCAGAATTATTTACATATTTAACTTGTGGAACCACTAAAAATTGATAAGTTTTGTTGTCCTTTAGTGTGGCATTCCTGTTTATTGAAAATGTCCAACAAGCCACGAAGAAAAAAATAATATTCATAATTCCATATAAAAAATATATAAACATAAGTGTCCAAAAATGAAGATGAATCGCTCTCATGCTATTTGTATATTATTAATGATTAGTTGTTGCTATGTTACACCATATTACATTTTATGGTAAGGTTCAGTATAAAGTACAAAATAAAAGTTAAAAAACACTGAAAGAATTAAGTTCTTTAAGTAAGGAAGTTACTGAACCCTTATATTTTCTTAAAAAATCAAACTTCAAAGTACATACAAAAATGCTCCTAAATGTTTAAAGTTTTAATTAATCATTTTTTGAAGCTATCTACATTTAACTACATATAAACTACATGACCTGTACAAATGTTTGCTACATTATATTTCTATTTTTAAAAAATGTAGAAAAAAAAAAGTAGCTTTCCTTTGTCTACCTTCCGGTTCCAGACAGTCAGAACTTCTATCAACCAACTACACATGTCAAATGCTTTTCCATCACCATCTGGTCCAGCTCATCCATTAAGAGGAAGAAAAGAAAAATATATTAAGATGAAAATTACTGTACATTTTAACTCGTTAAAAACACAAACATTTTAAACAAAACCAGATATCCAAACCATCCCTGTCCATTTCCTGTCATCTTTCAACTGCAGAATACATAGTCAAAACATATGGATATTACAGTTTTTCTCAGTCGCTTTGGTGCATTTCTCACAACACTATTTACATTTGCACAACAGTTAATGCATTTCTCAAAACAATTAGTCATTTGTGCACATCATAGTAGCAGTTTCTCATTCCTTCCAACAAATTGCAAATGCTTTTGGACATGCATCAATTGCTTTCATACAACTCTCTGCTGTTTTAGAACATTATCATTTGCTAATGTCATGTCAGTCAAAATTAACTAAACTTGTGAATGCTGAATAGTCATTCCATATAAAACTAATAGTCCTTATTTCATTACTTGAGTCATTACATACAAAAATGTTGAACTAGTTGTCAAAATCTGACAAGCAAATTTTACAAAAAAATAAATAAATTCCTGAAAATGTCTTCTAAACTGAACAATTTCATGAATGATTTACAGACCTGTGTATGTTGTAGGTTCAGTTCCGATATGTACTGCAATATTGTTTACAGTTGTGCACAGCTCTACCCAAAGGAAGTTTATGTTTGTTGTAAATAAGGGTGTATTTATTCTTTTACACAATGCTGTGAATACATTAGAATTGCAAAGAGCAAATGCAGTAAAAATGTGAAACACACATATTCAGTGTCTTTTACTCAGATACCTCACTAAATGCAGTGATGTTTAACTTTACTATAGTCTTCAAATGGCTGTGCAAATAGTATATAGTGCTGTCTTGAGCATTTTCAGTGTCACCAAAATCTGACTTTTTTGCATTGGAAAAATTGTACAGAGTAAACTGTCATAATGAAAACATGACAAAGCTTGTTCATCTTGTTCATAAACAATGGTGTCAGGACTTTTCATCTTGATGACATTGACACTTTCATTGACATCAATACTTGCTTTTGAGGAATGAGCTCTCCATTTTGAGCAAGTGACGCACTTTTGCAGGTTATCCACTAGGTTTTGCAGTTTTTGAACAAATTGTTTTGAGAAATGCATTAACTGTTGTGCAAATGTAAATAGTGTTGTGAGAAATGCACCAAAGCCACTGAGAAAAACTGTATTCAGCACTGAGCTTTTACTTGAACACATTCACTACAGAAAGAGATAAAATAATCAAATAATAGATAGATAGATAGATAGATAGATAGATAGATAGATAGATAGATAGATAGATAGATAGATAGATAGATAGATAGATAGATAGATAGATAGATAGATAGATAGATAGATAGATAGATAGATAGAAATTATATGGAACAAAAATCTACAGACGAACAAATGGACGGATGGACGGACAGGTAGGTGGATGGATGGGTGGGATTTGTGGATGGACGGATGGACGGACGGACGGACGGATGGATGGATGGATCGATGGGTGAGAGGGTGGGTTCATGGATGAATCCATGGATGGATGGTTGGGGGGATGGATGAATGGATGGATGGATAGGCAAATGGGTGGATGGAAGGATGGTGGGTGGGTGTTTGAGTGGATGGATGGGTTGGTGGTTGGATGGCTGGATGGACAGATGGACAGATTGACAGACGGGCAGATGGATGTGTGGGTGGGTAGGATGTGTGGATGGATTGATAGATGGGCGGATGGATGGACAGATGCAAGGATGGGAGGATGAATGGGTGGGTGGGTGGGTGGGGTGGATGAATAGATGTATGGATGGATGGACGGACGGACGGACGGACGGACGGACGGACGGACGGACGGACGGACGGACGGACGGACAGACAGACAGTCAGACAGACAGAGGGATGAACAGGCAAACGGATGGATGGGTAAGTGGGATATGTGGATAATTCAACAGATGGATGGATGGATGGATGGATGGATGGATGGATGGATGGATGGATGGATGGATGGATGGATGGATGGATGGATGGATGGAAAAAAGACAGACAGACAATTATAGAATAACAGACAAATGATAGACAGACAGACGATGATAGAACAATAGACAGAAATAATGTCTGACAGAATGATAGACAGAGAACAACTGATAGAACACTTGCAGACAGTTAGAGATGTACAGATAAAGTTGACTTGTTTGACTATTCTGTTCAGTATTAATTTCACAGCTGAATCTGCACTCCACATGTGTGACGGCTCATTTGTGTGTTGTGTCCATCCTCAACACTTTAACTGAAAACATGAGGTTATAATGACGTCCAGCAAGTGAACACTATAAACACGGTTTTGAATTGCAGCTTTATCTGAACCTGCACTCAGTTTATACAGGTTTGACTGACAATAAAAGCTCTTGTTTTTGTGGCAGTAATGAACTAATAACTGCCTGTTTGCACATGGAGGGAAAGTTGCGATGTAATGAAATGAAATAGATAGATGGATGGACGGATGAATACAAAACACAAATGATTAGGTTACATTGAGAAATGTTTCGAAGAACAACAATTATTCCTACTGGGATTCAGTCCGACTGTGCTATTCAAATGGAGTGTCAGTGATGCATTATTCATCTGCAATTATGCTTCATTTTGCTAGCAGACTATAGTTATCAGTAGTAATTTGCACTGTATTCGGGCAGCGCACTGCTCTACATGCACATGCTAAAAAGATGTGCTGTTAAATCTTCATGATAATCACAGTTGCTCTTGTATTTATCTGTTATAAAACACTGGAGCATACATTTAGAAACGATCTAAAAATGCATTCAAAACATTATACATCATTATCAGTTCCTTAGATACATTTTTCTTCCTTGCTAGTTAAGTAATTTTTCATGAATATAGCAGATTACGGTAGCTCTGTGGTTAGCACTGTCACCTCACAGCAAGAAGGTTGCTGGTTCAAGTCCCAGCTGGGCTAGTTGGCATTTTTGTGTGGAGTTTGCATGTTCTCCCCATGTTCATGTGGGTTTCCTACAGGTGCTCTATAGGACATGTGCTATATGTGAATTGGATTAACTAAATGTGTGTGAATGAGAGAGTGTATGGGTGTTTCCCAGTACTGGGTTGCAGCTAGAAAGGCCATCGCTGTGTAAAACATATACTGGAATAGTTGGCGGTTCATTCCGTTGTGGCGAACCCTGATAAATAAGGGACTAAGACGAAGGAAAAATGAATAAATGAATAGCAGATTACTGCTTAGCACGGATGTGTGTTCTGCTTGATCTGAAATTTTGTATTTCCAGGGGGAAAAATAAGAAAGAAAAAACTGTGGTGCGAAATGAATATAAGCTGTTATAATAAATGTTCTTATTATAAAAAATATAATAACTGAATAACTCAGAATATTGGTTTATTTAGAGTCAGAGGGAAATCCGGTATATTAGTACTGAACCGTTTCATGACAACTCTGTTCAATTTAATGAACTGGTTCGACCGGTTCACTTAGAAGATCCGGTTAAAGCAAACGACTAATTCGTGAATTGCCCATCATCACTATAGTCAGAAACAGAAACAATGGCAGGCCAGAGACTTACATTTTTGCAATGGATTCTTGTTATTTTGAACTCATTGAAGAAAAGAAGTGGATTGTTGTTGAGTAGATTATGTGTAAGTAAAACTCTTGACAACTGCAAGAAACACGACATCGAAAAAACAAAAAAGCAAAACTGGAAGCGAAGCACTACACCCGCACCCCACCTTCAGCTAAATAACAAATTACTGACATCAGTTCACGTTCTTCGACTAAACAAAAAAAAAATGGTTATTGCTTTTATTGAAAGAAATATATACACTGCGACATAAAAATTCAGTTTAAATTCATTCATTCATTTTCTTGTCGGCTTTGTCCCTTGCGGGGTCGCCACAGCGGAATGAACCGCCAACTTATCCAGCACAATTTTACGCAGCGGATGCCCTTCCAGCCGCAACCCATCTCTGGGAACTTCCACAAACACATTCACACTCATACACTATGGACAATTTAGCTTACCCAATTCACCTGTACTGCATGTCTTTGGACTGTGGGGGAAACCGGAGCACCCGGAGGAAACCCACGCGAACCCAGGGAGAACATGCAAACTCCACACAGAAACGCCAACTGACCCAGCCGAGGTTCGAACCTGCGACCCAGCGACGTTCTTGCTGTGAGGCACTACCTACTGCGCCACTGGGTTGCCTACTCAGTTTAAATTGTTAAATTAAAAATAACAAAAATAACAAAAAAAAAAAAATTTAATAAATAAATAAATAAAAGTGTGTTAAATGTAATTTGTGGTTTTGAAAATAGCAAACAAAGAAATAAAATTAAGAAATCAACACAAATGTGAGGTAAAATGATTATGATATGGTCTCTGGTGTTCTGATGGTCTGAAATTCAGTATTAGAAATGAAAAAAAATTGCCTAATATTAAAGGGATAAAATATATGTACTGTAACATAAAAATTCAGTGTTTAAATTAAATTAAATTAAATTAAATTAATTAAAAATACAAAAATAATACAAGTAAATCAATAAATAAAAGTGTGTTAAATGTAATTATTTCTATGTTTGAATTAAATTAAATTAAATTAAAAAAAATAATTAATTAAAAAAATTATAAATAAATAAATAAATAAATAAAAGTGTGTTAAATGTCATTAATTCTATAGGTTTTTGAAAAGGACAAACAAAGAAACAAAATTAAGAAATCAAAAAAATGAGAGGTAAAATTAATATAATATGGTCTCTGGTGTTCTGCTACAGTAGGTCTGAAATTCACCAATAGAAATGAACAAAATGGCCTAATATTAAAAGGAAAAATATATATATACTGTAACATAAAAAAAAATCAGTGTTTGAATTAAATTAAATTAAAAAATAAATAAATAAATTTAAAAAAATTATAAATAAATAAATAAATAAATAAATAAATAAATAAATAAATAAATAAATAAATAAATAAATAAATAAATAAATAAAAGTGTGTTAAATGTCATTAATTCTATGGGGTTCTGAAAAGAAATTTCCAAAAAAAATAAATTATAATAATAATTAAGGAATCAAAAAAAAGTGTAAAATAAAATTTATACAATAAGCTGCTATGGTGTTCTGCTTGGTCTAAAATTCAGCATTTAAAAAAATGGCCCAAAATTAAAGAGAAAGAAATCTATACAACATGATTAGAATAGAACAGAATGGAATGGAATGGGATGGAATGGAATGGAACAGAACAGAATAGAGTAGGATAGAATAAAGTAGGGCTGAACGATATGACAAAAATTTATATCACGATATATTTCTTAATTTCGGTCGATACGATATAATTCCGATATCGATATGGACAATATTAAAAAGACAGGAAAAAACTGCCAAGAGCGCACACAATGGATGTCTGTACCTACAAATGACTACATCTGAATTTGTAAAGTCTATAATACCTCTAGGCTCTTATAAATTAAAAAAAAAATAAACAGTACAAAAAAATAAAATTAATGTTCACTTTTTATTTGTATTTAGCCTTTACAAACAATAAATGTGAAATAAACTATCAAATAAATAAAACTCTCAGACTTAGCTTATTTATATATATAGATTGGGCATAAATTATTTTTTTTAATCTAGATTAATCTCGAAATTAATCTAGATTAAATAGCACATTTGAATTCTGCTGAACATTCAGAATATGTGTGCTACCAAAATAATAAGTCATTGAGAATAGGTTTCTCAAGCCAGGTGGCGCATTAGACCAGGGGCTCATCTCCTGTTTCCAAACTGCATCACAAACTGCTTAAGAAACTGTTCTACTATGATAATTGGTGATGAAAATAAATGATGTTCAATAAGATGTACTTGTGTTTACTAACAGTTTATTCAGTTAAACATGAATGTTGAACTGTAGGCCTACATAAGCTAAAAACAGCCATTTCATACTTGCTTTGAGAATAGACTAACGGCTTTTTTTTTTTTTTTTTATCGCGCGATAAATTTCCACAATTTGCAGAGCACCGAAACTATAAGTTTATCAGAACTGAAAAAGCCGAACCACTTCCACCCCACTGCATTAGTCTTTCTTCTTTTATATCAACTACTGTATTTCGTCTGCATTCTTACTTGTGAAAGCTTGTTCATTCACATCTGCATTCAGGGCACTCATTTTGTAGCTAAAACTTTCTGCGACGGTCACGGAGCTTAACCAACTGTGCTGCCATAGACTGTAAAAGACTGTGTGCTGCTGAGCGCTGGCAGGGTGTCTGTGATGTACGTCATCAAGCAGGTGACATCACGCTCTTTCTGATGGCTGAGCACTGAAAGTCATTCAGTGACAAGTGATAAAATGTATAAGATCTTATGTATATAATAAAATATATATATGCAAATTTATATTGAAATACCGGAAATGGGTTCAAAAATCATATCACCGTTACTGAAAAAAAATCTATCGCGATATATATTGATATCGAATTATTGTCCAGCCCTAGAATAAAGTAAAATAAAATGTGTTAAATATAATTAGCATCTATGGTAGAGATGTTAGTGAGGCCAGTAGAGAGCACTCAACCTGCGGTTTGTGTGAGTCCTAATGCCCCAGTATAGTGAAGGTGACACTATACTGTCAGTAAGCGCCGTCTCTTTGGTCATAAAAAAATCCCATGGCATTTTTCGTAAAGGGTAGGGGTGTAACCCCAGTGTCCTGGCCAAATACCCTCTATTGGCCCTTACCCATCATGGCCTCCCAATCATCCCCATCCACTGAATTGGCTCTATCACTGTCTCTCCACTCCACCAATAGCTGGTGTGAGATGAGCGCACTGGCACCATTCTCCTGTGCCTGCACAAGTGGATGCTACACACTGGTGGTGGTGTGGAGAGGCCCCCCACCCCCTCATGATTGTGAAGCACTTTGTGTGTATGGCCATAAACAATAAATGCGCTATACACATTACATTACATTTACTTGGTGTTCTGCTTGGTCTGAAATTTTGCATTTTTGATAAATTAAAAGGAACAAATCATTACGGCAAGACAATTCAATAAAATATAATACAAATAAAAAGAATAGACACACTGGATATCCAGTACTTTAGATGTTGCTGCAGAATGTAATATTTTGGTTATCATTATAATTATTAGCCATATTACAACATAAAATTAGACGGTGTTTATTAAAAGCTTAGTTTTTTTGTAATGCAATTACAGCGAAACACATTTAATTGTAAGAAGACTCTTTTAAAAGTCAAGCATACAGACTTCTTTTCATGCAGTAAAGTGTGTGTGCACAGAAGTCGCCCTGCATCTCCTCTGAGCTGAATGTGTGTAATGGATTGGCTCTGGTTGGAGGGATAAAGGCTCGGCGGTGGGAGGAAATGCTTGAACTGTAATTTTGTGGTTCTGCCACACACTCTCATGTAAGACGCGGTACTTCAAGTCACTCTGAGTGTCCAATAATACCGCAAGATCACAGCCCTAAACCACACCATTACCACCGCTGCCATGGCTTTAATGATCCCAGATGAACACAATTTCATTTCATTAAATTCATTTCGCCAAAAACGGACACGTACTTGGCTTGCTTGCATTTTTCATTCACATTTGGTGCGTGGTTAGCCAGGCCCATTTCCTCAAAATCAATGTAACTGAAACAAAAAACAGGAAGTGCATTTGCAGATTTTGATTAAAGATTAAAGAGGACAAACATTTTTTTTCTCCTATTGACATGCACAGATGAATTGTTCACCACAAAACTAGCAATGTGAGCTAACTAATTCATATGGTTAGTTTTGATTTCTTCGGACTTTAAATGTGGCAATTGTGTAATTTAAAAAAAACATTGATTTAAAAGTGGCAAGTTGATTTTTCTTAAAAAAGAGAAAGTAAAAAGATTTACTCACTTTTTTAAATAAAGCCTATTATTCGCTTTTTACAGTGTAAGACCTAATCCATGAAACCAGGCCTTAAAGAGACCATAATATGGGTTTTTGAAAATAACCTTCCATGTAGCGTGTAACACGATCTAAGTCAAGTGAAATATCCAGATAAGGCTTAAATCTGAAAGTGGACAGTTTTTAAAACTATTGATTCATCTAAAAAAAGAGTCGACTCATAGTGGTTTAAATTAATCGTCTTGATAACGAGTCTTTCGGCGTGACGTGGATACGAAACATAAGCCCCGCCCAATTGTTGTGAGTGCAAACCCGGGAAAATTTAAACCTGCGGCCCCGCCCACTAACACAGCAGCAAAGACAAACACATCCTAAAGTCATGAGTCATGAAGACGCTGTGCTTACCTGGATATTATTGGAAATGTGAGGGAAAGGAGTGGTTCAGAAATCTGCTCACTTACAATGGGCGATTCATCAGCCGTTTGTTAAAGGAAGAATCAGAAAAGAATACTGATGTATGAGACTTTGACAGAGCTGGACAGGAACTATCAGTACACAGCTCATGGATTAGTTTCTTCTTCCATTTTGTAATGGACAGACCATACACCAGGGGTGCGGGCAAAATAAGGACAGTTTATTAGGCACAAAGTCAAACAAAGGCAGGCTGCTGCACGCTGGGCTTCGGGCTGGTGTGCAGCACTGGAAAGACTTACGAAGGCTCAGGGTGAGCGCAATGGGAGCCCGCAGAGATAGCTTGTCAGAGGACAGAGGAGGAGCGCTGGTGAGCGCTACAACCCCCCGGCTGGGGATGTGATCGTTGGGCAAAGCAGAGTACAGGTAAGCCCTGACAACATATAAAACCTCAGGCAAGAGGTGCCACAGCAATGATTGCAAATAGAAATGATCTACATGTTTTGTTATGTGTAACCGCTTGTACTGTATCAGGTTAACTTTTTATATTCTCATATCGCGTCTAATGCCACGTTGAAAACGCGACATGTGCTGCTTTGTTTAAATGCGTTTGTGAGCGCATTCCATTGCCGTTTGTCGTTGCTATGGCCACCGTCAGCTGTTCTTATACACGTGCAGCGGTCAAGGTTCAGAATAGTTTAGCTTTTGCTGCTGTGTGGATTAATACTGAATGAGTGTCGGTGACGGTGCGAGGAAACCGGGGAACACGGGGGAAACCCACGTGAGCATGGGGAGAACGTGTAAACTGTACAGAAACGTTGACTGGCTTAGTAAGGACTAAAACCAGTGACGTTATTGCTGTGCGGTAACAGTGCTAACCACTGGGCCACCGTGCCACCCATCTAGGAAGGAGAAGGAGTAGGGGTGGAAGGGGGCATTCTTCAAAACGAAGATAGCTGTTATATAGAACTTAGGGTAGTTATAGTGGCTTAGGAATCGTCTGATTGGTGAATCATAAATTGGATAATGCGGGACCAGTCGCAAGTAAACATAAGCATGTGATCCTCTCGAAATAAGTTTATAAATAAACTTTACTTAGAAGGGCAAACCATTTTTTTTCTTAATGATATGCACAGATGAATTGTTGACCACAAAACTAGCAATGTGAGCTAGCAAAATCATATGGTTAGTTTTGATTTCTTGGGGACCTAAATACCTAAAAACTTTGGGTTTGGGCTTTGTTTAAACCCCCAACCATAAGCATGAGCAACTCTATTGTTGGTCTTAGCAATAATCACAAATTTAAAGACATATCTGTTTTAATATAAACAGAGCTGAATATTCTGCATGTAATCATCTTTGTTCTGGAGAGTAAACTCATGAGTGGGCTTCACTGCAGGGGCTTCTGGGAAAAAAGCCAGCATTGATTTTGGTCTCCAGATTGGGAGTGTTTACCAGGCCGTCCCAAGAGGAGGCCGCTTGACTGGTTCCTCTCATCCCCTCCGGCCAATCTCCTCTCAGTAATGCTTACAATCTGGACAGGACCACCACCGCCATCATTTGATTCCTCCACTCTTTTCTGTGGGACAGTGTTTTTTCTGCATTGCATTTGTGGAGCGTGTTTCCTACTTGATAAGGGTCACTCTGGGGGACGTCCTGTTTAAGAATTGACTGCTTTCGGGGCACAGAGTGCTACTATACTCAGATGTGTACATATGGAAAGTGTTAGGCTAAAAAACTTCATGCAGAGAAAAGAAAGTGGTGAGAATGAGAATGGCCATTGTGTAGTTAATGCTACTCCAGAAGAATTTAATTGAAATATATTTTAGTATTTCGTTCACACTGATATGAGAACTGAGAGGTTTTAGGGTTTGGGCAGATGCTCCGACTTCTGTAGGTCACAAAGAAAAACCAGCAGAAAATGGTAAAACTTTGTCTGTAAAAATAAATAAATAAAAAAAATAAATAAAATAAAATAAAAATAATTAAATTAAAGTGCTGCAATTATTTAATTAAGTGGTGGTTATAAAAATGTATAATAAGTTGGGTCTAAAGTTCATTCATTCATTCATTCATTTTCTTTTCGGCTTAGTCCCTTTATTAATCTGGGGTCGCCACAGCGGAATGAACCGCCAACTTATCCAGCTCATGTTTTACGCAGCGAATGCCTCCGGAGGACCCGGAGGAAACTCACGCGAACATGGGAGAACATGCAAACTCCACACAGAAACGCCAACTGACCCAGCCGAGGCTTGAACCAGCGACCTTCTTGCTGTGAGGCGACAGCACTACCTACTGCACCACTGCGTCGCCCACGTCTACAGTTCTGATTTTTTGAAATTAAATAAAATTAAATAAAAATTTTAGGGGTTAATTTATGTTAAAAAATAAATTAACATAAGTTAACATAAAATAAAATAAATATATATATATAATAAAATTTTCTGCAATTATTTAATTAAGTGGTAGTTCTAAAAAGTATAATAAGTTGGGACTAAAGTTCAGATTTTGATAATCAAATAAAATAAAGTAAAATAAAATAAAATAAAATCCAATTAAATCAAATCAATTCAAATTAAATTAAATTAAATTAAATTAAATTAAATTAAATTAAATTAAATTAAATTAAATTAAATTAAATTAAATTAAATTAAATTAAAGTGCTGCAATTATTTAATTAAGTGCTGGTTATAAAAAAGTATAATAAGTTGGGTCTAAAGATTAGATTTTTTTTTAATTAAATTACAATTTTAGGGGTTAATTTATGTTAAAATAAATTAACATAAGTTTACATAAAATAAAATAAAATAAAATTGAAAACAAAAAAATAATAAAAAGTTCTGCAATTATTTAATTAAGTGGTAGTTCTAAAAAGTATAATAAGTTGGGTCTAAAGTTCAAATTTTGAAAATAAATTAAATTAAATTAAATTAAATTAAATTAAATTAAATTAAATTAAATTAAATCAAATTAAATTAAATTAAATTAATTAAATTAAATTAAAGTGCTGCAATTATTTAATTAAGTGGTGGTTATAAAAAAGTAATTTCTCAGTAGCGGAAGTCGTCATAGTCGGGTAAACTTACAGCGAAGTGAATGGGAGAGTACAACAAATAATTGTTTTACAATTTGCTGAAATAATAAAAAAAAACTCCATGATGGTGTTATTGAGACTTTCAAAAAAGGGGGGAAAAATCGTGTGAGACTGATAACCGCAGCCAGAAGAGAGAACAACGTCAACTGAATAAAGTGTATGTTCTGCTCATACACTGCATTTCAAACGCCTCACACAAGCGGTAATTCGTTTTTTGTACTTTGATGCAAAGATTATAAAAATGATGATTTAAGATTATTCAAAATGCTGATTACATGCTCATAACAGGTTTGTGCAAAAGAGTCCACTAAAAACCACCTCATGTGACATCACACATCATTTTTATAACTCTGAATACTGCTATACTGTTTTTCGGAGGTCACATTCCAGACTGAAATGTAATATCTGTATGTTGTTTTGCACCAAGGCAACCCTAAATGCTGAAATATAATTGGGTAAACTGGCAGTGGTGGGTTATAGAGACCAAAACAAAGACTGTCATTCAATTTATTTTAAAATAAGAATAACTGATTTTAGTATTGCTTTTCAGATAAACAAGTATGTTCATTTAGCATGTTTCTGATCTGCAAACATACCATAGTATATTTATGCTTTAGAAGAGTCAAAATCCAGCACTTTTAATTCTGAGCAACCAAAAAGCATGTTAGGAAATACTTTCAGGGTCACAACTAGATATTGAGTGATGAGACTGTTGTCTAAATTGTGGTTAATTTCAACTGCTTTAGACCAGAGTATTCAGTTTGGTGACAGATGACCCTAATTTTTTTCCTGGGGTCTGCACCAAATGAACCAAACCGCAGGTGTGAAAGCAGCCTTAAAGGTATATTTCACAAGTTTACTTAGTAACACTTTATAATAACTACACACTATGAACAATTTATTAATGATTAGCATATAATGAATTCTTTATCTGTTAATCATTAACTCTACATTAACAGACGTTAGTAAGCAGTTTATAACTGCAGCTACAAATGCTCTATTCTTGACTTACAACCACATTTATAATGCGCTTAATAGCTGTATTTTCATACTTTGTTAATTATTTATTTTTCATTACTAAATTAAGCATTGCATTATTTACAAACCAGTTATTTAAGCATAGTTGTTTTTTTTTAATGTAATTCAGAATGAGTTAGTAAATGATAATTAAACTATTAAAATTAGCATTTATAAATCTTATTATTCAGGCAATTATTAACAGTTAATTTGTATGTTAATAAATGCTTTATTAACTCAATTTTATCCAGTTTTGTGACCTAATCTAAAGTGAGGACTATTTATGCTTTATAAATCCCTTATAAATGACAATTAAAGGCTCAGTTAAATTCTAAACAGGAAAAAAGAACACAAACGACATTATTCATTTCTATTCGTTTTAAGATACACAAATAAAGCTGTATTTCAAAAAAAAAAATATTCTTTGCAACCTTATCTAAAATAAAGTTACTGTACAGTTTAAACATTGCATCTTATTATATTGTTATATTGTTGTTGTTTTATCAAATTTGATGTCGTATTTTGACACTCCTGTTATTCAGCAATGTTTAAACTTTACAGTAATTTTACTTTTTAGATTGAAGATTGCAATGATTATTGTTCATACTGAGCCTTTAATTGTCATTTATAAAGGATTTATAAAGCATAAACAGTCCTCACTTTAGATTAGGTCACAAAACTGCATGAAGTTGAGTTAATAAAGCATTTATTAACATACAAATTAACCATTACTATATGCCTGAATAATAAGATATATAAACGTTGATTTCAATAGTTTATTAATCATTTACTAACTCATTCTGAATTATCTTAAAAACCATCGACTACTCTTAAATACAACTGGTTTGTTAATAATGCAATTCTTAATTTAGTAATGAAAAGTAAATCATTAACAAAGTATGAAAGTACAGTTATTAAGCACATTACAAATGTGGTTGTAAGTCAAGAATACAGCATTTGTAGCTGCAGTTATAAACCGCTTACTAACGCTTATTAATGTAGAGTTAATGATTAACAGATAAAGAATTCACTAGATGCTAATGCTTAGTAAATGATTGATAGTGTGTAGTTATTATAAAGTGTTATCGTTTACTTTAGAAACTCAGAATACTTTAGAAAAATCACAGTCTTTGATAAAAGTTCATCACAACTTAATAGTCTTAAAGTGGAACACTTTAACAATTTGGTCTGGTATTCAGTTCAAACAATCTCACATTTTTTTCTTCCCAAAGTAGAACAATTAATTGCCAGGGTAACAGAAATGAAATAGAAATTCAAAACAAATAAATTAAAAAAAAGTGTTGGTTGTCCTTTGATGTGTGTGTAATTGCGCTGGGTGTGTGTGTGTATATGTGTGTGTGATGCGTTGAAAACGCTGCCAGTAGGCGGTGCAGGGGAAAGCTTTGAAGTGGCTATGCAGTGATACAGAGAATACCTGTCACAGAGTTAGCTGAGGTAGTAGAACTCACTGTTGGACTTCGATGTAGCAGAAAAGTGGACTGGACCCCACAGCGGCAGACGCTGAATCTAGAATCTCATCCACATGGAATATCGTCAATGCTTTCACAACCTCACTGAAGTCAGCTGGCTTAGTAGAACTCACAGTTAGCATTCGATGTAGCAGAAAAGTGGACTGGACCCCACAGCGACAGACCCATTTGGAAACGCTGAATCTAGAAGTCATCTACGTGGAATAGATAGTATTTCTTGTATGGATGTCAATGGTTATAGGTTTCTAACATTATTCAAAATAACGTATTTCATGTTCAACAGAAGCAAGAAACTCAAACAGGTTTGAAACCACTTGAGAGTCAGTAAATAATTAGTAAGTTTAATAGTAATAGTTAAACTAACTAATCTCAAAATGGTTTCTTTTTTCAGTCTTCTGTTGTCTAGTATTGATAAACCCATGTAAATTGAAGCCTCAGTTTGCTATTCACAGCTATCTGGAGTGTTGCCTCCTCTTCTTCTCCTGCTGTATCTCATCTGCTTCAAGCTTTGAAATGTTGTGTGTTCAAAGATACTCTACTGCACTCCTCAACTGTAATGACAGGATATTTGAAATACTCATGCATTTCTATCAGCTGAAGCCAGTCTCGTCTGACCTCAACAATGCATTCCCTGTAAAATTCCATTAGGTCATTTGTTTAGCAAGTATACTTAGACCAGTCCGTCTGGCACCAACAACCATTCCACATTGACAGTCAGTTAAATTCTTTTCAATTCTGGTGCTTGGTTTGAACTTCAGTGGATATACTTCCATCATGTTGTAACGCAGTTGAAAACTCCCACATCAAGGGAAGGAAGAGGCTGGAACTGGCGAATGTTCAAAATGTTGGTAACACTTTAGTTTAGGTCACAATTCACATTATTAACAAACTAATACCTAACACTACTAGCTCAATAAAATCCTAATTAGCTGCTCATTAATAGTTAGTAGTTGGGTATAGGTTTTGGGTAGGATTAGGGATGTAGAATAAGATCAGAATTTATAACTACTAATGAACTGTTAATATCTCAATAATAGGCAGGTAATAAGCCAGTAGTTTATTGGAAGAATTGTGACACACTAAAGTGTTACCAAAAACTTTAATAATGAAAATAACCCAGAAAACTAAAGCAGGAGCCCCTCACAGACAACTGCAAAACTAACCAAAACACACACACTGCTAACAAACTGCATAGAGAGTCCCTAGGCCTAAGTACTGTATATATTGCTGCAGCCTGAAGACCTTCAAATGGGAGGGGCTTACACCACTGATAGATTGGGTTAAGGCTAGAAGGCTTTACAACTGCAGCAATAGCATCACTTTTGTTACTCCAACCATAAACACAGTTTTTCGTTATTGTAAGGTGTAGGTTTAGGGTTGGAGCAGGTCTAGATGTTAATTACACACATCAGGTTACTGTAAGAGGTAGGTTTAAGGTAGGTACTATAGGTGTAGAATACATTAATAGAACACAATAATTTGAGGTATGTGTCCTGTACAAGACATTCTGTAAATAAATCAATCAAAAGATACAAGGAGGCTTGTACAGCACACTTGGAGCTCAAGTCTCACCCATTTGTAGTTGACTCCAATCTCCATTTATACCTAACTGCCTTTAGAAATGTGGCGTTCACATAAAAAAAAACAGGCGGAGAAATGTGCATACAACACTTCCCATGCAAAAGCTGTGATCTGTGAAGTTGGAGAATGTGCACAGCTGTAAAAAAAAAAATAATAATAATAAATAAAATCATAAGGGAGAGGACACACCAAGACGACACCAAACAACTAGCACCAACGAAACCCAACTGTGTTGTTGTGTTGTGCTGGATCATGTCTGGACCAAAAAGCTGTGTGTGAACACATCAAACAGATGAAAGCAGGGGGGCAGTATTCTGTTTTATCACTTTTAGGAAGGTTTTTATGTAAATTTTATAAATCAGACAGCAGGCCTGGTCCTCTCTCGTCTTTTTACTGTGTTCAATCCTCCCTTTTCCTACCAAATTTTTCCAGAGTTCACACAAAAAAATAATTCTGCCATCATTTACACAACCTCTATTTGTTCCAAACAAAGTCACTATATGGCAAGTCATTTCACTCGGCGGCCATCTTTGAAATAGGCAGTATGTTCGGCAATTCTGTCTGAATGGAGAAACATCAAATTTTCCAAAACTGTTTGCCAAGCTTACGATTACATTCCATATTTGGAATCATCAATAAAATTTAACAACAACTGTCTCATAAGTTTCGTTTCTAAACATCCGAATCAAACAAAATCAGCATATTTTCAGGTAGCCTGAGCTAATGCGCATGTACACTTGAATGAGATCACGACACCAACCTCATTTATGGCCATGTTACACATTATCATCCTCTGAATAATGATCATCTGATCGCGCTGCTCTTCTGAAGTAATTCACAACTTGGTCTTGATGGCGAATCTCCTCCAGAAATTAAAGTGACTCTTTGTTTACAAGTTTGTGGGGCGCTTGAGTAGTTGCTGTCATGTGATGTGCATTTGACAAGGACGGACTGTACCTCGCGTTTATTTCATACAGATTACAAAACCAAAAAACTTTTGTTTTCAAGTGCACTTGGTTCATTTAAAAGTACAGATTTCAAGCTTTATGTGGATATATTTCTTATGTCTGTGAAGCAAGCACCACCAAACTGTCGTGAAAGCACACGTCTGGTCCGAGCTTCTCCGTCAGTCTTTATCGATCGATGATTGGCTGCTGAACTTGTATTCGCCATACTGACCATTACACTTTTCCCCATTCAAAACTATACGAGTGACACGTCTTGTGTATTCTATGGTCTTTGTTCCAAAGCTGTTTGAGTTATACTGAATGATGGGAAAAACATCAATTGACTTCCATAGCATTTTTCAGTCAATGGCGATTTTTTTCAACAGAAGTTTTTTTTTTTTTTTTTTTTTTTAGAAAATTTTAAAACAACATGAGTGTATTGAGTAAATGAGGAGGAAATTAAAACAATTTTGTGAACTGTCCCTTTAATTCGCTCCCATTGGCCTGTTTCATTCGTCACACACCTCCCCATGCTTAAATGCATTGACATGCAGCCATGTGATTGGCCGATTACATATCAATCAGCTAAACATGCATTAACTCAAGTGGCTAGTGAGTGTATTGTTGTTTAATGCAAAAAGTGCAAGTCACAAAACAAATCAATACAAAAAAAAATGAAATAGTTCTTTAAACACAAGCATTTGCAAACAATTCAATTCAAGTCACCTTTATTTGTATAATGCTTTTACAGTGTAGATTGTGTCAAAGCAGCTTCACATAGAAGATTATAGTAAATTGAAACAGTGTCAGTTCAGTTTTCAGTGTTTAAGTTCAGCTCAGCTCAGCTCAGTGTGGTTTATTCACTACTGAGAGTCCAAACACTGAAGAGCAAATCCATCAATGCGCAGCTCTACAGATCCCAAACCATGCAAGCCAGTGGCGACAGTGGCGAGGAAAAAACTTCACCAATTGGCGAAAGTGACATGAAAGAAACATGCAGCATTAATGTGTCATAAAGGGCAAATGAGAAATGTCCTCTGCATTATTTTGACTTAACTGAGCTCAAGACAAAGTAAGGAGTTCTAGAGATACGTACAACAGGGTAGATGCACAGCTAGTGTTTTTTTCCCCCAATAAACTTCTGGTGTGACTATTTTCAATTACATACGGTTGCTTTCACAGCATTGATGTTGTAAAGTAATACAAATATATTTTGTTAAACAGACTAAAGCATTCATTTAGTTGTTGAAGCGTAAATACGAGATGAAAAGCTGTGTAAACGCCAGCGGCGTCAGTAGCAGGAGGCCAGCACAGAAACTCTATTGAAAATACTGTGGTAAAATAAATTTCCATATTTTAAAGACATGGTGCGGAACAATGGAATTTAATGCAAGGCTTCTTGTACATTCTGAGACTCACTTTATATTGTATATCAATCAAGCCACGAAGATCACTGATTTTTTAAGAAAACCAATCTTAAATGCAGATTTTGTAACGTACAGTTCACCAGAAGCACTTTAACTGGGTTACTGAAAATGAAAAGCCCTTCTGCATATACCCTATTCAGTCAGTCCTCAGGGAAATGATGCTAAACTTTGAGTTAATCACAAATGTAACTAGAGACAGGGATTTGTCTTTGACTTTACATGAAAAAAAAAGTAAATGTCTCAGTATGCCATCATCCTCTCACAAAAGAACATAGATGCTTCAATACTTGCATTACTAGAAACTGAGACTACATTAATCTCTTCAGAAACTTTAGGATTTAAAAAACAGGATTTCACATATAGCCTATAATATTTTGTGAGAGTAATCATTTGTACAAAAGGTCAGAAGTTTGCTTCCATTACAGCTAACATAATGCACATTTTGGAGGACTGCCAAATCAAGCTGGATAACAGAGATCATCAGGTTTTGCGGAGTCCACGAGTTTCAGAAATGGTTCAGCTTTTCGCTAAAATGCTGATGACAAGATGCATTATATACACTATAGAGTTTAAAAGTTTGGGGTAATTACATTAAATAGGCTACGTTTAATCAGCAAGGTGACGTTAAATTGATCAAGTGACAGACATCTAATATTTACGTTGGAAATAAATGCTGCTCCTTTGAACTTTCTAGCCATCAAAGAATCCTGACAATACATTAAGCAGAATAACCAGTTCAAAACTGATGACAACAATAAAAACTAAAAGTTAGCATCAGAATGATTTGATTGATTTGCTGTATGAAGGATCATGTGACAATAACTGGAGAAATTATGCTGAAAATTCAGTTTTTGCACCACAATAATAAATATGTATCATTATTATTATTGTTGTTATTATTATTCATTCATTCATTAAATTCATTCATTTTCGTCCACTTTTCCGGGGCCGGGTCACGGGGACAGCAGTCTTAGGAGAGAAGCCCAGACTTCCCTCTCCCCAGACACTTCCTCCAGCTCCTACGGGGGGATCCTGAGGCGTTCCCAGGCCAGCCGAGAGACATAGTCCCTCCAGTGTGTCCTGGGTCTTCCCCGAGGTCTCCTCCTGGTGGGACATGCCTGAAACACCTCCCTAGGTAGGCGTCCAGGAGGCATCCGAAACAGATGCCCGAGCCACCTCAGCTGACTTCTCTCGATGTGGAGGAGCAGCGGCTCTACTCCGGGTGACAGAGCTCCTCACCAGGCACGTGCAGAGGTGGGGGCTTTAGGTGCTTGAGCCCCTGCCCTTTTTTCTCCTATAGAGAAAGTGCCCTTTTTTCCTGGGGATAATAATTATTTTTTAAATACTACTGATAATATAATATATGTATACGTTAATGTGTGTTCTATTTAGGGACCGCTTTCCCTGTCAAACAATAAATAAACAAAATTTTAAAGGGCACCTATTGTGAAAAATCTACTTTTTAAGTTGTTTGGACAGACATATGTGTAGGTAGTGTATATACCGTCATATTGGGGTGATATAAACACACCCAGTTCTTTTTTTTTTTTTCAATTTAACAACATAAAAACGGTGGACCAATTGGAGCGGTTTTGAGACCGACCACAACTTGACGTAGGAGTGCGGTCCCACCGCCCACCAATATTGATTGACAGGTGCGCATAACCATATCCTCAGTTTGTTTCACGTCCTCCATTTTCAGCGTTTGAGTCAAAGCGATGTCACCAAAGAAACACCCTTTCTCTGTTTTTAGATGTAAGGCTCATTGTGCTCAACACAAGATCAACATTCACCACGTTATCGCTCTCCAGTGTTTGTAACTAGGTGGGTTTGCATACAGGTGTACTTTTCATTGAATCTTCCTTAAACTTCAGCTGTTTGCATTTGCCGCGGTCACAGAAGCTCCCTGTAATCTTAACTAGGTGCAGCTGGAAAGTGCGAGCGCGTTGCCTCACGTGCCCGTCCCTTCATTGGAAATAACGAACTAATGACGCGCAGCGCCATGCATTTCAGAATTCTAAACATAGGTACACAAAACGGCGCCGCAAGTCAGTGGCTGTTTGCGGCGCCCAGCCACGACTCAGGACACTGTTCATATTTCTGCCGCGCCACAGAGCGTTATCTGAATAGTTTCATTTTAAATAACATGCGAATGTGCGCGTCTGGTGTGCCGTGTCGTGGCTCTGAGCGGCGCATCCGGTGTATGACACCCTTTAGTTACAGCCTCAAGCAGGTCGTACACCAGAAGCGCCACTCGGTGACGCGCAACATCGCGCCACGCAGCGGCATGCATTTCTGGATTGAACTGCCATGGATGAACTGGATGAACTGTCATGTGCACGCCGTGTCGCAGCGCTGAGCAGCGCATCCGGTGTGTTCAGTCAAAGTTAATCCAGTGTGCGTGGTTATTAGTCTCGGTGTACAAGCTTGGAGCTTTAAACTAGCACACAGTTGGCTGTAAAACTATACAAAGACACAAATGATTTTGTAGTCTCTGCTTGGTGTGTGTCCGAGTCGTACATGTACGGCTGAATGCTAGTCCTCTCACTCATGTTGCTTCTCTCTGTCTGCCTGTCTGTTGCCATACACAGCGGGGGAGCTCTTGGCTAACTAATTTTCATGTGAAGCAACACGCCCCTAAAACAACAAACTGTGTACATACCCCCAAAATGGCACTTTTTAACACATTATAATAAAAAAATCTGAATAGTGTTTTGAATTGAACCTAAACTGGCACACTCAGAAGAACCATAATATTAATATGAAATCTTTAAAAAGGGGTAAAATAGGTGCCCTTTAAAGTATATCTTGGTATTAGTCTTGCCGCTGCAAGCGAGCCTCGAACCAGCGATTTGGAAAGAAAAACCACATGCGAGGCGAATACTCTAACGAAGACTCTATTTACATTGTTACTCTCTCCTCAAAAGTAAGGTGTCAACAGTGGAGTAACGTCTATCAGCGCTTATGCCAACTCCTGCATCCGCATTGCACACGGACTGCATCTGGGCCATAGGTTTACAGTCTTGCCCATACAAACACTACAGACGAAGTGTGTGTAAAACATATATTACTAGCTGACTTCCGTTACGACAGCGCAATATGATCGACAAAGCCGCCGATGTAAATTCATCTGTCATTCATCTATATTGTGTGGAGGTGAGTAACGGTTACCAAAAGACTACCTGAGGCTTAAATTTAACGTCAGCTATTTATCCAAAAGTTCAAAAGCAAATAGGCTGTTTTGTCTTGCTAACATCCTCCTGATAACAATCATGTAATAAGTTAGCTAAAGTTGAGCCAGGGCAATATCATAGGCATACAGATTAATGTAATGGAGAAACGACAGCTGAATAGTGAAAATTTTGCCCTCGCGTTTTTGCAGTCACACAGAATATAAAATGTCAATTGAAGTTATAAAACATGTACATATAAGCTAGCTGTGGAAGTCAGTGGCTATCAGTGTGTCCTACATTCTTCAAAATATTTTATTATTTTGTTCAACAGAAAAAAAAACTCAAACAAAACTAATAGATTGAAAAGGGATAGTTCACCCAAAAATGTAAATTTACTCACTCTCAAGTGGTTACAAATCTTTGTCTATTTATTTTGTTGAACACGAACAAATAAAAGATTAAAAAAGGTATTTTAAAGAAAGCTATAAACTTGAAATCATTGACTTTCAGAGTAGGAAAAACAAATACCATGAAAGTCAATGGTTACAGGTTTCCTGCTTTCTTCAAAATATTACTTTGTGTGTTCAACAGAAGAAAAAAGTCAAATAGGTTTGGAACAAGTAAAAGGTAAGTAAATGGTGACAGAATTTTCAGTTTTGAATTATCCTTTTAAGGGTGAGTATATGGTGAATTTAGGGTGAAATCTCCTTAATAATCTCCTTATAATATATTTTATTTATTAAAGTACAATTATTACTATTATTTAATAAAAAGTGCCCCTTTTCCATTTGAGCCCCTTCCACTTAAAAGGTCTCTGCACGTCCCTGCTCCTCACCTATAATCATCTATAAGGGTGTGCCCTGCCACCCTGAGAAGGAAACTCATTTTGGTCGCTTGTATCCAAGATCTTGTCCTTTTGTCATTACCCAAAGCTCATGACCATAGGTGAGAGTAGGAACGTAGATGACCGGTACATCGAGAGCTTTGCCTTTCGGCTCAGCTCCTTCTTTACCACAATGGACTGATACATCGCATTACTGCTGCCGCTGCACCGCCTCCCCCTCTCACGTTCCATCCTTTCCTCACTTGTAAACAAAACCCCAAGATACTGGAACTCCTCCACCTGGGGTAAGGACTTTCCTCCAATCTGGAGATGGCAAACCACTTGTTTTCGGTGGAGCACCATGGCCTCAGACTTGGATGTGCTGATTCTTATCCCAGCCATGTCATACTCAGCAGCAAACTGCCCTAGTGCATGCTGAAGGTCCATATTCAATGAAGCCAACACAACAACATTATTACTATTACTATTATTATTATTGGCGTTCTTATTATTATTAGTAGTAGTAGTAGTAGTATAAAACAGATTCAAATAGAAAACAGTTACTTTGTTAAATTTTACTGTATTTTTTAATCAAGTAATGGCAGCCTTAGACAATCTAAAGCACTTTTGCATCAACAAAATAATAACAATTTGAAATAAATAATTAGAAACTTGCTAAGGTAAATTTACAATAAAGCAGCCGTGCATGCCAGATGTTTACAATTAAACACAAGCTATGCAAAAATTGCCATTGCACATTTCACTTAAATGTATTAAATTGACTGAGAATCCTAATGAAGCAACCTGCTCAAGTACTAACATCTGATTTACACTCTTGCACAATACTAACAACCTCCAAAAACAGCTGAAGACAGCAAAGTCACATTAAAAACCAACGCTCATCATAAACAGCTTTTGCAAATGCTGAAAAAATGCACATTATGGATATACATAGAATATGCCTTACAATAAACAACCACTAAACACCATCATGCTAACACAGGACACCAAAGTAATGCAATGAACATTCATTTACTTTAACCATACTATAGTCCAGAGATGCCCAAACTAGGGCCCGCGGGCCAAAGTTGGCCCATCCTAACCTTTGATTTGGCCCACCATCCCATTTGAGAAGAGAAGGAGAACGATAGGGAGGTGGTTGAGGTGAAAATCTTTGATGGAAATCATGATTTCAAATTGAATGTAACCTCTTGTTTGTTTGCTTTGTAATTTCTTTTGTTTTGTTTTTAAATGAATCTCATTTAAAAAAAAAAAATAAAAATACTGTCATTTGACAGATAGAAGGCAATGCACAAGACATTGGCGGGCAAATCAAGTCAAAGGCAGGTGCCACTTAATATATTTAGCATTAAAATCCATTGTGTTATAATTGGAATGGATTGTTTATGTTTTTACTGTAATAAGTTCATCATACATTCATGTTCACGAGTGAGGGAAGGATGGAACGTGAGATTGACAGGCTGACTGGTGCAGCGGCAACAGTAATGCGGTCGATGTGTCGGTCCGTTGTGGTAAAGAAGGAGCTGAGCCGAAAGGCAAAGCTTTCGATTTACCGGTCAATCTACGTTCCTACTCTCACCTATGGTCATGAGCTTTGGGTCATGACCGAAAGGACAAGATCTCGGATACAAGCGGCCGAAATGAGTTTCCTTCGAAGGGTGGCAGGGCGCACTCCTATGGATAGGGTGAGGAGCTCTGACACTCGGGAGGAGCTCGGAGTAGAGCCACTGCTTCTCCACATCGAGAGAAGTCACCTGAGGTGGCTCGGGCATCTGTTTCGGATACCTCCTGGACATGTCCTACCGGGCATGTCCCACCGGGAGGAGGCCACAGGGGAAGACCCAGGACACGCTGGAGGGGCTATGTCTCCTGGCTGGCCTGGGAACGCCTCGGGATCCCCCCGGAGGAGCTAGAGGAAGTGTCTGGGGAGAGAGAAGTCTGGGGTTCTCAGGGGTAGCTTAAATGATGTGTCAGTGCTCTTTGGGTAAGGGATTCATCAGAATAAACAGCATATATATATATATATATATATATATATATATATATATATATATATATATATATATATATATATATATATATATATATATATATATATATTTTTTTTTTTTTTTCCACATTTTTCGAGTGCCTTGGGCTGATTTTTGCTGTTTATTTAATGTAATACAGTTTATTTACCTTTGGCCCACAGCCCTCAATCAAATTTGGGTTTTGGCCCTCATTATAAAAAGTTTGGACACCCATTGCTGTAGTCTATATAAAATAACCAAACACATTTAGTTATATAATCAGTCAGTTTATGGTTAAACAACGTATAGTTAGCAAATCTACTGTGTCACCATAGAATTTCTACAGCCTTTTACTATTAAAATGATAGTAAATTTCTACAGTCCATGACTCATGGACAACAAGAACTGAAAATGCCAGTGGTGGTCAGATCGGCCGGCACAATCTCTTCTCACGCTCTCCTTCAGCCTCCCAAAAATACTACAGGAAGCAGAAGGGTCATGCTGGAGGTCAGAGAAGGAGCGCTGAGGGCAATAGTGTGTGTATGTACAGATCTGAATGCGTGTGTGTGTTTGAGAGAGAAAGAGAGCTTCATTTTCTCACTGCACAGTATTTTTAGTTCTTCCGCTTACAGACTGCGAATCAAAAACAACAGCACTTCTACACGCCGACAGATCAAATACTCTCAGTTCACATTTAAATCAAGACACCACAGGTGAAGGGTTTCAGAAATGATAATAATTGCTTTCACCATACTTTTGTATTACAATTTTTTAAAAAAGGCTAAGACTTTTATTATTTAACTAATTGTGTGCTAATTTGCATACACTTAACAAAAAATAAACATTTATTGCCATTAAATTTATAAGGCAAATTGTATGAAAAAAAAATCCCTCAGTGAAAACTTTCAGAACATAGATGTTAATAAAACTACAACGTTCCTCATGTTTTGATGGAAGAAAATGTGTATTTTTACAATGGATCTCAGATAAGACTCCCTCTTTAATGATGTGGCATCAAACTATTCTTAAATGCGTGTCATTAGATTATTTGACCTGTGTTGTACATGATTAAAGTGGAGTGTTTCATAAAATTTGGGAACCTTCTCTTGCAAACGTTGATTTTGATATTGCTTCTATCCTGACAAGAGGATTTATTTAAAAATGTCATGGCTGTTTTTGTTGGTTTTACATTAACTGTTAATACTTTAATATTCTTTCATTATATCCAGACCTACTGAACTCCCATGTACAGGTATGTATATGTGCACCTGTTTGTGCATGTGAGCTGAACACTATTTTCTTGTTTATAATGCTATTATTTTTATTTATTAATTTACCCATTTTTTTGTTATTTGTTTAACTGTTGTTGTCATTGTATCATCATTATTTTCCAAGAATGATATTTCTTTATAAAAGTAAAAACTGAATAATATGAATTATACGAATAAACATTTCCATACATGAGATGCACATATATTTACAGTTGAAGTCAGAATTATTAGCCCTCCTGTTTATTATTTCCCCAATTTCTGTTTAATTATTCTGAGAATATTTTTAGATTTTAAGATAGTTTTAATAACTCATTTCTAATAACTGATTTATTTAATCTTTGCCATGATGACAGTAAATAATATTTGACTAGATATTTTGGTAACACTTTATAATAACTACACACTGTGAATCATTTACTAAGCATTAGTATCTAGTGAATTCATCATTTGTTAAGCATTAACTCTTCATTAATAAGCGTTATAAAGCAGTTTATAACTGCAGCTACAAATGCTCTATTCTTGACTTACAACCACATTTATAATGCGCTTAATAACTGTACTTTCATACTTTACTAATGATTTATTTTTCATTACTAAATTAGGTATTGCATTATTTACAAACCATTTGTATTTAAGAGTAGTTAGTGGTTTTTAAGATCATTCAGAATGAGTTAGTAAATTATTAATAAACTATTGAAATCAATGTTTATATATCTTATTAGTCAGGCATATATTAATGGTTACTATCTATGTTAATAAATGATTTATTAACTCAACTTCATCCAGTTTTGTGACCTATTCTAAAGTGAGGACTATTTATGCTTCATAAATCCCTTATAAATGACATATAAAGGCTCAGTATCAAATGAACAATAATATTTACAATCTTATCTAACAAGTAAAATTACGGTAAAGTTTAAACATTGCTGAATAACAGGAGTGTCAAAATACAACAAAATTGGATAAAAAAACTACAATATAATAATTTAACAATATAATAGGATGCAATGTTTAAACTGTACAGTAATTTTATTTTAGTTAAGCTTGCAAAGATTTATTTTTCATTTGATACAGTTTCATTTGTGTATCTTTAAATGAATAGGAATGAATAATGTCATTTATGTACTTTTTTCCTGTTTACAATTTAACTGAACCTTTAATTGTCATTTATAAAGGATTTCTAAAGCATAAATAGTCCTCACTTTAGATTAGGTCACAAAACTGGATGAAGTTGAGTTAATAAAGCATTTACTAACATATACATTAACTATTACTATATGGCAGAATAATAAGAATTATAAATGTAAATTTTAATAGTTTATTAATCATTTACTAACTCATTCTGAATGATCTTAAAAAACAACTAACTATGCTTAAATAACTGGTTTGTAAATAATGCAATACTTAATTTAGTAATGAAAAATAAATCATTAGTAAAGTATGAAAATACAGCTATTAAGCGCATTATAAATGTGGTTGTAAGTCAAGAATAGAGCATTTGTAGCTGCAGTTATAAACTGCTTACTAACGCTTATTAATGTAGAGTTAGTGCTTAACAGATAATCAATTCACTATTTGCTAATGCTTAATAAATGGTTCGTATTGTGTAGTTATTATAAAGTGTTACCGATATTTTTCAAGACACTTCTATACAGCTTAAAGTGTCATTTAAAGGCTTAACTAGGTTAATTAGGTTAACTAAGCAGGTTAGGGTAATTAGGCAAGTTATTGTATAATGATGGTTTGTTCTGTAGACTATCGAAAAAAACATATAGCTTAAAGGGGCTTATAATTTTGTTCTTAAAATGGTTTTTAAAAAATGAAAAACTGCTTTTATTCTAGCCGAAATAAAACTAATAATACTTTCTTAAGAATTTAAGTTTTATAAAGTTTAGTTTCTTTACATCAAACTGAATAAAAGTAAAACACTTCAAGAATAAGAAAAAGCCTCAAATCTCATAACTGAGAAGTTGTTTTCTGCCGGCAGAGCTGAGCTATGGCACCATATATCAAGCCACCCTGATACACTAATAAACCATGTTTACTTTAAAGTCAAATAAGCATTATAAACTGTGCAGTACATTACACTGGAGGATACAAGGCTCTTAGAATATACTCATGAAGTTACATATGGGAGAAGTGTGTGAGAAAACTCTGATGTTGGTTACTCCATTAAAGCCTGAGTTATAGCATCCTGTTTCAGCAAAGAGACTAAGGAACTAAGAAGAACAATATTGTGATTCTTGTGCCACATTCTTTTCATTTCATCAACAAGGTTTATATTATATTATATTATATTATATTATATTATATTATATTATATTATATTATATTATATTATATTATATTCATTCATTCTTCTTTTTGGCTTAGTCCCTTTATTAATCCGGGGTCGTCACAGCGGAATGAACCGCCAACTTATCCAGCACATGTTTTACTCAGGCTCGAACCAGTGACCTTGTTGCTGTGAGGTGATTGTGCTACCCACTGTGCCAACGTGCTGCCCTCTTCGTTTATAATTACATTTTGTGTCTCCTACATTGTGTCTCTCAACCACGTTCCTGAAGGACACTGAAGGATGTTTTACACAATGTTTTTTTTTGTTTTTACAAATACAAAAGAGTTTAAACAAGCAGCAAAAGTATTTTTTAAATATATATATATATATATATATATATATATATATATATATATATATATATATATATCTGTTTTTAAATTTGTATTACTATTTGTATTGTATTATTATTTGCATTAAAATCTAGTTAGATAATATTATATTATACAGTTGAAACCAGACGTTTACATACACTGTATAAAAAGGCACATAACCATTTTAAAAAAGTCAGATGTTAATGTCGCTAAACTTTTTCTCTTTTAGGTAAGTTAGAATTATCAAATTCATTTCTGTTATGCTTAAAAGCAGAATAATGAGAGAGATATTGTTTGAGAAATTGTTATAACTTTTCTTGAAAGTCAAGTTTACATACAATAAGATTATTATGCCTCTGAAAAAGCTCAGATGATGGTGTCAAGGTTTTGGAAGTTTCTGATTGGCTAATTGACAACATTTGAGTTAATTGGAGGCACAACTGTAGAATAGTATTTAAGAAAAACACACTGCTTCCTTGTGTGACAACATGGAAAAATCAACAAGCCAGAATCAACAAAAAAGCCAGATTACAATTTGTTAAATTACACTGGGAAAAAGAATAATTTTTTGAGACATGTCCTGTGGTCTGATGGAACTAAGATTGAACTGTTTGGCCATAATGACCAGTGTTACATTTGGTGGACAAAGGGGAAAGCTTACAAGCTTAGGAACACCATCTCAACTATGAAGTATGGGGGCAGCAGCATCATGTTGTGGTGCTGTTTTGCTGCAGGAGGGACTGGTCCACTTCACAGCATAGATGGCATCATGAAGAATGAACATTACGTAGAAATACTGAAGCAACATCTCAAGACATCAGCCAGGAAATTAAAACTTGGCCACAAATGGGTCTTCCAAACAGACCATGACCCTAAGCATACTGCCAAATTAGTTAAAATGTGCTTTAAGGACAACAGAGTAAATGTTTTGGAGTGGCCATCACAAAGACCTGATCCTCAATCCTAAAGAAAATTTGTGGGCAGAGTTGAAAAAGCTTGTGCGAGCAAAAAAGCCTACAAATCTGACTCAGTTACACCAATTCTGTCAGGAGGAATGGGCCAAAATTCCTGCAAAATTGTGAGAAGGTTGTGGAAGGATACCCAAAACGTTTGACCAAAGTTATACAGATTAAAAGCAAAGCTAAAAAAATACCAAGGAAATGTATGTAAACTTTGACTGTCTAGAAATTAATAAAACATTCTCAAAAAAATTCTCTCATTATTCTGGCATTTAGCAAATGTAAATGATTTAGGTAATGCTAACAAACCTAAAATAGTAAACGTTTAGTATGATTTACCATCAGACATTTTTTAAAAAAATGGTTATGTTCCTTTTTTTAGAGTGTATGTAAACTTCTGGTTTCAATATGTTTTTAAAGAAAATTAATACAAAAAATAAACAAAGTCAAACTTTGTTTACCCAAATTTGAGCTGCCACATCCACCTTCTCTAAGTTGTCATAAATTAATTGTAACATTCAACCAATGCAAATTTAACTCTGAATTAATTGTAAACCAATGTTAAAAAAATCTAATTATGTAATTTTTTCACAAAAAGAACTGCAATTAGGCATCTTTATATTAAAATACCTGTATATGCTGTGTAATAAAGCGCTTACCTATTGTTCTGCCTCTCTTGTAAGCAAGTAAACCCATGGAAAACAACAACAAATTGTATTTAAGCATTAGAAATACTACTGTGACTACTAAGCTTTACACAAAGAAACATACCTAAGTTAAAGAAACATGAAAAATAAGGGCAATAAGGGTGTGTGTGTGTGTGTGTGTGTGTGTGTGTGTGTGTGTGTGTGTGTGTGTGTGTGTGTGTGTGTGTGTGTGTGTGTGTGTGTGTGTGTGTGTGTGTGTGTGTGTGTGTGTGTGTGTGTGTGTGTGTGTGTGTGTGTGTGTGTCTTTATATGTTATATACACATAAACAGTTAAAGTCAAAATTATTCGCACTCCTGTGAATTTGTAATTCTTTTTTAAAATATTTCCCAAATGATGGTTAACAGACCAATTATTTTTTTTCACAGTATTTCCTATAATATTTTTTTCTTCTGGAGAAAGTCTTATTTGTTTTATTTTGGCTAGAATAAAAGCAGTTTTAATATTTTTTAAAAGCCATTATTATAAGGTCAATATTATTAGCCCCCTTAGGCAAATTATTTTTTTCGATTATCTACAGAACAAACCATTGTTATACACTGACTTGCCTAATTACCTTAACTTGTCTAATTAACCTAGTTAAGCCTTTAAATGTCACTTTAAGCTGAATAATTTTTTAAAAACCATTTTAAGGTCAATATTATTAGCCCCTTTAAGCTAATTTTTTTTCAGTAGTCTACAGAACAAACCATCGTTATACAATAACTTGTCTAATTACCCTAACCTGCCTAGTTAACCTAATTAACCTAGTTAAGCCTTTAAATGTCAGTTTAAGCTGTATAGAAGTGTCTTGAAAAATATCTAGTCAAATATTATTTACTGTCATCATGACAAAGATAAAGGAAATCAGTTATTAGAAATGAGTTATTAACTATTATGTTTAGAAATGTGTTAAATAAAAATGTCTGTCTCTTAAACAGAAATTGGGGAAAAAATATACAGTGTGGCTAATAATTCAGGAGGGCTAATAATTCTGATTCAACTGCACAATGTTGACACATTTGAAGTCTATGCGAACAAAAACAGCTTGCTTGCCAAACATATTTTAAAATACCTTTTCACACACACAAAAAGCTATATCTAGGGTTTAGAATGGCATGGGGGTTAATAAATGATGACAGAAACTTCATTATGAGGGAGACTAACTTTTAAGATTACTTACGAATGTCTCACGCAAGACGGAAGTGACATTAGTGGTCCCTATGGGAAGGAAAGATATTTGTTTCACTCATTAGTCAGTGATTTTTTTAGCATCAAAAGCATGAGAAAGTACTGTCCCGCCTCTATATTTGGACATGTTGTCCTTGATAAAGCACAATCACGCTGTGTCTGAAATATATCCACTGATATACACATAAAACAAGCTAAAGGAGCACAGAATCAAGCATGAGCTGTAAGTTCAGGAAAGAGGTTCAATTCAAAGTGTCCTTATAAGGGAAAGCTGCAGCCCCCCTCATGAAGGCTCATTTCCACACGGGTCGCATGTTGGAGGGACATTGTGATGCTCTGACACAAGCCGGAATGTGAGGAATTGTTTGTTTAGAGAGAGATGGCCAAACTGGGGGAAATAAATAAGAAGATATGGCATTAATACCCTGGAGGAAAAACCCGTGTTAGTGTGGTCAAGGGGAAAAAAGAGGCGATGCTGTCCTCACTTTATCCCTTGTGATCGTGTGACATTTTTAGGGTTTTCAGATTTGCTTTTGGCATTCTGACTAGCTCAGGATAAAGTGATCTCTGGAAACATTATGAATATGGCTATAGCCCAATTCCCATGCTTTCAGCTAAAACTAGCATGCATAAACCTTATTTAAACAATCTAATAATCAATTGAAAGGGAGATTATGCCTGTATGATATTACGCTTCAGCTTTGTTTGGGAAAATTGATGATTCAGATGTGGGCATTATCTTCCAGGGAGGCACAAGGAATTCATTTAGCATGATTCTCAGAGTGCATTATGGGTATTCTCCTGTTCTATGTACACTCATTATTTCTAAGTATTATGGGAGTGCAGTTGATTATCCATTACAATCCAAATAATGCTGGGTTGTTTTAGCCCAAATTTAACTAAAACATGTAAACATTTTACCCAAATGTGGGTTGAAAGAGTGAAATATTTTCTAGTGAATCCGAAAGGTACACATTTGTATATAAAGGGTCCATAAAACGTACCTAAAAAGTAAAAAAAAAAATCAAGTACATTTTTGCACTTTTTAGGTACTGTACTAATATGTGACTTTGCGCTTTTAATATGGAACATTTTGGTAATAATGTGTACCTTTTGAAAAGGTATCACCCAGGCGCGTGGCTAGACATAAAGCTCTACTGGGGCACAGCCACCCTCAAAAGTAGCCTGTATATACAGTTGAAGTCAGAATTATTAGCCCCCCTTTGAATTTTTTATCTTTTTTAAATATTTCCCAAATGATGTTTAACAGAGCAAGGACATTTTCACAGTATGTCTGATAATAATTTTTCTTCTGGAGAAAGTCTTTTTTGTTTTATTTCGGCTAGAATAAAAGCAGTTTTTAATTTTTTTAAACACCATTTTAAGGACAAAATTATTAGCCCCTTTAAGCTATATATTTTTTCGATAGTCTACAGAACAAACCATCATTATACAATACAATAGCCTAATCACCCTAACCTGTCTAGTTAACTTAATTAACCTAGTTAAGCCTTTAAATGTCACTTTAAGCTGTATAGAAGTGTCTTGAAAAATATCTAGTCAAATATTATTTACTGTCATTATGGCAAAGATCAAATAAACCAGTTATCAGAAATGAGTTAATAAAACTATTATGTTTAGAAATGTGTTGAAAAAATCTTCTTTCGGTTAAACAGAAATTGGGGAAAAAAATAAACAGGGGGGCTAATAATTCTGACTTCAACGGTATATATGTATATATATATATATATATATATATATATATATATATATATATATATATATATATATATATATATATATATATATATATAATATTTATTAAAATTAAATTTATTATTATTATACAATTATTATTCTAAATAAATAACAGAAATCAATACTAAATGTAACGGGAAAACAATTTCAGCCAAAACTGGAGTGATATGCTAAGGTTACCTAAGAAATCTTTTGCATGAATAATAATTATGACAATTCTATATAATACAAAAAAATATGTTTTATATAATTATCTGTTGTCTTAGACCTGACTCATGGTCAAGAATTATTGATATTAAGTCTTAGGTTACGTTCACACTGCGAGGCTTAGTGCTCAGATCTGATTTTTTTCAGATCTGATTTTTTGCATAGCTGTTCACACTGTTATTATAAATGTGGCCAATATCAGATTTGCAGTGTGAACAGATCATGGTCCTAAACTGACCCGCATGCACAAAAGTACAATTACGGACAGCACAAAATGTCTAATTATAAATACAATGTGTATACTGTGTGAAGTAAGGACTGTCAGATTAGGTTTAATATGATTTTTTTCCTTTTTCACAAACTTTTAGGAACTGTAAAGGGTTGTTCTGCTACTACTAATGTGTATTTCGACATTTGAAACCTAAAATAATGTCTCTTGTGATTGAAAACACTGATCATTTGTGATTTTTTTTTTTTTTTTTTGTGATTTGTGGTCTGTCTGACCACCGGTGTGGTGAACTCTTCAAGGGTTAATGAGCAGACACAGACTGAACTGTGAAGGTGGAATTTTCATATTCATATCATTTTCATATCATAGTCTTTCATATTTGGTTCTGTTAATGTATTAATTATTTAAGTGAAATTTAGCTATTTTATGTAGGCCTATGTGTTTTATTAATTTTATATATGCAATTTTTATGGACATATTTTATGTTAAATCTAACTGAACAATATTTTTTAAAAGGTTAATGTTTGGTTAACAAGTGCTAGTTTTGTGTTCAAATTTTTTTTTTCAAAAAGAATAACCAACATTTTATAGTAAAGTAATTGCCCTGTGTGCCATTCTACCATGCTGCTGAGGAGTTGGTGATGTTTGCAGCACAGAATGATCACGCATGTCGATCGAAGATTGTGTTAAAGTCACCTGAAATCCTACATAACCATTCACACTGCAGTCGCATTGCAAAACATCAGATCTGTGTCTGATTTAATACTACATATGAAAGTGGCACAAATCTGAATTGAAAAGATCAGATTCCATGCGGTTTGAGCTGTTCACACTGTCAAAACAAAAACAGGTATGAGTCACATGTGGGCAGAAAAAAATCAGATTTGAGCCACATTTTCCCGCAGTGTGAACGTAGCCTTAGTTACCTCCTTGACTCATTATCCCTCCTTTTTGCTTTATAGCCATGAGCGGCGCATGTTTTATTTATTTATTTATTTTTTTGCATCGTCTCCCCGTGCCGCCCCCAGCAAGATGCTGCCCTGGGTGATCGCCCTTATTGCCCATGCCTAAATCCGCCACTGGTACCACCCTAGTGATAGCTCTATTCGCAAACACCAGAAAAAAATCTAACTGTTGGTGAAGTAAGAGTGTAAAAGCTATTTTTTAGGTGATGTATCAAAAACAAAAATATGACTAAAGCATACAATAAATGCAGCACAAATCAGTTCATTTTAGTTTAATTTGGGTTTATTATCAGTAATGAAGTAATCAAGATAATCAGTAAACACACACACACACACAAACACACACATAAATGTTGCCTAATCACTGACCAGTAGCACTACTTAAAAATAAATTTTGCTCTCCTTTCTTTCTGGCTCGCAAATTTCTCAGTGACCTTTTGGTTAAAGTCAGTCATCTCAGTCACCAGTCTCTTCTCTATTGACAGCATGGCCAATGCATTCAGCCTCTCTTGCATCATGCTGTTTGAAACAGCAAACACACAAAACAGTAAAGGCATGACTTACATCACATCCTGCCAGCCAACTCCGTTTGTCATAACAAGTGCTGGAAAAGCCCCGAATATACGCGCGCTCGCCATCACTTGACTGAATTTGCAAGGAAGGTCGATCTGCTCCTTGATTCTTTTATTTTTCTTCATCCAAACGCCTTGTGAACGAATATCTTTGTAAAGATACAACAGAATTTTCCTTCATCTCGAGAAATTGCACTTGCTTTCACTATGATTAAAGGTCGGCACAGACGAGCTGCTGCTGAACGGTCTAAGTGAGAATGGTCCAATCACATAAGGCCAATCATATAAAAACAAATATGATTCGTTCTAACAACAAAAATGGGAGGGTGCGGGATGCAGGGCGCTGCGCCCCAAGGACAATTTAAAACCGGCTAATTAGAGCTTATCGTCATATCACGTGCATTGCAAAAGTTTGTGTACCTACATAGACACTCATTAGCCCGGCGCCCCGCACACATATGAAAAAATATAGTTCATACATTTTTTTTTTAATAAATGTTAGTATGACTACAATAAATGTTAGAATGTTATAATTAAATCCATTTATTTAGTTATTATTTGTGATAATAAATATTAACATATTAAAGGGGTCTAACTTGAAGGGGGCGGCGCCCCAGCGCCCTCTATTGACCAGCCGCCACTGCCAGAGGAACCCGCCAGAGGAAAGTAAAGTTCGCAGTAAACTTGTGTGCAGAAAGAACTAAAATGATGCGGGTCTGTGCGTGCTTGGGACGCTCGCTATTGTACTCGTGTTTGTTTTTTGTTCTGTCGGCATCGCGCTGTTTCATTCTCAGCATCTCAGTCTGGTTGGTTTTGGTTTCGGTTGGCACTGAGATGAAACATGCGCGTTGCTTATGTGTGAGTGCATGGTAAGGTGTTTAAATTTATCATGTGCTCGTGTCTTGCGTCTGTTTTTGCTTGTGTTGTCCAAGCACGTGGCTCTGTGTTTACATTGCAGCCGCCTGCTTCAGTCTTGTCCTTTATTGTGAACACACGGTTAATGAGTTCTCTTATTGGCTGCGTGTTCTAGTCTCCTTTTATTTGAGCACATGGCTTGTATTGTGTCATGTGCTCTCCCGTCTATTGTCTAGTCCCACCCTCCTTGTTAACCTATTATTAGTTTATTATGTTCACCTGTTTGTGTGTTAATTATTTCTGCTTATATTCTCTTCATGTCTGCTGTCCTGTGCCAGTTCGTCATCATCGTTTCCTGCCTTGTCCTGTTCTCCAGTCCTGATCCCTGCCATCCTGCCCAGTCTAGTTTGTTTTGATTGTTTATTTGTTTTATTAATGTTTTCCCCCTCGGGGTAGTTTATTTTGCTGTTTGTTTGTTTTTTACTATTAATAAATACCCATTTTTCCCTGCATCTGAGTCCTCGCTCCTTTTGCCCTAACACCAACCGTGACATACATTTCAACTTCTCATTGTTCTTAAGCTGATTCTAATTTTCTCTCATAACTAGTTCCATGTAGCATCATTATCATAATCTGTTGAAAGTAGTTACATGTACGAGTGTTACATAGTTTAATTACAAAATAAATGTAACAAATCAGAGAAAAATGTCATTAAAAGAGGTGAGCTTTTGTTTATTTTAATGTAGTGGTCATACAGTTCTTTGTTTGTACTGTATACCTTCGGTTCTGAAAGTCACCTGTTGCTAATGTGACATTAAAACATAATTTCATTTGACAATAATTGTGAAATTTTACAGATTATTAGGGCTAGAAAAATAGAAAAAATAAGGAACCATATGATCAAGATGTTAAAAAAAAAAAAAAAACTCACATTTTGGGGTCTCCATCACATATATACAGTATTATGAACTGTACTTGCAATGAGAATTGGCATGGACATGTTTTTTTCTCAATTAGCTATGTTTCCATCCATGCAAAATAAACTTGCACAAAACTAAAATAATGCATAAAACAATTGTGAATAAAGCACCTTTTCAATCCACGCTGCAGTAGGAGAACCCATGGGTCTTTTTTCTTATATAATGAAATACTTGCACATCAGAAGATGAAACACAATAATCCCGCAGTGGCGTTTGAAGGCACGAGACCATTCTTTGGGAGCGCAGTCTGTCATGGAAGGAGAAAACTGAGTTGCGGATCCAAATGCAGGATTTATTATAAAGAGTATGGTCAGGCAGGCGATGATCACAATCAGGAGCCAACATTAACATGCAGCCAAATGCAGCAGATAGGTCAATAAGCAGGCGAGTGGTCGATAACAACATAAACAAAACAAACAAACAAAGCGAAGGTCGGCAACGGAAAGACAAGACTAGGAAAACACATCGTAATGTTAACTTGACAGATAAACAAGACTCAGCACTTGGTGTGTTTGTCTGTGCTGCTTTTGAAGTCTATGTAATCAATTCTGACCAGCTTCAGCTATGTGTTAGCAATCAGCAGGAAAACCGTGTGAGTGTGTGGTGCATGACAGGATTTGTAGTCCATATGTTGACAGATTTGTAGTCCTGAGTGAAAGTGAATGATTCCCAGCGATCAACAAGCCTGGATCGCTGGTGATTGTGACATAGACGCTCAAGACATATCTGGGAGGTAATAACACAGAACAGCTTTGATAATGGACTTTAGCTAAGATATTTTATAGTGACCAAAACAAGATGTTTAGCACTGTGTTACATTATTGCTGTCCCATCATACCCATTTTTGTTATCACATGATCTCTTAAAGCAAAATCACCTTTTTTATGTATAGGGTTTTTATGCTCGTTTTCAAAATATATGCATATCTTGGCATTACCATTAAGCATTTTTATGCAATATTTCAAAATGCATACAAAAATACACTTAAAAATGACGTTTGTTGTTTGTTCAAACTACTTAATTAAAATAAGCTGAAACAACACAATTCTTGAGTTTTTTGGGGGGGCAACTGAATTGTTACATGAAGAAACAAAAGTTAAAGAAACATGAAAAAGAAGGGTATCTGTGGCACAAAGCTCCATATTTGGTGGTCTAATAATGTGTGTGTGTGTGTATATGTGTATGTGTGTCTTTATATATTATATGCACATACAGTTGAAGTCAAAATTATTCGCACTCTTGTGAATTTGTATTTCTTTTTTAAATATTTCCTAAATGATGTTTTACAGACCAATGTTTTTTTTTCCCACAGTATTTCCTATAATATTTTTTCTTCTGGAGAAAGTATTTGTTTTATTTCGGCTAGAATAAAAGCAATTTTGATATTTTAAACCTATTTTAGGGTCAATATTATTAGCCTCCTTAAGCAAAATAATTTTTGATTATCTACAGAACAAACCATTGTTATACAATGACTTGCCTAATTACCCTAACCTATCCAAATTAACCTAGTTAAGGCTTTAAATGTCACTTTAAGCTGAACACTTGTATCTTGAATCATATCTAGTAAAACATTATGTCCTGTCATCATGGCAAAAATAAAAGAGTTATTAGAAATGAGTTATTAAAACTATCATGTTTAGAAATGTGTTGAAAAAATCTTCTTTCAGTTAAACAGAAATTGTGGAAAAATATACAGAGGGGCTAATAATTCAGGAGGGCTAATAATTCTGACTTCAACTGTACAATGTTGACACATTTGAAGTCTATGGGACATTTGTTGTTTGTTCAAACTACTTAATTAAAATAAGCTGAAACAACACAATTCTTGAGTTTTTTGGGGACAACTGAATTGTTTTATGTTCAATCTACTTAATTTTTTTTTTTTAAACTGATAAGTTAACTTAATTCATTTATGTTGTCCTAACACAAATCGATTGTGTGGAACCCAGCATTTTTTTTTACAGTGTAGGATCGAATGGAAACATAGCGACTGATGTTGCATATGTTTCCTTAACTTGCAGTGCATTTTAGCTCTCTTGGCCACAGTATATTACTGTTTTATTAATGAGTACTGCTTCGGTATGCACAACAGACTCAAAATGTTGGACAACAGTGTTCAATCTAACCCGGCTACTATAACCAAATCGTCCTCAACCTCTGGGTTGCAAACCGGTACCAGTTGATGGATCAATTGGTATCGGGCCGAATGAGAATTCCTTAATTGTTTCTGTTTTATTTATTATCTGAAGGATTTTTTATTTTGAAAAATCTTTTATTTTGAAAAATGACCTTATTCTTTCAGCTATATCTCAGTTACTTGAGTGGCAACATTTAACCCACAAGCTAGCAAAATAAGTAAGAAACAGAAGCCTTTGGAAAGTTTCTTTGTGTAGAGGAAAAGGCCCAGTGAAGGACCCATCAACTGCCAATGAATTAATCCACAACCCAATTGTCAACAAATCAGCATGCCTGTACAAGAAGAAGCATTTAACGATGGATTTAGGTGCCGTTCACATATCGTATCTTTTCTGCAAGTTCTTTATTTCACGCTTGTGCCTTTCCAACACAATCTCATGGCAATTCGTAACTATTTGATTTAGTGGCTAATGCATACAATCTAATTCGTACAATTTAGTATGATTTGCTCATCACCTAATGATGGTTGAGTTTAGGGGCGGGGTTGGGTGCCACACCTCCTTTTTTAAAATCTTACATTTTTATTACACATTTGTATTCGCATACAAATTTATATGAATTAGCCACTAAACTGATAAGAACTGACTGAGCAGCTTTATACTTTGTATGGAATATAAACATTCTGGTAGACTAATTACCTCAGACAAACACAGAACACCCAAACACTGCAGTCCTTTTTAATTTTCTCCACAAATAAAACTTGTATCAGAGTTACAGCAATGTTTTGTCAGCTCAGAGGATGAGAAAACGTTGATGGTCGCCTAGCAATCTGCGTAGAACTATACTCCTCAACCCCCATGGGCCACAGTAAAATTTGCAAGGGTTGACCGGTCTGCAGTGATAAAAAGGTTGGGGACCGCTGCTATAACCTACTCCTATAAAAGCAAATATAATTGGTCCCACTGAAAAACACTGTCAAAATATTTTATTTTTTACAGCTCTCAAAGTGCCAACGGCACCAATTATGAGCTCACATTATGAACTTTGATATGTTTAAAAGCAGGAGAATTCTTAAACCTTAAAAAAAACATATCAAATCAATTTTGTTTTGCTCCAAATGCTGCTCTTAGTTAAGATTTGTGCACAAAGAAATCAGATCCAACATTGACTCAGAGAAAAACTTTTGCTTTTCTTTGGCCATCACTGCGTCTGGGACTTATATGGGCTAATAAAGGTCAAACTAACCTGACCATGACCAAAGAAACCCCAAACATATAGAAGGAAGATTCAATTTGTGGAGATTAGATGTGATTAACCTCGTGCAGCTAAAACCCTGAGATATTTTCATTACCTGTCTGTACTCGGGTGATAAATGCATTGTGGCGGTAATAGAAAACAACCAGTTCATCTTCAAGAATGTGTAGCAATTTTTGTCATTTGAGATGCTTTACATTCCTCTGTGAAATATAAATTCTGGGACTTTGACAAGCTATGCACACACATTCATCCTCAAGTCACAAAGCTTTAATGAATGTTGTGAACCACTTACGCAAAAACAATCCCGCGATTATAGCAACTCACTGTGATTACCCACTTGTAATGGCTTAAATACCTTCACTTGAGTAATTACGCTGCTGTGAAAGAGACCATGGAGCAAAATAAGTCTGAGATTGCCTGTGAGAGCTGCCTAATAAATGCAGATGTGCCCACTGATGTGGGTTTAATGGCCCATGATGCTACACACAGCTGCAAAGGCTACATCGAGTCTCTCCTCATGAAAAATCACACACAAGTCACACAAAAGGGGCGTTTTTTTTCCCATTGATTATGCAGTGAGGTTTGAAAGATTAGACAGAATTGATTATTTATTGGTGCAACTCGGCCTGAATTATTCATATACATGCATCTGCCGGAACAGTGAAGATCTCAAGGACGAGATGAAATCGAGTGAGTTCAACGTGAGGTCTTATGAATTTAACTTTTAGCGAACAGATGGGGCCTAAATTGCCTTAAAGCAGAAAAAACAACAAGTTTCAAAGGCTTAAGTGGCATCCTAGAAGTATTCATTTTTAAAGTCATTGCAAGGCTCAGTGTTATGTGTGCTTAGACTCTCAGACTTGGGAAATTTGGCTGTTAGTTTGCCATCATGACCTGACATAGTGGCTATATTTAATTATGTTCTGTACACACTGTTCAGTAGTTTATGGGGATGACAACCTCATTCAGCAACAAGTAAATAAACTTCCCAAAAATGCAGGCAGAGACAACCGCATTTACAAAAGTTGTTCAGTTTGTGTGGAAGTGAACCAAATCACTTGTTTCTGACCTTTTTCATATGTGCATCACCTTGACTCATCAGTTGCAGATGTTTGCGATTTAAAAAAATAAAAGGAAATAACAACATAATAAACATAATCAATGGGGATGAAAGGGCATCCGCTGTAAAAAAAAATGCCAGAGCAGTTGGCGGTTCATTCCGCTGTGGCAACCCCTGATAAATCATGGACTAAGCCAAATTAAATTAATGAATGAATAAACATAATCAATTTAAACTCAAAGAAGTTGCACTAGAAATAAATAAACGACATGCTAAAATATTACAACTCATCTGAGCACTTTATTAATTCTATAAAATGCATCTATACAGCTCGTAAAAACTATTAAAAAAACCAATTGAAAATTCTCAATTTCTCTGGATTTATAATTTATAGTTATATGTTTAAGTAAAGGGCAACGCAGTGGCGCAGTAGGTAGTGCTGTTGCCTCACAGCAAGAACGTCGCTGGGTCGCAGGTTCGAACCTCGGCTGGGCTGGTTCAGTTGGCAATTCTGTATGGAGTTTGCATGTTCTCCCTGCGTTCGCGTGGGTTTCCTCCGGGTGCTTCGGTTTCCCCCACAGTCCAAAGACATGCAGTATAGGTGAATTGGGTAGGCTAAATTGTCTGTAGTGTATGAGTGTGAATGTGTTTGTGTGGAAATTCCCAGAGATGGGTTGCGGCTGGAAGGGCATCCGCTGCATAAAATCGTGCTGGATAAGTTGGTGGTTCATTCCACTGTGGCGACCCCACAAAGCCGACAAGAAAATGAATGAATGTTTGAGTGAAAAAAAAAAAAATATATATATATATATATAGTATATATATATATATATATATATATATATATATATATATATATATATATATATATATATATATATATATATATATATATATATATATTTTTTTTTTTTTTTTTTTTTTTATTCTGTATATGCTGATGGCGTTTCATCTCAATTTAGGATACAAAAATTGTCATTTAGAAAGTTTTTCTCATAAAATAACATGTTAAGACTTTAAAATAATGGTCCATTGGTTAATGTGTTTACTAACATGAACAAACAATTATTAATATTTATTACTATGATTAATAATAATTTACTAGATTATTCATACTTAGGTAATGTTAGTATATTATAATTATTACGTTACATACCTACCTATATATATATTCCTCAATTTCTGTTTAATGGAGAGAAGATTTTTTCAACACATAAAGTGACATTTAAAGGTTTAACTAGCTTAATTAGGTTAACTAGGCAGATTAGGGTAATTAGGCAAGTTATTGTATAATGATGATTTGTTCTGTAGACTATCGAAAAAATATATAGCTTAAAGGGGCTAATAATTTTGACCTTAAAATGGTTTTTAAAAAATGAAAAACTGCTTTTATTCTAGCCAAAATAAAACAAATAAGACTCTCTCTCTCTCGCTATATATATATATATATATATATATATATATATATATATATATATATATATATATATATATATATATATATATATATATATATATATATATATATATACATTGTCTTGGGAGAGAGCCCTGAGCTCAGAATATCCTCGAGCCAGGGGCTCCCTCCCGTTTGAAAGGTGAGAGGGGAGTTTGAGCTGAGGTCTTGAGAACTCCCCTGCTTGTAAACGTGTTAGGAATGGTTGAGATATAGCAGGCTAAGAGTTTGTCTTAAAATGCTACTTTGGAGTAGTCAATTTACTTATGATGTTTGTTTTTGGATGGTGGGAGGAAACCAGGAAACCCGGGGAAAACCCATGCGAGCACCGAGGAGAACATGCAAACTTTGCACCGAAACACCGACTGGCCAGGTGAGCGGTCAAACCAGTGGCGCTCTTGCTGTGAGGCATCAGTGCTAACCACTGGGCCGCCGGGCCGCCCTGTCAGGAGAAGGGGAAAGCTCTGGTTATTAATAGTGAGTCAGTATTCATATGATTGGCGCAATATGCGGAGCTGATGCAGGACCAGCCGTGATCCAACATAAGCATAGGATCCTTTCGAAATTAGTTTATAAATAAACCGCACTTATTACTATGATTAATAAATACTTTACTAGATTATTCATACTTAGTTTATACTCACTTTATTCAATGTTAGTACTTCAGAAATAATATTAAAGTCACCCAAAACTTAAGAGTTTTATTCTGTTAAACACTAAAATATATTTCGAAGAAAGCTGATAACCTGAAAACAAATACTATGGACATCAGAGGTTACAGGTTTCCAGCTTTCTTCAAAATATCTTCTTTTGTGTTTAACAGACTAAAAAAGTCCAACAAGTTTAAGTCAAAATTTAATCCTCTCTCACTTGTCAGATACTTATTCAGGTGTAATAGTAATTAACTTGCTATAAGATGATTTTAACCATAAAGTATCTATCTTACTCAAGTGTTTCTTTTTTTTTTTTTTTGGTTCTCGTTACACCTCTGAAACACAGCCAAAAAAAAGGATTTTGTTTTAAACAAAGACTTTCTAGTGATAATATTTTACAATACTACTACTGTAGGGTGGCAAGATGGACTGGTGGTTAGCACTGTTTCCTCACAGCAAGAAGGTCACTGCTTCGAGTACCGACAGGGCCAGTTGGAATTTCTGTGTGGAGTTTGCATGTTCTCCCCATGTTGGCCTGGGTTTCTCCGGGTGCTCTGCTCACAGTCCAAAGACATTCGCTATAAGTAAATTGAATAAACAAAATTGGCCGTACTGTATGAGTGAATGTGAGAGTGTATGGGTGTTTCCCAGTACTATGTTGCAGCTGGAAGGGCATCCACTACGTAAAACATATGCTGGAAAAGTTGGCGGTTCATTCCGCTTTGGCGACCCCTGATAAATAAGGGACCAAGCCGAAGGAAAATGCTACTGTGTTGTTACTACTGTATTTTGGGTAAATAAATGTCTTGGTGTGTATACGCTCAGAAACATTTTTAAATTTCTTGAATGTATGTACAGTATGTAAACTCGTTTTGCACAACATTTTGTGAGGCCGTAAGCGTGTTCAACTTCAGCAGTGTGAAAGGTTGCTTTATTTGGACGCAAACCATTGGGAAATGAGTATCCCAAAGGCTATTAAAACACTTACTGAGAATTATCCCGTAAGATAAGCAAGGCAAGCAAAGCAACAACAATCCGGCAATGTCAATGAACTCCTCCAGAATAAGCAAGGACAATAAATTCAGGCCTTGGCGGAGGGAGGTGGAGGAGAAATGAAGCGCTGGGGCAAAAATCAGTCAACACATTCCTGAATCCCCGGGTGACCCCTGCCAGCCCGATCGACCGCTGAGTAATGAGGTTACTTCTCTGCATATGTGAGAATCAAATTCAAAAGTGACTTACACAAACAGCGGCTTTAATGAGTTCACTAATGGAGGCAGGTTATGAAGCGGTGTCAGCGGAGCTATCGGATCTTACACAAATACACAAACGTTTGGCTACACAGACCTGAGACAGGGGGATCCAAGGGACAAACAGAAGTGCATGCTGGGAAGACCAGCCGTGTGTGTCTGTCGAGCTCAGGGGACAGAAGTCATCATCAAACAGACCCAGTGCTGTTTGGACATGAATACAAGAGCCAACAAAACAAATGCCGAACAGAGAGCCACTTCTGAACCACACGACTAAAATATTTAATACAAATTCCACTTCTTTGAGGATCCTCCGACTACTGTAGGTCGACATGGGGAAATAATCATTGCAAGTCTAAACAAAAGTAAATACAAGAGTATGTATTAGTAATGGGGATCTCAGGCATTCTCTTTCCTCTTGTTAGAGATCCGCAGTGGGTTATGCAACAATAATGTGACCATTGGCCCCACTAAAACAACCATCTGAGTTGAAATATTTAGACACTACTTCTGTTGTTGTTATATGCAAAGCAGAGCGCCTGCAACCTCATCATCAGCCATGATCGTGTTGAAAATACAACATGTTTTGAATATATTATTAGGTTTATTACACAATATAAATATTAAAGGAAAACAGTTGTACTAACCTTATTTTATTCATTTCTTTTTAAGCCAATTGAATTAATACCACAGAAGCAGCGATAGAATGCATTAGTGCCAAGTATGTACACCTAGTACTTTTCCAGCAGAGTTGGTTCTGGCCCATTAGTTTTCCCCATAGGGATTATATTAAAAAGTCTTTGTTAAAGTATTATAAGCCTCATCTGAACCAACAAGCTATGAAGAAAATCACAAAATTATAAACTATGACTTGAAACAATGTAAAGGAGGATGAAATAACTTTGTTAATATATGCAAAAAATGTATAGTCATAGTTTGGTATGTAATTAAATAATGAGAAATAAATAACAAATTGTTTTCATGTGTTCACTATTCAATTTCACTGACTGGTTTAACAACGTACTAATCTAAATAAAATGAAAATCAACAAAGTTGACTGTTCACAGCTTTAATGAGGATAAGAACCATGAAACATTATGAATGAAAATCAATCAAATGAATAATGATACAGAAATATAAAACAATCCATATACTGTAGAGTGTAGTTGTGGGTTGTATGCATAGAAATAATATAATTTATTATATACAGACATACACTCACCGGCCACTTTATTAGGTACAGCTGCTCATAAACACAAATTTCTAATCAGCCAATATCATGGCAGCAACTCAATGCATTTAGGCATGTAGACATGGTCAAGACGATCTGCTGCAGTTCAAACCGAGCATCAGAATGGGAAAAAAGGGCAATTTAAGTGACGTTGAATGTGGCATGGATGTTGGTGGCAGATGGGCTGGCCTGAGTATTTCATAAATTACTGACCTACTGGGATTTTCACACACAACCATCTCTAGGGTTTACAGAGAATGGTCTGAAAAAAAGGAAACTAGGCTACAATTCACACAGGCTCACCAATACTGGACAATAAATGATTGGAAAAACGTTGCCTGGTCTGATGACTCTTGATTTCTGCTGCGACATTTGAATGGTAGGGTCAGAATTTGGCGTCAACAACATGAAAGCATGGATCCATCCTGCCTATTAACGGCGCAGGCTGGTGGCGATGGTGTAATGGTGTGGGGGATATTTTTTTGGCACACTTTAGGTTCATTAGTACTTATTGAGCATCGCGTCAACATCACAGCCCACCTGAGTATTGTTGCTGACCATCTCCTTATGACCACAGTGTACCCATCTTATGATGGCTACTTCCAGCAGGATAAGCGCACCATGTCTTAAAGCGTGAATCATCTCAGACTGGTTTCTTGAACATGACAATGAGATCACTGTACTCAAATGGCCTCCTTAGTCACCAGATCTCAATCCAATAGAGCACCTTTGGGATGTGGTGGAATGGGAGATTCACATTATGGATGTGCAGCTGACAAATCTGCAGCAACTGCGTGATGCTGTCATGTCAATATGGACCAAAATTTCTAAGGAATATTTCCAGTTCCTTGTTGAATCTATATCACAAAGGATTAAGGCAAAAGGTTGTCCAACCCGGTACTAGTGAGGTGTACCTAATAAAGTGGCCGGTGAGTGTAAATGATAGATATGTGAAACTGTGAGAGATACAAAGTGTTGTATCTATCAGTATGAAACCAGTTTCATATTTTAAAAGAGGAAGAAGCCAGGGCTTCACAAAACTGCGCTAATCACTATAATATTCATTCGCAATATTCGTTATTAACACATGCTATTTAGTGCACAGATCTAAGAAACATGTTTTGAAGTTCTGACTGAATAAACAGTCAGTCAGTACACTGGCTATAAGCAGTAGGATAACACCCCATAGACAAACAAAAATTAAATCACAGGAGAACAAACGCTGGCTTTCAATGATCTCACTCCAAATAAAATAGTCAGTGTTATACTGAGATCCAGTTAAGATGTGAAACTACATCTGTTCCTTGGTTTAAGTGCCTTATAAATAAGAGCTACACAATTAAAAACAGAGAAAAGAACCCGATCTTCTTGGGAATGCATCTCAAGGGCTCGTATCACGTGCAGTCTGATTGATTCTCATCTTTATGTGGTTTGGTTTGGTGCTTGCTATGATACTTGAGATCTTGCTTTGCTGTTGATCCATGAACCAGTTTGTGGTTTAAAGCTCATTTTGATTTCATAAAAGGACATTTGATTAAAGGATCTAAAGGACTTATAGAACCATGGTGACTAATCTCAATCTGTATGGATGCTGGAGAGTTTTATTTCAGAGTTCGATGACGATTGTTCATTTGTATGTATCTTTCTGCAGTGTTTCAGCAAAAGTATTAATATATGTCGCTGCTCACTGTGTTTTTTTTGCTTTCGTTGGAACAGCGGCATCCTCTTCAGCTTTTGTAGGGTTTTATATATTTAGGCAGCGAGAGGAGCAACATACACTGCGCATAAAGAGCTTGAATGAAGGGCTTTTGGCTGAAGATAAAAATGTTAGAGGACGTGGCACCAAAAGATCCTTATCATAAATAGACTCATTGTGTGTGCTGCTCTGATGCTTTAACGCACTTCAGAGTGTAGAAGCTGTGCTACCATTGTCACCATGTTTCACCATCCAGTTGGAATCAAGCCATGTTCTTCAATTAGACTGAGGATCACTATTTGAGAAGCCCTGCACTGTTAAAATAAATCTTGCTGCCTTAAATGTATTTAAATTAATATTTCAAGTCATATCAACCTGCATTAATCAAACTGACTAAAATAGTACACTGTAAATAAATGAAATGACAAAAATTTAAGACAACAAATATCTTTAGGTTGCTTTATCTTATTTTAAAGGGCACCTATTTTACCCATTTTACAAGATTTAAGATAAGTCTTTGGTGTCTCCAGAATGTGTCTGTAAGGTTTCAGCTCAAAATACCTATCAGTTATTTATTATAGCCTCCAGAATATGCCCATTTTGGTGTCTGAGAACATTGTAGCTGTTTTTGTTGCCTGTGGCTTTAAATGCAAATGAGCTGCTTCTCACCTCCCATCGATCCTACTTGTGTGTCTGTTTCTCATGCATTATGTCAGATGAACAGCAGTCAGTGATAGAAACAGACACGGATGAAGCTGAAATACAGCTCATTAGTCCAAAATACAAAGTAAGTTTATTCTATGTATTTGTGGTGGAGTTTATTCTAGCCTTTCTGAAAAGATGAGTCACACACAAATGCCATTTGCACTACACACACACACACACACACACACACACACACACACACACACACATTAGCATTTATTGACACCATGTGGTATAATCAACCACGTGTTGATTATAGCATTTAAGAATTGCATAGAGATTTTACTGTCTTTATTTATTAAAAATGCATTGGTTTAAGAACGTTTTCAACTTATAAAATCTATTTAAATCACAGAGAGTTGGAACAGATATTTTAATCTCAGTTTCTTTGTTAAAAAAATGTTCTGTGTATACATGTTAGTATAGAAACACAGTGGCTGTCAATCAATTCAGTGAGTGGGAAAAACTGCACTCCTACATTACGTTGCAGTGGGCCTCAAAATCACTGGGATTTCGGTCCTATTTTAACATCAGGAAATTAAAAAATTCCCGGGTGGAATTACTGAAGTAAACATAAAACAAAACCGGATAAAACTTTCTCCCTCTAATTCACCGCACGCACAGCACACAGCGAGAGCTCACATCACACAGCATGCGTGTCGAACTACACTACCCACAATGCCCCTCGCTATGGACTACAACTCCCGTAAAAGCAGTGCTAAAAGCGGCCACACTATTTCCCTTCTCCTGCAACTTAGGTAACTGTGGGTCGTTCGTTATTAACAGCAGATTCAGCTTTTACATATACAGGAAAAAGAGAACAAAAACGGCGTCCCTTCAGCCTAAACAGCAGCTATGTTGTGTGTACTTGGCCCTTTTCTTAACACTGTGCACAAACAGAATAGCATCTACTGTGCCTGGATTCGGGCGATTCCGCCTCGCCTCCAAAACACGGCCAGCTGCACTAAATAAGCGTTCGCGCGAACCGCTTGTTGCAGGAATGCACAAGCTTCTCCTTGCAAGGCGCTGCAGTCGTGTAAATAAGCGATCTTGTTTCTCCCAGAACGATAGCAGATTTTCCTCTGATGACTCCTCTAACTGAAGTTAGCACAGTACTCTTGCACTTCATCCATTATTTTGGGCGTCTCTCATCTTCACATTCTGCGAAGTCCACTCTCTGCTTTTTGCTAGTCAACTGCTATGACCCGCTACATCCACCCGCAAATAATCATAATGTATTTTTTTATTACCTGACCCGCCCGACCCGCGGATTATCCGCAGCGCTCGTGGATTTAACCGCCATCCGCGCATCACTAGTGGACACACTATACCTACACACAATTCTGTCCAAACAGCTTCCAAAAGATGATTTTCATCAAAGGTGTCCTTTAAAAAGTTAATCAGGTTTCAAATATATTTTAACTTATACAAAGTTTAACTTAATATTTTTTGTCAGTTTGATTAAAGTGAGTTGAGATGACTAGAAAAGTTTGTTTGATTCTACTAATAAATTTAAGGCAGCAAGAATTTTTTTACAGTGTTTATTTTACTTTTTTGTTGTTGCTGAAACCTGAATTACTTACCAAAATAAGTTACAAAGTAACAAAAACATTTGTTGTTATGACTTTTTGTCATATTACTTTTTACCTTTAAGGTATAGTTCATTACAACAAAAAAGGTCAAATATGTGTCTAATAGACATGTACATATATTCGTCACTTTATATATTTATATTCTCTATTTACTTAATTTCTTTATTATATGTGGGGTTTTTTTTGTCCCGTCACTGTCATTATGTTGACTGTGGAAGCTTCTGACATGAAAACAAATTCCTTGCATGTGAAAAGATAACTGACAATAAAGCATTTTCTGATTTATCAAGCATTTTCTGTCTAATTCTGAAACGTCTGAATACACCTACACTCATGTTTAATTAATATATATTTTTCACAGATTGTTAATATTAATGACTATATATTAAGCAGAAAGGATTTGGATCACATGACACTGGAGTAATGATGCTTAATATTCAGTTTTCCATTTAGAACAAAATACATATTTTTTTCAAATTCATTTTAACCGGAAGTCTTCAAATTATTATGTATTTTTTTCTGTGTTATGAATCATATAAATGCAAAATTGCTGTAAATATACATACAACCTATCAAAAATAAAAAAAAATTATAAGTAATATGTCAATAGCACTCAAAAAAATAATATTTTTTGCCGCTTGTTCAAACTACACATTTACAATGAGCTGAATCAACACAATTATTGAGTTTTTTGGGGATTACTTAAATGTTTTATGTTTAAACAACTTAAATTGTTCAAAACAATGAAGTTAACTTAATCAATTTGTATTGGGATAACATGAAGGAATTGTGTGGAACCTTAGCATTTTATACACTCAAAAAATGACTTTTTTTGCTTGCTTAAACTTATTTAAAATGAGTTAAAACAACCCAATTCTTGTGTTTTTCTGCAACAACTTAATTTTTTTTATGTTCAATCCACCTAATTATTCACTTAAATTAAATTAATTAAATTTAATTGATTTGTGTTGGCACAACAAAAGGAATTGTGTGGAACCCAGCATTTTTTCAGTGAGCGAATTGTTCTCAGAGTACAGCATATCCAAGTATGATGTTCTCCAGCTAAACCACAGAGAGCGACTCAAAGTAAAACATGTGGGTTCAAAAGATTCTTGTGTAAATCAAATAAATGACAGTGAGTTTTGAGTGCTGGGAGTGGCTGAGATGCCTCTGTGTGTGAGTGTGCTGTATTATCTAGAGAGAGAGAGAGAGAGAGAGAGAGAGACGAGGAAGAAAGTGAGAGTGTAGAGATAAAGCAGAAGTGTAAGAGTGACTGCTGATGAAGGACAGCTTCACACTTCCCAACAACCCTCTCCAATCACCAACATTGCTATGATAATCTGCTCCAGATGTTGACCCGTGGAGACCTTCACCGCAGGCATCATGAGCTGCTGTCATAGACTACCAACACATTTTCACTCACCGGGGGTCAGGTTCAGCAAGTACACTCTTAAAACAGAGCTTCCAATAGGGTTTTTTTAGCAGCCATGCAATAGAAATTCCCCAAAGAACCTTTCAGTGGGAAAAAAATGTCCTGTGTTTTTTTGTTTCTAGCTACAGTGGGGAAAATAAGTATTTAACACATCACCTTTTTTCTCAAAAAACATATTTTTAAAGGTGCTGTCGACATAATTTTTTCCCCGGATGTTGGTAACAACCAAAGAAATCCATATATACAAAGAAAACAAATCTAATTAGGTTACAAATTAAGTTAAAATGTAATGATGCAAGAAAAAAGTATTGAACACATGAAAAAAGGGAGGTGTAGAAAGGCATTGAAAGCCCAGACAGCAGCTGAAATTTCTCAGTAGTTCTTCAGCAACCCTCTGCCCTTCATCATTGTAAATGAATATTAGCTGCTTCAGTCCAACATCTACATTAGCAGGAGGATGAAGTTGAAATCAGGGTGGACATTTCAGAAAGACAATGATCCACAGCCAAGGAAACTTCCAAATGCTTTCAGAGAAAGAAAATCAAGCTGTAGAATGGCCCAGCCAATCACCTGACTCGAATCCGATATAAAATACAAATTAAAGATCAAATTTGATAGACGAGACCCAGAGAACCATCAAGATTCTGGTCTGTTAGCTGCCTTCACCAAAAAACCTTTTATATAAAGTATTAAATACATTTCAGTAGTTCAGTACTTTCTCCTTGTGTCGTTCCATGGTTATTACACATAACTCATTTAAAATTTGTTTATTTATTTATTTTCTGTTTGTATTGTTTGGGTTTTTCCCAAAATCTGGTTCAATTCCATATCAACAGCTCCTTTAGAAATATTATACCCAGGAAAAAACATGAAATGTTCGATACTTATTTTCCCCGCTGTTTGCTTCTGTCCACCTTTTTTATGTGTATTTTGGAATATTGCATAAAAATGCTTAATGGAAATACCAAGTTGCATTTTTTTAAAATGCATATATAAAACTTATGTGCACAAATTAGTAAGATATATACAGTACTAAGAAAAAAATCTGCATAAACTACAATGGAAACAAATTTAATAAATATACATTTCCAAGCCTGTGCATAAAAATGTAATGTGATTTTGGTTAAACAAATCATGTGATAACAAAGATTTATTGCGTTTCGTCTTCATCTTTTGAGGTGCAAGCAATTCATTATATGAGAAAAAAAAAAGGTCTGTAGTCTTCAACTCCATCAAAATACATATTTCTTTTTGATGTTTGGCGCCAGTTTAACATGAAGTGATGATTTTGTTCTCTTTGACTCATCGGATTGAAACTGATTTATTTGCAAATGTTTTATGCAATATCCCAGTTTTGCACACAGTCTAATTCAAATCATTGGATGGAAACATAGCTACTGTGAAGAGCATTTGAATAATGTAAAGAAACCTTTTTTGCATAAAATCTTTTGTGGATTGGGAAGGTTCTATGTTAAAAGGTTCATTGAGGAACCAACAAAGAGTGTTAAAGGGGTGGTCCACTATGGCATCATATTTTAAACTTTAGTTAATGTGTAATGTAGCTGTGTGAACATAACCAACATCTCTGAATGTAATATGCTCAAAGTTCAATGCAAAGGGAGACACATGGCTTTTACAGAGTTAAGTTAGCAAAGCCTACAGCAAACGAAGTTTGGGGACTACAAAAAATACATCAGGGCTAGTGAGATCACAAACACTTCAGGTTATGCGCATTCACCACGTGCATTCACCCTGCGCAGTGAAGGGGCGTGGCCAGAGGTGCTGTAATGTTATAGCAGAGAAAGCTAAAATGCCGTTCAAACACTGCTATTTCCACAGAGCTTGTTCTGTTGCTGTATTTGGGTTTCCTAAGGACACGACACAAAGAGAGCAGTGCTTGCAATTTAATTTTAATTATGTTCCAAAAAATTATAAAAAAAGATATAGCTAACATTTGACAAAGGAGAACTTCCAGAATCTCTTTCAGTTCAGTGCTGGATTCGGCTAAAAACTCCTTCAACCGGCGAAGCTGTGGATTAAGAGCCACAATCTGTAAGTGTTTTTATTTGTTAAAATTTATCAATTACATGCGCAGATTCTAGCGTTAACGGTATGTTGTAGCAAGGACTGAAACAATGATGTAAACTACGGGAAATGCTGTTTGGCACCGCTAACAATTTAGCTACAAATTCCTATTTATTCATCAATTGCTGTAAACATCCACAATCCTCACCAGCGCTACAACGTCTCTCTATGCAGCCGCTTTCCCTGCATTCTACATCTCAAATAATGAACTCACAAAAGATATGTAAACGGTTTATATTACACATGCTTATTTCATATATATGTGAAAAACACTTGTCAGATTTTATTTTAGAGAGAAACATGAGGTTCAGCTGAGTCCTCTGTGTCATTTTTTGTCTGTTTCAGGCACAAATTGATACGGCTAACACCTACTCTGAATGACAATGTTTAAAGCATGTGCTTGTGGAGGCGTAACGCTTTTCCTGGTAACATGGAGCCGATCTGCGAATGACAGCACATTATGTTAGCTGCCCAGTTAGAGCCTCTTTATTGTGATTAACTTTAAATTCTGAACCATTACTTTTAACATGCAAAAAAGACAAAAAAAAAAAAAAAAAAACAATGACTGACTACACATAGTTTATTCTTACACTAGTAATCCACTAGTAAAAATCACTCTAAAGATGAACCAATGTTGCTTTTAGTTGCTTATAATTGTTTTTGAACATTATCTTTCTTCTATAATTTCTTCCTCACCTTGAGGTCCATTTACAATGTTAACTGTGACTGCAAAAGCCATTTCTACAGTTTTCAGTAAGTTACAAAAAGTTTTAAAAATGCACTACCCCTTTTAATTTTTTATTCTTTTTAAATATTTCCTGAATGATGTTTAACAGAGCAAGGAAAGTTTCGCAGTATGTCTGATAATATTTTTTTCTTCTGGAGAAAGTCTTTTTTGTTTTATTTCAGCTAGAATAAAAGCAGTTTTAATTTTTTTTTAAAACATTTTTAAGGTTAATTATTAGCCCCTTTGAGCTAATTTTTTTTCCGATAGTCTACAGAACAAACCATCGTTATACAATAACTTGCCTAAGTACCCTAACCTGCCTAGTTAACCTAATTACCCTAGTTAAGCCTTTAAATGTCACTTTAAGCTGTATAGAAGTGTCTTGAAAAATATCTAGTAAAATATTATTTACTGTCATCATGACAAAGATAAAATAAATCAGTTATTAGAGATGAGTTATTAAAACTATTATGTTTAGAAATGTGTTGAAAAAATCTTGTCTCCGTTAAACAGAAATTGGGGAAAAAAATAACCAGGGAGGCTAATAATTCTGACTTCAACTGTATATATATATATATTGGCTGATAGCAGTTTGATATTCTGCAATTTCAGAACTCCTACAGCCTCCTCACTCTTCTGTATTACTCCATCCACATAGAGTGACAGCAGATCAATAAACTCACTACAGTTTGTCAAATATTGCAGCTGTTAGACAACATAATGCACTTTTGAGGCTTTTTCAGGCGAGAATGTAGTTGTTTAGATTGCAACTATGCAGTTTATTTATAAGGATAGTGCCTATTTAAAATATTTATAATTTCAGAGATACAGCGCCATCCACAAGATGTCAACAGAGACCGCATAATAAGCCTATAGAGGAGGAAAAACCCAGTCTAATTTTAAACTACAGCTGATTAAATCATTATAAAACTGGTAAGTGACTTAAGTCAATTTTTGTATGTTGTAGTGCTGTATTTATACAGTACCTTAGTAATTGTAGTGTACTGAGTGTGAGATGGGACTCACATATTAGGAATGTGTGTATTTTGTGATGGCCACTCTTTGTATAACCCTGAGTTACTTTTTGGTTGGCCATCTGTTTGTTTCTAAGGAGTCTCCTGTTTTGCTTACTGCTGAGTAGTTCAGTAAAAAGAAAGAAAGAAGAAATGCCTGCATGTGTTTAGCGTTTTTCCTTATCACAATTTTTTCTTTATGCCTACCAAGGCTACATACATTTGATTAACAAATACATACAAATGAATACAGATGAACAGAAAGCAGCCATGTCAGCAGATATATAGAATAACCCTGTTATTTTAATAATATTTACAGTTTTTTTCATGAATAATTGCAGCCTTCATGATCATAAGCTTCATGAGCTATTCTTCATTTTTTCACTGGTACTGTACATCAAGCATGTTAATCACGAAAGATCATAGAAATGTACTCTGCACAAACTGATCTGTTTAAATTGAGACAGACGCTTCTTAACATCTAAACAATTATGCACATCAGCTTAAAGTCTATTCATGTTTAATCATGGAAATGGTTTTCAAGCTTGATGACAGGAAGTTTACATCATGACGTACATCAGCACCTAGTCCTGATCAAAGATATGCAAATGTGATTTCCACATTAGACTGCTCTAGAAACGTCAAAGCTTCCACTATCTTGGATCATGTCGTCACTCACAGTAAAAATCAATTTTCCAAGATGCCACAACACTGAGCAGCCTCTGGTTGTAAAAAATAAATAAATAAATAAAACATGAATATAGAAGAAACTTTCAGAAGCAAAAGTGTGTTTACGTGTGTTTTAGTGAACTCTTATGTCATCTTAACTAACGCCTACTTATTATATTTGTTGGTCACACTTTACAATATGGATTCATTAGTGTTAATGTTAATTAGTGTATTTTCGAACATGAACTAATTAATCCTATTACATTATTTACTAACGTTTTATTAAAATCTAAAGTTGGGCTTGTTTACTTTAGTTACTATAGGGCAGGGGTGCTCAACCCTGTTCCTGGCGATCGACCTTCCAGCTGATTTCAGCTCCAACCCTGATCAAACACACCTGAACCAATTGCTTAGAACGTGAGGAGCACTTGATAATTACAGGCAGGTGTGTTTGATAAGGGCTACAACTGAAAACTGCAGGAAGGTCGATCGCCAGGAATAGGGTTGAGCACCCCTGCTATAGGGCAACACAATGGCTCAGTGGTTAGCACTGTTGCCTCACAGCAAGAAGGTGACTGGTTCAAGTCCTGACTGGGTCAGTTGGTATTTCTGTGTGGAGTTTGCATGTTCTCCCAGTGTTTGCGTGGGTTTCTTGTTTGTGCTCCTGTTTCCCCCACAAGTCCAAAGACATGCGCTATAGGTGAATTGAATTAAATAAATTGACTGTATTGTGTGAATGAGTGTGTATGGATGTTTCACAGAACTGGGTTGCAGCTGGAAGGGCATCCGCTGTGTAAAACATATGCTGGATAAGTTGGCGGTTCATCCACTGTGGCAATGCCTGATGAATAAAGGGACTAAGCTGAAGGAAAATGAATAAATGAATGAATGAATGAATGAATGAATGAATGAATGAATGAATGAATGAATGAATGAAGCACTGTGAGTTAACATGAACTAACAATGATTTGTTCATGTTAGTAAATACATTAATTATATACATTAACCAGCGACTAGGTTTTTAGACTTTCCTAATTGGAGGAAAATAAACAGTAATTTAAAAAGAAATAAGAAAAAAAAGTCAAAAAGTCTTAATTGTCATATACATTTCCTGTACATTGAAGTTCTTTCCTTCTTTTCCACTCTGAATGTTGTCAGAAATAGAAATAAAATTGATATATTGCTATATTTAAATAACACTTAGAGCTTTATTTTACCGATCTAGGCGCAAAGTCTAAAGTGCATGGCGCAAAAGCATTAAGGGTGTGTCCGAATCCACTTTTGCTATTTTAAGGATGGAAAAATACGGTTTGCACCCTGGCGCATGGTCTAACAGGGTTGTGCTTATTCTCTTAATTAGTTATGGCTGTGTTTTGAGAATAACCTGCATTAAACCAATCAGAGTCTCATCTTTCATCTCTCATTCCCTGTAAGAATCACTTGTGTCGTGCCATGGCACATTTGCTATTTACATGTAGAAATTTGCCAGTGGAAAAACTGAACGCTTTATTAACGAGAAAACAATTAAACAGACCATCTGCGCGAGGATAAAGAATGAGCCTCCTCCATTCAGCCTCTTTACTTTCTCTTTACTTTACTCTTTACTTTACTCCTTTACTTTCGTGGATAAGGAAACGGTGTTGTACGCACTCCACTGAAGACATCCATTAGTCTACATATTTAACTTAGTTTGTTAAGCGCAATGATTTGTTTCAAAACTATTTCTAAATTCAGTTCTAATTTCCACCAAACGAATAAATGAACAATTATAACCAAGTGTGGTCAAAAAACTGAGTTTTATCCAAACACTTGTCCTTGTGCCCCAAATGGTGATGCATACATCTCGAAAACCCAAAAGGGAGATAAATCTAAACTTGTTTTTTATTAAAACAAATACAAATATGCATATAATAAATTATTATTAATTAAATATTAATAATAACATTATACAAATGCAAATTGTCATGAATAAACTGAAAAAAATCCCATGAAGAAAGCACAGAGGCAGTGGTTTTTATATTTATGTAGTAAATAATCTTTTTTTTAACATTTTAGTCCTTTAACTTTTTTTTTCATATGTAAAGATATTTGTGTATTGCTGTACATCCTGTGTGTATTAAGCAATGTGTAAGCATTTGGACTGCATAGGCGCATAATTAGCGCGCTCGGTGCTGAACTTTAGACCAGCTTTAACTTGATCAATAGCGGGGTCTAAATCAGTTTCTCAAAATAGCAATGCGCCAACAATGTGCCTTAACACACCTCCTTTATATTAGGTTAAATTAGGATGATTCTAAGGGCCCACGCATTTTGGGGGGCCCACGCATTCCACCAACCACCTCAGACCACCACCCCCGTCCTACACCCCTGGCTCTTCACTTTGTCAGAGGGCCAGTAGCGGACAGCGGCACCCCTGTAGACCAGCACGCCCATGAGTTCATAAAGTGGCACAAATGGATTTGCTATTTAAACAACATGGCGCAAGACATGTAAATTAGGGTTGCGCTGGTCTGAAAATAGCAACAAATCATGCCATACACGTCTTGCACTATATTGCGCCGGGTTTATGATAGGGCCCATAGACATAATAGTAATATAATACCTAAAAATAAAAGATACAAACACCCCACATACAAATTTGTTGTAATTATTTATTAACTGTTTAAATGTTACCTAAATATGTTAATTTACATGCTAAGAGGTTTGACTAAATTATGTTCATACAATGACAAAAACATTTAGTTAAACTGTAAAAAATAATAATAAATAAATTAAATTAAAATAAATAAAAAATCTGCTAGTTCCTTGTACCCTTATAGTTTTCCATGTGTTTCCAGTTTCCAGTTGCATTATGGGGCTTTGATCTCCTGGTTTGTTGAACCATTGATTTAAAAATGTAAATTGAAAAGATATATGAATCTGCATACATAAATTAATCTGCAAAAATAATCAGAAAAAGTCCTGATAGGGGCTGCAGAGTGGCTCAGTGGTTAGCACTGTCACCTCACAACAAGAAGGTCACTAGTTTGAGTCCCGGCTGTGCCAGTTCGCGTGGGTTTCCTATTTGTGCTCCAGTTTCCCCCACAAGTCCACAAGTCCATAGACATGCGCTATAGGTGAATTGAATGAAATAAATTGACTGTGTGTGTGTGTGTGTGTGTGTGTGTGTGTGTGTGTGTGTGTGTGTGTGTGTGTGTGTGTGTGTGTGTGTGTGTGTGTGTGTGTGTGTGTGTGTGTGTGTGTGTGTGTGTGTGTGTGTGTGTGTGTATGGATGTTTCTCAGTGATGGGTTGCAGCTGGAAGGGCATTCGCTGTGTAAATTATATGCCGGATAAGTTGGCGATTCATTCCACTGTGGCGATCTCTGGTGAATAAAGGGACTAAGTCAAAGGAAAATGAATGAGTGAATGAGTCCTGACAGGTCATAAAATGTTTTTTGCGTTATAATTTAAACAACCAACCCAAACAAAATACTGCCTCAAATTTCAACCGTTACTTTGTTAAACCTTTCAATTTAAAAAGTTGTCAGAGCCGAGATCAAAGTGTAAGTGTAAACAAATGGAAAACAGTTTCACGGTGTACATTACTGAACCAAGACGACAAACACTTAAAAATTCTTACAAATGTAGTGTTGTTTAAGTTGATGATTAGAATGATTTATTTAAACCCATTAGAGTTCTAAAACAACATTGCTCTTTGGCAAAACACAAAACCGAGAGACTTCATACCAATAAAGCATTTTCCAGCAGAGGCCCAAGACGCCCCCTCTATATTTGAAGAATGAATTTATATCATGTCTTTAGGGGCACGTGTGTTACAAAAATAAAAGAGAAGAACAATGCACCCTATTTTAGATCTGACTCACCCTTAATCACTATGATTTATCAACAACAGCATTATTATTGCCTCTCCCAGTATTGTGCGCGTTCTCCAACATGATCTAAATCTTAAAGATGTGACGTCCATGTTTAGAACAACCGATGAAATTGTTGTGTGAGATATGATTCCCTGTCGTATTTTATTTGTGTTGTTATTGAGGACAGATGCTTCCTTGATCTTGAGGATATTAGATTTAATATATCAGACTCGCACACTATCCTTTCTCAGGGCAATTTAAAATGCCAGCCAACACTTGTTTCCAGATTTCTATACTAGGCAGTCATTATGACTTGAGGGGACACAACTCCTCTGTCTGGGAGATAATCTATTTGGGGGGTTGTTTTGGTTGGCCACGTTGCAAAGAACAAGAGATTGCAGCCAGCTGTGTAAACTGACAAGTTTAAGACCCTGCGGAAGACTAAAGACTGCGCAATGGAGTTACAAAAGTGTTTATTTATGGGTGTTAGAAATTGCAAAAGAAACATCTGAAGACGCTTGTTGTTTTCAAATGGGTTCTTGATGTGCTTTTTACACTTTCATCCTCCTTTAGTGCGAAATGTTTTATTAGCAAAGTTACAAAGCACAAAGTCCATTCCTTAGGGAGTTATTCTTTAGTCTATATCAGTAAGCACTGCCTCTGAACTCCCTCAAATTCCTCTACTGTAGTCTTGAGTTTTTCTAGCGAACGTATACATCACAATATCCCAGGTTTGAGTTAAACCTGGCTTTTCATGCACTGAAAAAATATATTCATTGGATTAACACATTTTTTTAAGGTAAGTGTTTGCAAACAATTTATATGGGCTGAATTTAAACAAACAATTAAATGTAGCAATGTTCAACTTAATTTGTTTGTTTAAAAAATTCAGCCCATATAAATTGTTTACAACCACTTACCTTAAAAATTAAGTAAATCCAATGAATATTTTTTTTCCGTGTGCAATCTCCACATTTACAATTGCAGACACAGAGATCTAGGCGCAAAGTCTAAAGCGCATGGAGCAAAAGCATTAAGGGTGTGTCCGAATCCACTTTTGCTATTTTAAGAATGGAAAAATACGCTTTGCGCCCCGGTGCATGGTCTAACAGGGTTGTGCTTATTCTCTTAATGAGTTATGGGTGTGGGTTGAGCATAATGTGCATTAAACCAATCAGAGTCTCAGCTTATATTTCCTTTAAGAGTCAGTTGCATCGCGCCATGGAGCATTTGCTATTTACATGGCGGGCTTTGTAAGTGGAAAAACTGAACGCTTCACTAGCGAGAAAACAGTTAAACAGACCATCTGCAGCGCGAGGATAAAGAACGAGCCTCCTCCATTCGGCCTCTTTACTTTCTCTTTACTTTTACTCTTTACTTTACTCCTTTACTTTCGTGGATAAGGAAACAGTGTTGTACGCAATCCACCAAAGACATCCAAATACAAATGCAAATTGTCATGAATAAACAAAAAAAAAGCCCCAACGTGGTGCAGAACGTGAAGATTAAGGTTGCGCTAATCCAAAAATAGCAACAAATCACGGCAAACACATCTTGCGCCTTAATGCTTAGGGTGTAGGGCCCATTATGTTAACAATTGTGTTTTCTGTGTGAACATTCGACATAACCTGGTATGGATTTAGTATTTGAAGAGAACTTGTGCACTTAGAAAACTATATCAGAATTTTTAAGGTGCCATAGAATGAAAATCTGGATATACCTAGGCATGGCTGAATAATAGGAGTTCAATAATAGTATACAATGAGTCTCAAACCCAATTGTTTCCTCATTCTCAGTTTAAAAATATGGAGAAAAAAGGTCAAAGGAACAAAACACTGATTGTAATGATCTACACAGGATCGTTAAAATGCACCTCCCATGCAGCGTTTGATTGGCCACAATGTTTCCTAGTGAGATTACAACAATAATAATTTGTTCTCTTATCTTGAAGTTTATCTAAGCTGCCATTACACTTACTATGTGGGACTCTTATTTTGACAATGGGACAAGACAAAGCAGTTCTGTAAAGTAGGCGGCCATGCATGACCAAGAAGTCTTATCTGTTTACAAAATGCTGTATATACAGATTATAAATGTATTCAATGTGACTCTAATTGTGCTTGCGGTCTGCTTTAATGTTTCTTTTGTAAGTTTAAAGTGTATATTGTGAACGTATGTTTGTAATGAGGCAACAAACATTTGTAAACAGCCAACTATAAGAGTTTAATTATGTGTATGCATCATGTCATATCACTCAGCTCTTAATGTGGTTTTTCTAAAGTGAAAGGACAGCTTTATAAAACTCAACTGTTTATGCAGAGGTTGATATTTCTGCCTGCCTCTGTTCTCAGAAATGCTAAACCCACAAAATACAAATCTAATACATCTCTGTATGTCTTTTTGTTGAGTTTATTTAAAATTTAGCCTGTAATTCAATCACAGCACAACGAAGGAGCAAACTAGTTTATTCTGGTGGCATAAAGATTGTTTACTCACTCTACCATTTATTCATACACTTATTCATCTATTAATTTTCCTTCAACTTAGTCCCTAATTTATCAGGGGTCACCACAATGGAATGAACTGCCAACTATTCTGGCATATGTTTTACACAGCAGATGCCCTTCCACCACTCTACCAATCTACACAATTTATTTGTGTATGTGTATGTGTGTGCGCGTGCGCGTGCATGTGCATGTGCGTGTGCGTGTGCGTGTGCGTGTGCGTGTGTGTGTGTGTGTGTTTGTGTGTGTGTGTGTGTATGTGACATGAGCTGCCTGAGGTTCAGAGTTAAGTTCATTAATATTCAAGACCCTTCCAAATATGGTCAAAACCAACCATATCATAATAGACCAAATTTGTAGTGTTGATAAAATAAAGATTCTTTAAACATTACACAGTAATGATGCTGTTTTTTATTATTATTTATGAAAACACTTTATTTTGATGATCCATTTGAGTATTAGTAGACTTTCTGCTTAATATCTGTTGATCCTGCTCCTTCAACAGACATTTAACTGACTATAAGAAACTTTGCAAGTACACGTCAACTTACACTAACCCTAACCCCAACCCCAACCTAACAGTCTACTTAGAATCTAATGAGAATTAGTTGCAATGTAACTTAAATTAAACAAACGGACCATCAAAATAAAGTGTGACCTTATTTATTAATAGAAGGTAAGTATGACAGGCTCTGTTCAGATGAGAATATATATATATATATATATATATATATATATATATATATATATATATATATATATATATATCTTCTACACTTGGTACTTTAAGTAACAGATTCATTGAATTTATGATCCATCTCATTATTATTTGTTTATGGGGTGGGGGGGTATCCATATACTTTTGCAAATGCAAAATAATAATAATAATAATAAAACCATTTTGTTACATTGACTTTTAAAATTATACTTGTCATGACAAAAACAAATGAAAGAGAGAAATTGGCCTTCGTGGTATTTATTTTCTGGTTTTGCTTTGAGTCTTTATTTATTCATTCATGTTCTGTGTCATTTTAGAGTACTGTCATTTCTGCTTAAAGTTCACATCAATAAAAAAATAATTAAAGCATCCCCCTTAAAGCCACTTTTTTCATCTCTGTTTTTAACTTTACTGTATGTTAGTGTGCACCATTCGCTTTTCCTCTATAACACATTTTTATAACAACAACATTACCATCCATCTCAATGGCAGCTGCTCAGCCGCTGTATGCTGCTGGAAGAACGCAACCCAGAGACTGCCATTTTTGATTCATGAGATGCAAAATCAATCACTTTATACTACAATTCCTGCCAGCAGAAAGTGGAAAATATACAAAATCATTTAAAATTTAGGGTTCACTAAGACTGAATTCACGGATTAGGTAAATTATGCAGAAATTACATTTTGAATTAGAAGAAATTGTAATAATATTTCACAGACTTACTATTTTCACAGCATTTTCAACACTGTAAAAAAAACTGTTGGGTTCCACACAATCAATTTGTGTTGGGAAAACATAAAGGAGTTGAGTTAACTCTTTAGTTTTTACAAATTTAGGTGGAATGAACAAAAAACAATTAAAGGTGCTGAATGTAAGTTTTTGACTCTTCTATAGCATAAAAATACCATAATATGTTTGCAGATATTTAAGAAACATGCTAAGTGAACATTCTTGTTTATCTGAAAAAAAATGCTGAAGTCAGTTATTCTGCTTTGAGTATGTGAGTTACGTGCTGGAATGTCTGTCCTTGTTTTGGTCATTTAGCCAATTATATTTCAGCACCCCTTGGTGGAAAACAGTGTTTTTCATTCATACAGTCAAGAAGGCTTACAAAGTATGTGTCCGCGACCGAAATGCAACCTCCAGTGGACAGTAGCAGACTCCGAAATGAAACGCAGATTCAGAATTCCACATGAGGTTATTAATTAGTAAATAATATAAATATTTTGAACGTAAACATTAGGTGAGCAGGTTACATTGTAACCCCGTGTTCTAACAACACGCTATGTGACAAGATTTGCAGTGATAAGCAATTTGGCTGTTTGCACCAGACGAAACACGACAGAAATTTAAATACAGCCATTCAGAAGCACAGAATAGTGCACTTACTGCACTCCAACGAATGGTAAGGTTTACAATCTAATTGATACATATTAAACCTCTTTAATATTATTAAATGTAGATGCTGAATCACTGATATGTGTTGGCTTGCACAAAGTCACAGATCTAAAGTTAAAATTCAAACGGTTTATTTTATTTTCAAGATCTGAGGTGAACTGTCTGCTGCTGCTTTTAGTAGTATGGTAATAAATGTCATGTAAAATGGCATTCAAACTCACATTGTTAGCATTTAACACTGAATAAAGCAAATGAGGTGAACCTGAGGTGATCATTGTCAGTTTTATGTTTTTCAGCTGCAAGAAATAGAAGCTGTTTGTAATATATCAATTCGAGGTGTTGGTTAGGACAAAAAACTCCATCTAATATGGAAAATATTTCTTCTATCGCGTGCTGTTGTTTTCATTCAGAAAACAAAAAATCCATAAAATCTGGCAACCTGCTCTTGTGTGTTTTGAACCAGGTGTGCAATGCTTAGTTAGTGTCAAACTTACATACTGCACCTTTAAGTTGTCACAATTTCAACTCAAGAATTGTGTTGTTTCAGCTCATTTTAAATAAGTAGTCTGAACAAACAGCAAACATCAATTTTTGAGTGCACGTATAATACATACAGCCTTGAAGACCATAAAAAGAGCAATATATATTCAATTAGCAACCCTAATCTAGTCTATAATAAGACAAAATGTACACAGTTCCCAAGCAAGACTATCGCTATAAGCTATAGAGAACTGTGGCATTTCAGACGTCAGACACAGAAGAATATCCATTGTCAGCATATTAGAGCTTCCTAAATAATAGACCACATGAACCACATGTACTGCAATTTTATGCCAGATACAGTTAGGTCCATAAATATTTGGACAATGACACAATTCTAACATGTTTGGCTCTATACACCAACACAATCGATATGAAATGAAACGAACAAGATTTGCTTTGACTGCAGACTGTCAACTTTAATTTGAGGGTATTTACATCCAAATAAGGTGAAGCTGAAGGAATTACAACAGTTTGCATATGTGCCTCCCAATTGTAAAGGGTCCGAAAGTAATTGGACAGAATAATAATCATAAATCAAACTTTTTTTCAACTTTCATAAATCTTACTTTCATTACTTTCATTACAGCCTGAAGTCTGGAACACATAGACATTACCAGATGCTGGGTTTCATTCCTGGTGGTGCTCTGCCAGGCCTCTGCAACTGTCTTCAGTTCCTGCTTGTTTTGGGGGCATTTTCCCTTCAGTTTTGTCTTTAGCAAGTGAAATGCATGGTCAATCGAATTCAGATCAGGTGATTGACTAGGCCATTGCATAACATTCCACTTCTTTCCCTTCAAAAACTCTTTGGTTGCTTTTGCAGTATGCTTTGGGTCATTAATGAATCTTTTAATTGATGTTAATACTAATTAGTGTTCTTCTATAACAGTCCATAAGTTTAACAGTTAATTTACCTTTACCACCAACATTAATCATTTTGACACCATTTTTGTGCACACAAAGTCAAAATGTTTGTAAGTTATCATACAAATAAAAGAAACAACATGCGAAACTTCGTATATCTGCATTTGTTACACTCCAAATCTCGAAAAACTCCACGGTTTGCAATCCAAAGACAACTAGAGTAAAAATAATGGGAGAAAACTCTTTTAAACAATGATTATGAGGCAGTTATTGCTATTATATCAGATTGCACACTGGCATGATATGACCTCAAAACAGCTTCACCAGAAAGCATGATTTGTAATCTAATACATTTTCATGTTTGCATCACAAAACCAGCTCCATATGCATGGCTTTTCTGACGCAATAAACTTGAACTGGTAGCAAACCTGGTCCAGCATTAAGATGCAGAGGGCACAAGTATGAGTCCCTTGAGCGAACAGACTCAATAAAAGAGCTCAAAAACAAGCAATGGCATGGTTGCTTCATCAAATTTATTCATTTCATATTCAGGATAGGTTTTTAGTGTAGGTTGTTTTCAAATGCACTAGAGCACAACAGTCGGTCTCCTGAAGTAAAGAAAACTCCATTCATTTTCTCCATTGGGGAATTGATTTTGAACAATTTGAAGACAGACCTGCTGTGAGCTCTGAGGTTGTTAATCAATTATATATGCGTTTGCTGGACCCACTTGTTTGCATTAATTCAACATACCTTTCAAACAATGTTCAATAGATGAATTCATGAAGAAAACTATGATGTACTGAAATACTGAACCAATAGAGATTTTTATTTCCTCCTTCCTATAATATAAAAAAACAGAAATATGTATAAATATGTATAAATATGTATAACTGCAAATATACTGTTTTTATACATTCAACAACTTTAAAAGAATAGTTGGTCGCACTTTAGATTCAGTAGTCTTAACTGCTAAGTAATTACATAAAATAATCGATGCAGTTTTCTTATTGTGTTCATATTGTATTAAAAAAACAAGTATGGTGGTATTGAGGTGGGATACGCACAGTAAAAAAAAGCTGGGTTTCACACAATTTCTTCATGTTGTCCAAACATAAATCTATTAACTGAATTTTTTTTAATAAATTTAAGTGAATTGAACACAAAATAATTAAGTTGCCCCCTAAAAAATCTGTAAGAATTGTGTTTTTGCCACTCATTTTAAATATGTAGTTTGAACAGTCAAAGTAATATTTTTGAATGCAGGTAAGGTTAGGGACAGGTTTAATAGTAGGGATACTGTAGGTTTAAGGGTGGGTTAAAGTGAACAGGATGGGACTACAGTGTAATTATAAATGTACAGTAATTACAGAAATTCGATAGATACATGCACTTTTACACTGTAAAAAGCAATTAATTTACATTACTTTTAAAACAATGAGTAAACCTATTGCTTTAATGCCGATTAGTTGACTTTAATTAGACTTTGAAAAGTAACTCAACTTAAAATCATTAGGTAAATGAACTACTGTATGTGCATAATTAATAAAATTAAGTCAAATTAACAGTTCAAAGTTATCAAGTTAGGTTTTTTAAGCAAAGTCGCTTTTAAAGGGGCTGTATGTAAGCATTTGACTCTAATAAAGCACCATAATAAAATACTATCATATGTTTGAAAAAAAAAAACATGCTAGTGAACGTTCTTGTTTATTGGAAAAAAAAAAATGCTGAAGTCAGATATTCTGCTTCGAATATGTGAGTTACGTGCCAGAAGGTCTGTTTTGTTTTGGTTCTTTTAACCCGCCCAATGCCAGTTAAGCCAATTATATTTTATATTTAATTATATATACACCCCAGGTTGCCTTCAAGGAAAACAGCCTATTTTATTCATTCAGTCAGGAAGGCTCTCAAAGCATGTGCCAGCGACCGAAAAATGCGACCTCCGGTTGACAGTAACACACTTCGAAATGAGACGCAGATTCAGAGTTCCACATGAGGTGGTTATTAAATATAGCAAATAATATAAATATTACAAACGTAAACATTAGGTGAGCAGGTTACATTGTAACCCCGTGTCCTGACAACAACAATTGGGCTGTTTGCACCAGACGAAAAATTTAAATACAGCCATTAAGAAGCACAGAATATGCACTCACTCACGAAAATGGTAAGGTTTATAATCTAATTAATACATATTAAACCTATTTAATATTATTAAATGTAGGTGCTGAATCACTGATATGTGTTGGCTTGCACTGAGTCACAGTTCAAAAGTTCAATTTCAAACTGTTTATTTTATTTTCAAGATCTGAGGTGAACTATCTGCTGCTGCTTTTAGTAGTATGGCAATAAATGTCATGTAAGATGGCATTCAAACTGACATTGTTAGCATTTAACATTAATTACATTAATCGAGTTTGTTTAATATATTTTCATTAAAGTGGAATCCAATGTACAAAATAATGTAAACTTGACTGAGTGCTTCATTTACCCCTTTAACACTGAATAAAGCACATGAGGTGTACCTGAGGTGATCGTTGCTCACCTGTGAGAAATAAACGCTGTTTCTAAAATATAAATTTTAGGTGCTGTTTAGGACAAAAACTCCTTTTAGAATGGAAAATATTTCTTCTATCCTTCTTCTTATGTTGTTTTTAGTTAGAAATCAGCCTTAAATCAGCTTTTAGGCTCGATAGTCAGGTTCACTCATGTCAATCTGGCAACCTGCGTTTGCATAGACTGTCATGAAAATGTGTTTTGATCCAGGACTGCAATACCTAGTTCAACCACTGGGTGTCAAACTTACATACTGCACCTTTACGGCAACAGATTTACTCACTGTTTTTGAGTCATTAATCACTTTTTAAAGTGTATAATATAAGTACATCATGAATAGTGTTTTATTCGTCCATCGTTTTTATTTTGACCATCATTTACAATGCTTCATGAGATTGTAGTTCTTCGTCAAGTAAACAGCCTTTGTTTTTTTGGTCAATTTTTATATACTTCAAGGTTTGCAATGTAGTAATTACAGACCACTACCTCTTACTATATAAGCTGCGTCTACCTGAAATTAGCAGATCTGCATCAATATACCGCCCTGGTAGGACTATCGTTCCGTCCACCAAGGATGAATTCATAAATAACTTACCTGATCTTTCTTTATTTCGAAATACACCCGCAAACGCAAATGACCTTGATGTAGTAACCAGCAATATGGATGCCATCTTTACTAACACACTAAATACTGTGGCACCCATCAAATTAAAAAAGGCTAGAGAGAATAAAACTACACCGTGGTACAATAGTCATACTCGCGCTCTCAAAACAGCAACCCGTGCTCTGGAACGTAAATGGAAAAAAACTAATTTAGAGGTTTTTAGAATTGCGTACAAAGACAGTATGTCCAGCTATAGGAGGGCTCTTAAATCTGCCAGGGCCGAGCACCTCCGCAAACTGATTGAAAATAACCATAATAATCCTAGATTTTTATTTAGCACCATTGCAAAATTAACAAATAATCGATCATCTTTGGAACAAAATGTCCCACCGCAAATCAGTAGTGATGACTTCATGAATTTTTTCAGTGATAAAATAGAAGGCTTTAGACAGAAAATAGAAGATGTTAAACTTTATGCACCACCTCATACTCCAGATCCAGAAAATTTTTCACTGAATCAAAATAACCTACAATACTTCAAAATCATAGAACAGGAAGAGCTAGATAAAGTTATAAATAGTTCTAAATCAGCTACATGTATGTTAGATCCAATTCCAACAAAATTACTGAAAGAATTGCTACCTGTTATAGGAGAACCTCTCCTTAATGTTATCAACTCTTCTTTATCTTTAGGCCATGTTCCAAATCCTTACAAGCTAGCTGTTATTAAGCCTATTATTAAGAAACCACAACTATACCCGAGCAACTTAGCTAATTATAGGCCTATTTCAAATCTTCCGTTTATGTCTAAAATACTAGAAAAATTTGTTTCTACCCAATTATGCTCCTATCTGCAGACAAACAATATTTTTGAAGTGTTTCAGTCAGGTTTCAGGCCTCATCACAGTACAGAAACTGCATTAGTAAAAATAACCAACGATTTACTCTTAGCTGCTGACCAAGGGTGCGTCTCATTATTAGTTTTACTCGATCTTAGCGCCGCATTTGACACCATTGACCACAATATTCTGATAAACCGCTTAAATTCTACAGGTGTCCAAGGTCAGGCCCTTCAATGGTTTAGGTCATACTTAGCTGATCGTTACCAGTTCGTGAATATTAATGGACAGCCTTCACAAGTCAGGCCAGTAAAGTACGGGGTCCCTCAAGGATCAGTTTTAGGCCCTTTGCTGTTTACAATATACATGCTTCCCCTGGGAGACATTATTAGAAAACACGGGATCAACTTTCACTGCTATGCAGATGATACTCAATTATACATTTCAACTAAACCTGATGAGATGTCTGAACTGTCTAAGCTAACTGAATGTATTAAAGATGTTAAAGACTGGATGACCAACAATTTTCTTCTCTTAAACTCAGACAAAACAGAATTATTACTTATTGGGCCTAAATCCTGTACACAGCAGTCCTCACAACTCGACCTGCAACTAGAGGGATACAAAGTTAGCGTTAGCTCTACTATAAAAGATCTAGGTGTCATATTAGACAGCAATTTAACTTTCAAAAATCATATATCCCATGTCACAAAAACTGCTTTCTTTCATCTGAGAAATATTGCTAAATTACGAAGTATGCTATCCATATCAGATGCAGAAAAGCTAGTCCATGCTTTTATGACTTCTAGGCTAGACTACTGTAATGCTTTGTTTGCTGGCTGCCCAGCATCCTCTATTAACAAACTTCAGCTAGTGCAAAATGCAGCTGCCAGAATTCTTACCAGATCTAGAAAATATGATCATATCCCCCCAATTTTATCCTCCTTACACTGGCTGCCTGATAAGTTTCGTATTGAATTTAAAATATTACTCCTTACCTATAAAGCTTTAAATAATCTAGCTCCTGTTTATCTAACCAACCTCCTGTCTCGCTACAATCCAACCCGCTCTTTAAGATCACAAAACTCAGGGCTTCTAGTAGTACCTAGAATATCAAAGTCGAGTAAAGGAGGTCGAGCCTTCTCATTTATGGCCCCTAAACTCTGGAATAGCCTTCCTGATAATGTCCGAGGCTCAGACACACTCTCGCTCTTCAAAACTAGATTAAAGACCTATCTTTTTAGCAAAGCATACACTCAGTGCATCACATAGTGGTATGACGCATGATGTGCCCCACACAGGATTCTGCTTCTTGTTTATATACACTATGAACAGCAGCTACGCTAAATATTCTCCTTATTCTGTATATCCACCTGGGGGTACTCATCCCGAGGCCCTCAGACTATGCAGTGCCATTGATGCGATCCAAGACCAGTGACGAGATGATCCTAAGGTTTTCTGGACCATGCCGTATCCTCAGCAGCTGCTGTGGTGGTCATCGTGGAGTGAGAGCCTGAGACTGACCCCTGTGACGCTCCAAGGACAGACGAGTCTTCGCTGAGGTCCAGCTTCATGCGCCTAGACTGCAGCTCTGCACAAGACGTTTGGCCATAGGAGAAATGGTCGTGCCCAACTGAGCCTGGTTTCTCTCGAGGTTTTTTAAATCTTCACTTTCGCCAATTGGTGAAGTTTTTTACTCGCCGCTGTCGCCACTGGCTTGCATGGTTCGGGATCTGTAGAGCTGCGCATCGATGGATTTGCTCTTCAGTGTTTGGACTCTCAGTAGTGATTATTAACCCACACTGAACTGAGCTAAACTGAACTCAACTGACACTGTTTCAATTCACTATAATCTTCCATGTGAAGCTGCTTTGACACAATCTACATTGTATAAGCGCTATACAAATAAAGATGAATTGAATTGAATTGAATTAATTCTGCTAGTAGCTGGCTGGTTTTGTTTGTGACATACAGTGCTTTAACAAAAACTTTAAAAGGCATATGGAAATAAATCAAAGAGAAAACTACTTTCAGAATATCACTCTATAGTGCATTGAACTTTCAAATGCTACTCACTAGACAATTCAAACTAGCCTACTGCAAAAAACAAGTAACATATAGACTAATATTTAGCACTTTTTACAGCCACTCACTTGACATTTCACTTGAGGAAATGCCATCAAAGGAATGTTTTTCCATTAAGCCTGAGCTGGAAGGAAAAAGTTAACATATATATGCACAAAAGATGACAAATGAGAAGGTGAACGAGATAATGAAAATACCGGACAGGCAATTATTCCAGCTGACTGTACTGCTTGAAAAGGATGGAAAAACAAGGTACAAAATTGGCTTTTTTGAGAACAAGATAATGATAAGACTGAGAGTGGAAGACATCTATCATTCATTACAAAATGGCACTGATATACGAAATAAATATAGACAAGAAATAAAAAATTGGAGATGGGGAGAAAGACAGAGTTCCTTTGGTAGCAGTCAGTTTATCAGAAGTTACACGAATGCTGAATTTGGCACGAGTTCCTGACCTAGTTTTCACCAGCTAATTATTTATACATACTGTAAAAAAATTATAATAAGAATAAAAATAGGAAGAATTCTAAGCACAATATGCTTTCTTTCCAACACATAATTAATTACTGTATAACAACAGCTACTTTTATACAGTTAAAGTCATAATTATTAGCCCTCCCTGTTTTTTTCCCCAATTTCTGTTTAACGGAGAGAAGATTTTTTTTCAACACATTTCTAAACATAATAGTTTTAATAACTCATTTCTAATAACTGATTTATTTTATCTTTGTCGTGATGACAATAAATAATATTTTACTAGATATTTTTCAATGCACTTCTATATTGCTTAAAGTGACATTTAAGGCTTAACTAGGTTAATTAAGTTAACTAGGCAGGTTAGGGTAATTAGGCAAGTTATTGTATAACAATGGTTTGTTCTGTAGACTAGCAAAAAAAATATATAGCTTAAAGGGGCTAATAATTTTGTCCCTAAAATGGTTTTTAAAAAATTAAAAACTTTTTACGTTTTATTCTAGCTGTAATAACAGAAATAAGACTTTCTCCAGAAGAAAAAACATTATCAGACATACTGTGAAAATGTCCTTGCTCTGTTAAACATCATTTGGGAAATATTTAAAAAAGAAAAAAAATTTAAAGGGGGGCTAATAATTCTGACTTCAACTGTATATATATTTGGTTGCAAAAATCAGTCATGCATTCAAAACTTGTCACCTTGATGTTAACATGAATGCAAGTTAAGAAAAGTGCATCTGCAAAAAGCTTTAAAAAAAAGGTCGACTTCAGTTATGAACCCTACTAAATATAACTTGCAAAAACCACAATGCAGTGTGTCTCCTTCATTTTTGTGCTTGTCTTTTTAGGTGATTAACTTTTTAAGACTTTAAGAACTCACATTAGCGCTCTATTGTTTCTGGAAATAAAAGAAGAAGAATGAATTATAAAAGACTAAAATGGTTTCTCAAAACAGACTTTCACTGTAAGCATTGTTATTGATGACACTAGTACAGCTAAATTTGATTAAATATGTACATCAAGCTTCCTTTTTTATTTGAGGAAAAACATACTTCTGTTGTATCACACTACAGCGATGATCTAAAACAGTATTTTTTTATATAATATTCCATGAACAGAGATCTCAAGCTATTATATGTACATTACTTCATTTTAAAAAGCCACGATTAATAAAATAGTGCAAACTATTCAATTCAATTACTATTTAATTCTAGATATAATAATAAAAAACACTCGATTTAGAGGTGATACACTGAGAAATGGATTTTGTTTCTTGTTTAAACTACTTATTAAAAATGATTTTAAGAACAACACAATTCGTAAAGTATTTTGGGGGGACAACTATATCGTTTTATGTTCAATCCACTTTAATTTGTAAAAACAATGAAGTTAACTTAATCGATTTGTGTTGGGACAACATGAAGGAATTGTGTGGAACCCAGCATTGTTTACAGGATATTTTCTGTCCTATTTTGACCCCTTATTATTTGGTGTGGCGTATTGTAGATTCAGAAATAAACACCACCACTGATATTACTGGCTGACAGTTAAGCATTTGCAAATGTTCAAAACGACAGCTGGGTGTCCACCGATGTAAACTTCTGAATTTAAGCTTGACAACCTACATCCCTTATAGATTAATGCTGCTGTGATGTACTGTAGGTTAAAAAGTCATAAAATGTCTCAGTATATCAAACAATCTGTAATAACAGACAAAGCAATACAACAATAAAAAACATGTAAATTGCAACATGTAAATTGCATGGTTTGAGGCTCAAACCAGCGACCTTCTTGCTGTGAGGCAACCCACTGCGTCGTCTTTTTAATATATATCAGCTTAAATGATTATTGTCCATTGTGCTCTGTCATCCTAAGGCCACTGGGCGGCGGTGAGCCCAGGTGCGAGGTCCCTTTCATCGCTGCTTGCAGCTTTAATATTTGAGTGTAACTTTAACTTAGGGTGTCACGGTGGCGCAGTGGGTAGCACGATTGCCTTACAGCAAGAAAGTCGCTGGTTCGAGCCTCGGCTGGGTCAGTTGGCATTTCTGAGTGGAGTTTGCATGTTCTCCCTGTGTTGGCGTGGGTTTCCTCCGGGTGCTCCGGTTTCCCCCACAGTCCAAAGACATGCACTATAGGTGAATTGGTAGACTAAATTGTTCGTATTGTATGTGTGTGAATGAGAGTGTATGGGTGTTTCCCAGTGATGGGTTGCAGCTGGAAGGGCACTCGCTGTGTAAAACTGGATAAGTCGGCGGTTCATTCCACTGTGGCGACCCCAGATTAATAAAGGAACTAAGCCGAAAAGAAAATGAATGAACTTTACTTAATTTGATTGTAATGCAATAATGTACACCTTTTGTTAAGCTGCTTTGAACAATAATTATTGTAAAAAGCACTATACAAAGAAACTTGTATTGAATACACTGTAAAAGTGCAGGGTTCCAGTCTATTTATTCATGTTGCCCCAACATACAGTTGAAACCATAGAAGTTTACATACACTAAAAAAATGAACATAACCATTTTTTTTTTAAATGTCTGATGGCAAATCATACTAAACGTTTACTATTTTAGGTCTGTTAGGATTACCTAAATCATTTACATTTGCTAAATGCCAGAATAATGAGAGAAAAAAATTTTGAGAATTTTTTTATTAATTTCTAGACAGTCAAAAGTTTACATATATTTCCTTGGTATTTTTATAGCTTTGCTTTTAAACTGTATAACTTTGGTCAAATGTTTGGGTATCCTTTTATCCTTCCACAAGCTTCTCACATTATTTTGCAGGAATTTTGGCCCATTTCCCCTGACAGAATTGGTGTAACTGAATCAGATTTGTTGGCTGTCTTGCTCGAACAAGCTTTTACAACTCTGCCCACAAATTTTCTATAGGATTGTGCTCAGGGCTTTGTGATGGCCACTCCAAAACATTTACTTTATTTTCCTTAAAGCACATTTTAACTAATTTGGCAGTATGCTTAGGGTCATGGTCTGTTTGGAAGACCCATTTGTGGCCAAGTTTTAATTTCCTGGCTGATGTCTTGAGATGTTGCTTCAGTATTTCTACATAATGATCTTTCTTCATGATGCCATCTATGCTGTGAAGTGGACCAGTCCCTCCTGCAGCAAAACAGCCCCACAACATGATGCTGCTGCCCATATACTTCATATTTGGGATGGTGTTCCTAGGCTTGTAAGCTTTCCTCTTTGTCCTCCAAATGTAACACTGGTCATTATGGCCAAACAGTTCAATCTTAGTTCCATCAGACCACAGGACATGTCTCCAAAAATTTGTCTTTTTCCCAGTGTAATTTAGCAAATTGTAATCTGGCTTTTTTGTTGATTCTGGCTTGTTGATTTTCCCATGTTGTCGCACAAGGAAGCAGTGTGTTTGAGGTTTTCCTTAAATACTATTCCACAGTTGTGCCTCCAATTAACTCAAATGTTGTCAATTAGCCAATCAGAAACTTCCAAAACCTTGACACAATCATCTGAGCTTTTTCAGAGGCATAATAATCTTATTGTATGTAAACTTGACTTTCAAGAAAAGTTATAACAATTTCTCAAAAAATCTCTCATTATTCTGCTATTAATCATAACAGAAACAAATTTGATAATCCTAACTTACCTAAAAGAGAAAAAGTCTAGTCACTTTAACATCTGATTTTTTTAAAATGGTTATGTGCCTTTTTATACAGTGTATCTAAACTTCTGGTTTCAACTGTATATTGATTAAGTTAACTTAACAAATTTGAGTGAATAGAACATAAAACATTTAAGTCGTTATTTCAGCTCATTTTAAATAAGTAGTTTGAACAAGCGGCAAAATATATATTTTTTGAGTGTATGCTATCGTTAAAACACTTTATTTGTTCAGACAATAAAACAAAAACAAATTAAGCAAAAATATGTGCACCATTACACACCCCTGGTAGATAAAGGAGATTCATTCATGAGTGCTTTTAGAACTGAATGTACATTTTGTAAATTTTATTTTGTAAAGTTTTTAGCCCTGTAAGACCTGAAATATCAAAAAATAGGTAGAAAATTCTAATTTTCTGGAACTGAGATGTTTATTAAACCATCTAGCAAAATAAAAAAAAATCCCATATACATTTGATACATCAGGCATTTGTGTAACTTTTTGCTCATAACAATGTTAATTTTAATTACAAAAAAAATCTTGCTCTTACCATTTTGACAACAGAGAACATATCAGGCAGTTTTTCTCTGTTTACATTAAATACTTTATAGACTTGTATTATTTCACTTTGTGGTAGGCGTAATAGCAGTTTCAGTCCTTGTTCAGGCAAAGATTCACTTTACACTTACACAGTACACAGAAATTTGAAGAGCTGTTATCTTCTGTCAGGTTTCTCCATGTTGGAAAATGATCAGTTTCATGCCTTCTAACATAAAAAGGCACACTGCAGCTTGACCTTTTATAAGGTGCAATTATTGTAAAATACCCACAACGCATTTTAAGATGGCAATTCAGTCACTAATTAGATTAATTAAATCATCCAAATACTGTGTGTTTGCATTGCAGTATGATATAAATTACATTACAAAAATGTGACATGATTGTTCAGAAATAAAGCACCTTTTATACCTGTTGTATCAAATTTGATACGGGCATTTTCAACACAATTTATTTGTAACAAAAAATTCATTCTTAAGTAATTATGCATTGTTTCAGTCAAGAAAACCTTTATTTAATAAAATTAGTAACAATAAAATTGTATTCTTACTAAAACAACTTGAAATTAGCAAATAGTTTCCAGCCAAAAAGCATGCGAGTAATTCAATGAGAGCAGCTATTTTTAAATGGTAAAAAAAACCTTCCACTGCCTGCACTGTCATGAAAATCCACAAGAGTGCAAAATACAAGTATCCAATTACATACAACAGGTTTTTAAGCCAAACAATTTATCAGGTTTATACTATATAGGTCTTAAATACTTGTGTATCAAATATGATACATGCGGCTTTAACCCAAATGATATAGACATCTCTAAAAAAAATAATGTTTGTATGCTTACTTAGAGACATTTTATTAAAAAATATTGACTTGAAGACTGTCTCACAATTTCAACTTCAATTATCATGAAATAATAAAGTCTAATTTCCATATTTCATCTATTTTCTGTAACCTCAAAAACTCATTTTTTGCTGCTTGTTCAAACTACTTATTTAAAATTAGCTGAAACAACACATTTCTGCAGATTTTTTTTTTTTTTTTGGGGGGGGGGGGGGGGGGGGTCGGGGGGCTTAATTATTTTAAGTTCAATCCACTTTCATTTGTTATGTTAACTTAATCGATTTGTGTTGCGACAATGTGAATGAGTTGTGTAAGTTATAAAACAAATGCATTCAGTACATTCAGTGTCAACTCTGTTACATCTCTCTGTTATAAAAGGCTTAAACATCTTAAAAGCACTAATAGAAAAAGCATGTGAATGGTTTCAAGTGATGTCACCTTTTTTGGCGGGAAACTCTGGAAGACAATAGGTGCGTTCGACTTCATGCAGCGCTGCGCAGATCGATCTAAATCTGTCTAAAAGCGGTGCATGCCGGTTAGAAATGTTGTCCGGATTGATGCTGCACAGACGCCACGTGACTGTCACATGTGGCATCAAAGTACAGAGATCAGATGACTGATTCAGCCGGTGCATAATCTGAAGAACCACTGCGGTAGCTGCAATGACGACACCAATATAACACGATTGGCCAAGTTCACCGCATGACAACAACCGTTTATTATTAGACAAAATCCGTCTCACAAATTTCAAAACAAACAATTAACTTTTCATACCCTTTCTATCTTGTACACATCGTGCTTATTAAAAAACTACAAATATTTTACTGCAGTATCATCTTTTGTTAAATAATTTTAAATACTTTTTTTATACAGACTACTGTATTCAGCTCCATAAACTATTTAAATGATATATTTTAGTAAATAACCTAAATATTAACTCAAATAACTCTTACAGACTTGTAATAAAATAATTATCATCTCTGATCCTGACGATTTCTTAACAAATTAAGTTAAAAAAATATTTTATTAAATATAAAAATATATGAATCTAAAATATTTATTTTTCTGTCAAGCCATTTATGCAGAAATGTTAAAAGTGTCATTGATGTACCTGCTCTTTCTGGGAAATTTCTACTTAAAGTGTAGCTCATTTGTTTAGGTCATTTTGTTCAATGCTTTTGGATTAAAGTGCTTTTTTAAAATGCTTTCATTATCTAAAGTAATCCTATTCGTGTATATTTATTTCCTTTTTATGTACCCTCTCCTTCATCTTGACGGCTCCATTTTCAAAGTCGCCCCCGCCTGCACTCGGCTAGTCTCGTTGATTATCGGCTGCAGCCATGCTTCATGTCGAATGCACCCATTGATTGAGACCTGTCATTATTCTTCTCTAATTTACAAAAAGTTTAGGATGCACCAATAGTGTACTAACTATATGTCAACACCTTTTAAAACAATAATATGATCAAACAATATGCTTCAGGCATGCCATGTGGTATCTGGTTTGAGGTTAGCATCTTGAGCTAAAGCACAAAATGGTGGAAACAGTCAACTCTGTTATTGTCAATCCTGTTGGTGGTTCAAAATCTTTTACAATAAGTAAAAAAAATTGTTACAAATTAGTAACAAAATCAAATGTTCTCTAGAATAATTATCAATTTTTGCATTATTTTACATTAATAATGGAGCCAGTTCAAGGACAGTTAATGGAAAATGCTTGAAATGTACTGGAATGAGTCTTAACAATCTGTAAAAATGCACACTATTCCAACATAAGAACAATATGGCCCATTTGTTATGAGTTAACAGGCAAAAGCACAGCACTTATGCTAAACTTATTACCTGTCCTTCCACATATTCTATCCATAACTCGTGACGACTCTCACGAGCAGGATGACAGTCCCTATTGAGCTGTTACATGCATAACTAACTCATGTTTCCTTTCTAACCTCTGCTCTTTAGGGACAGAAAGATCTAGTGGAATCTGCCAGCAAAAAAACCTTGACCTCAATCATACAGTTTCCTGGAAATAAACTAGATTTTTTTTTTCTCCTAGCTAACTGGCTTCTCGAAAAGCACCAGCACAGAGTGATTCATTAGTTATAAGTCTCCTTGCGGCTGCATGTAAGTGTCAGACTCATGCAGGTTCGTTTGCATCCACTTTCCCCACCTGATTGCTGATTGGATGATAAGAGGCAGCTGTAAAGTACAATTCAGTCTCAGGAGCAATTGAACACATCTTTTGCTGCGTCCCAATTCACCTAGCTATATAATACACGCCCTGTACTATTATTGTGTATGTAAAGTTCATACATTTGAGCGTGTAACAGAAGAGTAGGCACGCTTTGGAGGATTCTACTTGGTTTGAATATTCTTTTTTATATATAATATAACATTTTATTTTATTTCTAACTGCAAAAGGTCATCTTGCACTAGCTCTGGGATGCAAGTGTATGTCGTTTAAAAGGCTAATGAAAGTTTATAATGTTGTTAACATGCATATAAATATGATTTTATTCTGATATCTATTTTGATATTAAAGGTGCAGTATGTAAGTTTGACACCCAGTGGTTGATCTAGGTATTGCATTCCTGGAACAAAACAATCGCAAGTGCAGGTTGCCAGATTGAGGACCGACAGGAGTGAGTCCCGAGCCTAAAAGCTGATTTAAACTATATAAAAGCAACGGCACACGATAGAAGGAATATTTTTCACATTAAAAAGAGTTTTTGTCCTAACCAACACCTCGAATTTATATATATCAGAAACGGCTTTTATGTCTCACAGGTGAACGACAGAAAACTGACAGTAACTATGTTTCCATCTAAAAATGCAAATTAACTTTATGAGCAAAACTGGATTATTGCATAAAAGATGTGCGAACAAAGCAGCATTTCCATCCAACTAGTCAAAGCAAACATAATCGTCACTTCCTGATTATCTGGTGCCAAATATCAACAGTAAAAACAGAATTTATTGCGGTAGGAGAAGCTGCATGAGTCTTTTTTTTTTTATTTAATACATTGCTTGCATCTCAGAAGGCAGTCCTGACACGCACTGAATGCGCGATGACATTTGAAGGTGTCAGATGCGGAGCACAGACACTCTTGATTCTGGAGGTCATTAATAATATAATAATTCTAATACTGAGATGGTTAAGGCATTTTAGAATGACCAAAACAACATTTCAGATGTTTTACAAAGTGCTCAGCCTGCTGGTTTGTCCATTCACACACATTTTATCATCACATGATCTCTTATAACAAAATTACATGAATTGTTTTAATGCGCATACTGAAATTTGTTCGGTAAAAGTGTTTCCATCAAAGTTTATGCGCATCTTTTCTTATCAAATAAAAAGTTTTTCCTATTCAGTTATGCGCATTTTCAAAATTTATGCGCATCTTGGCGTTTTCATCAACTGTTTTTTTATGCTCATATCCAAAATGCGCATAAAAATAGGTAACGTACCTACTGATCACCTCAGGTACACCACATGTGCTTTATTCAGTGTTAAATGCTAACAATGTGAGTTTAAATGCCATTTTACATGACATTTATTGCCATACTACTGAAAGCAGCAGCAGATAGTTCACCTCAGATCTTTAAAATAAAATAAACCGTTAGAAGTGGAACTTTTGATCTGTGACTCCGTGCAAGCCAACACATATCAGTGATTCAGCTTCTACATTTAACAATGTTAAAAAGGTTTAATATGTATTAATTGGATTATAAACCTTATCATTTTGTGAATGAGTACATATTCTGTGCACATTCTTCTAAGTGACTTTTAAATTTCTTGTTTTGTCTGCTGCAAACAGCCTCTCACTGCAAATCTCATCACGTAGCGTGTTGTTAGGACACGGTGTTACAATGTAACCTGCTCACCTAATGTTTACGTTCGTAATATTTATATTATTTGCTAATTAATAACCTGCGTCTCATTTCGGAGTCTGCTACTGTCCACCGGAGGTCACATTTCGGTCAGGGACGCACGTTTTCAGAGCCATTCTGACTGAATGACTGAAATATGCGGTTTTCCAACAAGGCACCCAGGGTGCTGAAATATAATTCATAATAACTGGCAGTGGGCGGATTAAAAGAATCAAAACAAAGACAGCGTTTCGTCAACTTACATTTTCAAAGCAGAATCACTGACTTCAGCATTGTTTTTCAGATAAACAAGAATGTTCACATAACATGTTTCTTAAATATCTGCAAACATATTACGGTATTTTTATGCTTTAGAAGAGTCAAAAACTTACATACAGCACCTTTAAGTAGGAATCTTTCAAACCCCTTTACCCAAGTCTCTACAAGTCAGCCACTGGTCTCATGCATATGCTATGATCACAGTTTTTTAACAATTTCATCAGACCCTGCAGGATTTCGGGATACTGCAATCGCTAAATTTTAATGGAAATCAAACAAATGTCGCAAGATTTTTTTGTCACAGATTTGCTGAATACGTTGGGTGATCTGGACACTTAAATTTTCTGTTATGCCACAGACGTCTGCTGTTTTTATTAAAGTACATTTTAAAGTAAGTTTTTGACTCTTCTAAAGCATAAAAAATAGCATAATATCTGCAGATATTTAAGAAACATGCTGGGTGAACATATTTGTTTATCTGAAAAACAATTTGGTCCCTTTAACCCTCCAAATTATATGCCAGTTTACCCAATTATATTTCAGCACACTGGGTTGCCTTGGTGGAAAAAAAGTGTATTTCATTCATTCAGTCATGAAATCTCTCAAAGTATGCATCCAAGGCTGAGTCACAGTTCTAAAGTTCAATTTCAAGCGGTTTATTTTATTTTCAAGATCTGAGGTAACCTATTAGCTGCTGCTTTCATTATGGCAATAAATGTCACGTTAAATGGTATTCAGACTCACATTATTAGCATTCCACTGAATAAAGCACATGAGGTGTACCTGAGGTCATCGTTGTTTATCCTGTTCAACTGCGAGAAATAGAAGCTGTTTCTAAAATAGAAATTTTAGCTGTTGGTTAGGACAAAAACTCCTTTTAATTTGGAAAATATTCCTTCTATCGCATGCCGTTGCTTTTAGTTAGGACTCAGTTTAGGTTGGATAGTCAGGCATGCTCCTGTTGGTGTCGTCAATCTGGCAACCTGCTCCTGCGTGGAGTCATCAGAGGAGGGACCGAATGAAAACGTTTTGAACAAGAAGTGCAATACCTACAGTAATTAAACCACTGAGTGTCAAACTTACATACTGCCCCTTTAAAGTAGTATTCACATATGGCAGGGATCACCAAACTCGGTCCTGGAGTTGTATCAATTGTTAACTTCTACATATATTGCATATATGCATCTCTCTCTCACACACACACACACACACACACATAAGCATGGCACCATTTCAGTCAGCGTATTCATCAAATAACATAAACAATTTAGCATTTATTTTCAATTATTTGATTTCATTTTGATCTACCCTAATTTTATTCTGAATATTTACTAGTTTACACTCAGAATGGCCAATCTGAGTTATAGTAAGTATAAGGGCTGCACAATATATAGTTTGACCATCGGTATCACAATGTGTGTATCAGCAATAGTCACATTGCAGGATTAGATTATTTATTAAAGATTAAAACATTATTATTATTTTTCAACTGTTTATACAATGACCACCATGTTATTTTACATCTCATTGTTCAATTTCTGTACCTGAGTACTGTTAGACTCCCCAGAAAACCATAAAGTGCTGTCTATTGATTTATTTTTGCTTGTAATTTATTATAATTTATTAAATGCACTGCATAGAAAGACTTGATCATCCCATTCAATTTAAATGAATGAAATATTTCCAAACAGAGTTATTTAAATCAGTGCAGCCTTAGTGCACCTGTAGAATACACACTCTTTCATATCTCTGTCATTTTAACTGACATTTGCAACAGTTTTGCACCAGACTCTTTCTTACAATCACTCAGGGGTGTAGATTTAGCATGGACGAAGAGGGCGTGTCCCCACCAATATCCACCAACTATTAAAAGGTCCCCACCAATAATCTAATTCACTTTAATAAAATCGTGCTGTCAATATTAACCTGGACATGCAGAAAGGGTTAAATCTCGTCTCTCTTCAAATTGCCCGCCCCTCAAACACACATGAACTACGTGATTGGCTGTGCCTTTCCCTACTGTCGCATGAGAGGCTGTAGCTGCTTTCAGAAGTAACAGCGCAGGGGAATTTTCTGTGCAAGAATAAGGTGTGCGAGGTGTGTGTGACACACACAAGTGAGGGTGGCGGCGGCAAAAAAGGTGGACATAATGAACTTTTTTCAATGAAAAGTTCCCCTGAGGAGCAACTGTCAATCTCAACTAGTGGACCAATGAGGATGTTGAAGCCCGCCCGTGATTTAAATGAAACTCACATTGCATGTTTTGGAAAATGCAAGCGCAGATTGGGAACAAGTGCGAAGTGGAAAAGACCGTAAGCACACAAAACATTTAAATATGAGCGGAAATGCTGATTTTGTCTATACACATTTTCATTTTTGATTTACACTCATTACCTTTTGGTACACAACCTCGTTGTTTTCTTATTCTACGTTTAGTTCTCACTTTTGCGCATTATAATTTTACGCGCATTGTCAATATTTAGATTTGCGTGCATTATTTTTCTGTGCGCAACCAAGATACTTGGTTACCAAGATAGAATATGAATTATAATGCAGCATATGACCTCTTCTGCAGTGTTTTCTCCCCACTAGTTCATTGTCAAACTCTACACGTCAACTTCTCTCAGTTCCAATCAGTGTTTTTCTGAACGTCACATTCAGACACAAACTGTGTGAAGACTGTAAGACGCACAATCAGGCGGGCCATGAGTGGCCATGGCAATTATGTTGATAACAATTACCGTGTGTGCCTGGGGTAGTTTATGCCCTGGAACGTGCACAAGTGGTTGATTTGTGTGGGCATATCAGGGCACAGACTAACAGCGGAGGAAACAGTGTTTGCTGATCAACGACAATAAGCACATACAAGTCGCATTCATGCTGGAGCCAAATGACGAATTTAAAACAAGATGAGTTGTGATTACGGTCAATGCTCTCTTGGATTGACCGTGATGACTAAAGTCACGCAATTCAAGTTTAATTCTGAAGCTGGCAAAACTAAACAAGACCCTTGACACGTGCAACATGCAAATTGCTTGATGCATGCAAATAGATCTGGAGGACTGGAGAGAGGAGCTCACAAAGGAATAATGCTTGTGAGTCCCTTTTGCTCACCAAAAAAAGGTTTCTCTTTCTTGCTTCAATATATTTGAATCATTTTAATGTCATTTATTTATGTGATGTCAAACGCATTGTGTAAGGTTTAAGCATTATTTTTAATAAGCTTATTTAAGAAACATTCTTATCATTAATGATCGAATATGTTGTAATAGGATCAATCATGCATATTTTTTAAAAATGCAAAAAGCAAATTTTTCAGGAAAGCAGTACAGGACTTTACAGCCAATGCTTTGCAAACTCCATTGGACATTACACCAACACTATACCTTTTTGGTACAGAATTGAACAAGACACTTAATCTTACTTCTGCAAAGAGACTCGGCATCATTTCCTATCTAGCAAAAACATGCATTTTGCAACTGAAACCAACAAAGGCCTTCAACATTTAAACTGTTCATACAACTCTTGAATGAAACAATGCTTTTGAAACAATATACATACTACTTAAAGGGGTGGTCCACTATGATATCATATTTTAAACTTTAGTTAATGTGTAATGTAGCTGTGTGAACATAACATCTCTGAATGTAAGACGCTCAAAGTTCAATGCAAGGGAGACACTGGCTTTTACAGTGTTAGCTTAATAAAGCCTACAGCGAATGAAGTTTGAAAAAATACATCCAGGCTAGTGAGATCACAAGGGCTTCCAGTTACACAGACCCTGCGCAGCGAAGGGGCGTGGCCAGAGGCGCTGTAATGTTATAGCAGACAAAGCTAAAATGCCGTCCAAACACTGCTATTTCCACAGAGCTTCTTCTGTTTCTGTATTTGGGCTTCCAAAGGACACGACACAAAGAGAGAAGTGCTTACAGTTTCATTTTAATTATGTTCCAGAGAATTATAAAAAAGATATAGCTAGCATTTGACAAAGGACAGCTTCCAGAATCTCTCTCAGTTCAGGGCTGGATTCGGCTAAAAACCTTCAACCGGTCGAAGCTGTGGATTGTGAGCCACAACCTGTAAGTGTTTTTATTTGTTAAAATCGATCAACTACATGCACAGTTTCTAGCATTAACGGTATTTTGTAGCAAGGATATAAACAAGGATGTAAACAACGGGAAATGCTGTTTGGCACCACTAACAATTAAGCTACAAATTCATATTTATCAGTCAAACCGCTGTAAACACCCACAATCTTCAGTAGCACGTGCAGTGTCTCTCTATGCAGCCGCATTCAGTGTTTCTCTATGCGGACGCTTATTTGAGTTCTAAATCTCAAATAACAAACTCGCAAAAGATATGAGAACGTTTAATATTACTTACACATGCTTATTCTGAATATCTGTGAAAGACACTTGTCAGATGTTATTTTAGAGAGCAGGCGTGAGGTTCAGCTTTGTGCTCTTCGTTCTGTCTGATTCAAGCAAACTGATACGGCTGTTTACGCAGCGCAAAAGCACGTGCTTGTAGGGGCATGATGTGGTGAGGTGGAGCCAATCCGCGAATCACAATACAATATGTTAGCTGACCAATCAGAGATATATATATATATATATATATATATATATATATATATATATATATATATATATAATATATATATATATAATATATATATATCAGAGAAAATATGACAGTCGTTTTCATGTTGGCTAAGTAGCTCTATGTAATTAAAATAAGATATATGGAAAAAATAATGTGATTTCCATAACGGGATTTTCAACAAATAAAGCATGAGCACACATTGCTTTGCATCTTATAAACATGACCAAGCCTTAAAAATACACTGTGGACCACCCCTTTAAGAAACAATGGGGATGTCTTTCAAAAAATATGGATGCCTCTAATGAACCTCTGACTCTCTGACCACCTCAGATGTATTTTCATAATAAGTGTGACTTTACTCAATCACAGCTGAACTTTCTTTGTTTATTATTATTTTTGTATTATCTGTTTGTTTGTTTGGTTGACTTTTATAATTAATTAATTAATTTTATGAGTTTTGTTAATATACTTGTGTTTACTGGTATCCGTGTCTTTTTCCTTTTTTGTTTTTTGTTTGTATGTTCATTAAAACCAATAAACAAAGAATTAAAAAAATTCTTGCAATGTATAATATTTTTTGCTACATTTTGATCAGAATTATTTGATAAATAGAAATTTCAAAATGTTTTGTTACATTGTAAATATCTTTATTGTCATTTTTAAGATTATTGTCAAGATTTTGTGGTAAAAAAGAAGAAAATAAGGGAGAAAAAAATTATAAAATGATGTGAAATAAATCTTGAAAAATTCTTGAAAGAAAAATTTGTTTCAATATATTTTAATGTAATTAATTTACGTGATGTCAAAATCATTGTGTAATGTTAAAGCATTATTTCTAATATGCTGAATTTTCTATTATGCTGAAATTTCTAAGAAGCAGAATTCTTTGATAAATAGAACATTTTAGTTACATTGTACAAGTCTATTGTTATTTCATAAACAAATAAGTAGTAAAACAAACTGAATTAGATTGTCTTAAAACATCATCATGCAATGCACCATTAAAGGTACTAAAATAGATTTCATTTATGCAGGAATATAGGAATATAGGAATGCAGCAAAAATGAACACATTGCAAGTCTTATTAGCCTGGCTTATGAATATGAATTAGGTGATTATTGGTTGAAAGGAAGATAAGTGGACTCTTGGTATAATGCTGCATGCGCTTTAATTCAGTTGATTCACTGCAAAATGACAATAGGTGTGTTATAATGTTCCAAACACCTCAGATTTAAAACATAATTTGTCCACATTTATGAATGAATGAGAACTTTTGTGTGTGTGTGAGACATTTCTTTCTGATTCCACATACTGACTAAGTTTACTTGCATCATTATAATTCAATTTGTATAAGGCTTTTGCTTATTTTTAATTAAACTTTTCAATTATAGGGATAATCAGCCTGATCTCACGAGGAAGCGTAAATATTTTACGTTTTGTCAGTTTAGTGGCTAATTCATACGTATTCGTACGAGTTCAGTCATACGAAAATGTACGATTTTAAAAAGGAGGCGTGGCACCTAACCCCACCCCTAACCCCAACCGTCATTGGGTGATGAGCAAATCGTACTAATTTGTACGAATTAGATCGTACGAATTCATACGAATTAGCCACTAAATCAAAAAGTTACGAATTGCCGTGAGATTGCGTTGGGATAATTCACCCAAATCTTAAAATTGTCACCTTCAATTGTTACAAAACTGCTTGAATTTATTCCTTTTATTGAACACAAAAGAAGACATTTAGAAAATGCTCAAAACCGTTATAGCTGTATAGTATTTGTTTTTCCTACTAAGTCAATGGTTAGTGGTTTATATCATTCTTCAAAATATCTTCTTTTGTGTTCAACAGAATAAAAGAAATTCATAAAGGTTTGGAACCACTTGAGGGTGAGTAAATACATTTTCAGTTTTGGGGAAACGCTCAAAATCATAGAAACAACAAGCATATTAAATGAGCAATATCACACGAGCAGCAGTGCGATGTGGCTGTATATCGGCACTTGTGTGAGGCGTGCCTTAATGTCCCGCCAGTGACGATATACAGCCTTATCGCACTGCTACTCGTGTGATATTGTGTTTATACAACAGTTCAAACTACTTTCGTTATGGAACGTTACGGAACTACTTTCTTCCGCCATTCATTCCCATCTGCAAATGTTGTCAGAACAGCAGAAACTGCTACTAATTCACCAAACGCCATTTAAGTGCTAGTGTTTGAATGATTCTCTAGCGTAATGTCTAAAGTGATGACAAAACAGGTGATTTTGCTCACATTTAAGAATATATGGCTGAATGGAAAAAAATGCCATCAGTCTACAGATATTTCCCAGTATTTTTCTGTTGCAATTGGGAGATCACAATATTACTATGGTATAAATACAGCACAACAACATACAAAAGAAATTGATCAACTTAGAAAGTCATTTATCTGTTTAATAATGCCTTGACCAGCTGTAGTTTGAAATTACGCTGTTTATCTCTTAGAGCTTATTATGCGGTCTCTGTCGCCATCTTGAACATAGTCAACAGTCTTTGCTCAAAGACAGGCTAATGGCCGCGGACGTGCTGTCTCTCAGAAATGATAAATATTTAAAATAGGCACTAACCTTATAAACAAACTGCATAGTTGCAATCTAAACAACTACATTATTGACTAAAAAGCCTCAAAAGTACATTATGTTGTCCAAAAGCAGCAATATTTGTCAAACTGTAGTGTCCTTTGCTTGTTGCTGTATGTGACCGGACTAATGCACAAGGGTGAAGGGGTGAAAGGTAGACGAGTGCTCTTACTGGCAAAATATCGCACGGCTATCAACCAATCAGATTCAAGAACCAGACAGAACAGTTGTATAAACTTTTATATGCTGACTTTATTCACAATAAACAGGGATGAAAACACCATAATTGCATTATTATCCCTGACCAAACTCAAACTTCTTGAAAGTTCATGCCAATCTCTGTCAACACAACTGCTTTACATCTTCATTCACAGATACTTTACATCCCAAACTTTTTCAAAAATTTATGATTTTCTTTTAAACAATGACCCACTGCAGCTCTTGAATGCCTGTCAGTGTAAACAGTGTGCAGTAATGTGGAAGCAGTAATCTTAGAGTCTGACAGTCCACTCATTAATTATTGTTTGCAGTACCTTGCTTTGCCAAAAATAACATCATAAAACAAAAGAAGATCTGGAGACAAGAAGCGTACAATGAGGATCAACTCTGGCTTTTACAAGAAGGAGAAAAACTGTGGCAAACTTGAGATTAACAGCTGTTTGTATAAAAATCATGTAGCATAAGTCATGTGAAAAAATTAATTAATGAAATGCCTTTTAAATAGTTGATTAAACTACATCTTAAAAAAGCAGCTAAACTGGTCCTTTTTTGTTTTGGTGGAATGCAGGTATGTCTAATATCAAATGAGTGTGCTGGTAATCATTTCATTTGATGCAAAACAACATGATCCGCCACCTAAATGAGTGTTGCATAAATCTTTTTCATGAAAATGAAAGCCTGATCATTCGCATAAAATGAATGATTTGATTTGCAAAGATCCTCAGTCTAATTACATTCTATGTTAAAATATGTACTCAAAGCTGTGGTTTTTGGGCAGATTATGGAGTCAGAGCATCTGCCGGCTATAGTGACATGCAGACCAGAATCTATTACATTTAAATTAGACTTTAATATTTAATCTTTGCTTTTAAATAGGTGTTAAATAATTTTAAATGAATAGCCTAGACATGTTAAATCAGAATCAGAAATGTATACTTACTTTAATTACTTAATACTTTTTTAACTTGTATTCTAATATATATATATATATATATATATATATATATATATATATATATATATATATATATATATATATATATATATATATATATATATATATATATATATTTACTCAACAATTGTGCTCAAAATTTACTCTCTTGCATAAATAAACAAACAAATAAACAAACATTAGTAATAAATACATTACTAATGTTTGGTTACATTTTGGCTATGTCTACACTTATCCAGACATATTTAAAAATGGCGTTTTCGTCTATAAACGTATCCATGTCCACACTATCGTTTACAATTCTTAACGTCTTCCACACTAAAACGACTGAAAACACTTTCGCTCATGTACTGCACATGTGCACAGGCGTAAGAATCTTTTACTTGCGTCATATCTGCCTGGCATATATTTGTTTCCTATCTCTTTGAAATATTGTGGCAAAATGTTGCAACTGTCGCCCGCTTCCGCCGCTGATCAATAGCCCCAGTAAACATATCATGGCCTTTAAAGAGAGGCAATATTGAGCATGTACAAACTGATATTAATCTTTAATAAAGCTGTCAAAACTGACAGCATCCAAAACATCTGCTTTACAACCACATCCACCATAGCTGACTGCAGCACATGACTAAAATGCGTCATCATTTTCGAAAGCTTCCGTTTTCACAGTCCACACTGCAGCACATGATTTTTTTCTTTTTCAAATATTTCTCGAATTATGTTTAACAGGGCCAGGAATTTTTCACAGTATTTCCTATAATATTTGTTATTGTCTTATTTGTTTTATTTCAGCTAGATTAAAAGCAGATTTAATTTTTTAAAACCATTTAATGTCAATATTATTTGCCCCCTTTAGCTGTTTTTTTCGATTGTCTACAGAACAAATCACTGTTATACAATACTTTCCTAATTACCCTAACTTGCCTAGTTACACTAATAAACCTAGTGAAGCCTTTAAATGTCACTTTAGGCTGAATCTTTAGAAAAATATTATTAGTAAAATACTATACAAGGACACCTGCCATCAGACCTCAAAGAAAGTGATCAAGTTTAGACAAAAGTGGAAAAAAGAGACTAAATCATTGGCGTATAAATAGAAATGTCTTCTTATGGTATGGAACTATACGGCAGGGATTCTCAACCGGTGTGCAATCCTGCAGGTGGGCCGTGAGATAGCTCAAAATTAGCTTACTTGTTGTACTATAATTATTTGATTTCATTATTAAATATGTTTTATATAAAAATGATTGGTGTAATGGCATTTCCTGTTTTCTGTTATTGATTACTTCGAACTCGGTGCACAAAGAGTCTCACTGTGAAGTACAGACTTAACCGTGGCTGCACTTTCAACCATTGCACGTCAAATAGGACTACATGCTCAACTGTATAAAGCAAACCGTCAAGCAAATGTAAAGGTAATGATGATTAGAGTTAAGCAGTTCGCGCGTGCCTCACGTCTGCGACTCATATCAGAGTCGCAAATCTCTGTTGATTCACAAACTATGCTAGCTCTCTTTGCGTGAACTTTTTAAAATATCAGCATAGTTGTCCAAATTAGGGTTTTATAATGCGAGTGCGAGTGTTTTATAATTGACACGCACCCATACAGGAGGATCTAGCGAGACTCTGTGGTGTTTTAGTGAACAGCTGTTCACTACTGTCAGAGAACTCCAATAATATCCTAAAAACCCAACCGCCTTCAGATTGATGTGTTTCAACAGACTTGTGTGTTTTTACTATATTTTATTTTATTTTTTTTGTTTGTTTATTTTTAAAAGATTTGATCAATAGATGAATAATAGTGAGTCTAGTTCAAAGCAGCAGCTTTTTTTTGTTATTTGTTGTCCTATACAGGTTAATTTATTAAAGAAAAGGCCCAAATACTCTGCAGTTGTAAAAAAAAAAATACCTGAAGAATTCAGGAGCTGTGAATCTGTGTGTTTAAAAAAATACATAAAATATATATTATTATATATTCTATATTTTCCCAGTGATGGGTTGCAGCTGTAAGAGCATCCGCTGCATAAAACATATGCTGGATAAGTTGGCGGTTCATTTCCGCTGTGGCGACCCCTGATTAATAAAGGGACTAAGGTGAAAAGAAAATGAATGAATGAATATATTCTATATTTAAAAAAAAGAAACATTATATATATTGTTTCTTTTTTTTATAAAATGCTGTAAAAAAAAAAAAGATAATAATAGTATAAGCAAAAGATATGTTTTGCTAATAAATAAAGATTAAAAATAAGCATTTTCTCTACACAATCAGTAGAAGAAAAAATGTCAAGACGTGGGCCCTCAAAATATTTTCAGAGAAGGAGGTGGGCCTCGAAGTGAAAAAGGTTTAGAACCCCTGCTATACGGTATGGTACACTTTTATGGTCGCTTCCACTGTCAAATGGCCCATTTCCACTGAGTGGTAGGTTACAGTTCGGTACGGGTCGATATGCTTTTATGGCCGTTTCAACTGTCAAAAGGTACCAAAAAGCGAATCATACCATACCACTTTCTGGGTACCCTTTCTAAAGGGTACCTAGCACGACAAAAGGGTACCGAAAGGCAGAGCCAGATGCGCAGCTGAACGCTTTTGCAGAGAAGCATCACTAGTGCGTATACAAGCCAGGAGAATGAAAACAAAGGAAGCAGCATATATATATATATATATATATATATATATATATATATATATATATATATATATATATATATATATATATATATATATATAATGAGCCATGGTCGACCTGAGCTCAAACAAACGTTGTCGTCATCTTGATGAAGCCATCTTCACAAAGCCAAAAAGAACAAAATCTGCCTTGTCCTGTTGTTATTTTACGAGGCCGTCTAAAAACGCGAGTGGTTTCACTTTCTCCAGAGAGTTTGCGATCGCTTTACGCGTGTCTATATTTGAAATAACTAACTTGAGCTGAAGATAATAACTTGCATGTGATTATTGAAGTGCTTCCGACATCCTTTCAAACGCGAGAGTAAAGCGCGAAAAAACAAAAAAAAAAGCCTGAAAAAAACAAAGGAGCAAATGATTCTTTCAGCAACCTAAAACATGAACAAACTGCCATGTTTAACTATTATCATCACCTTTTGGACTATTACGAATAACGGAAATACTTTCTTACAAGAGGTTACATGTGCTGGTGAAGTTTAAAGATACAGATGAGAGGTTTGCACTGACTGTAGGCTATAGTTGCATGTTGTTTTTGAACCCAAATAAGGACTAAATGTCTGCTGTGTGTAGTTTTTCTGTAACTGGTAACATATCTGAGACTGTAAGGGTCTGTATGTGTTCATATATGTTGCATTTACTTATTTATTTTTATATAATTGCAGACGTTAGAGTAGGCTATTTTGCAGTTATAATCTAATCATGTTCATAGAAAGGTTAGTAATGAACATTTATACACAAGTTTTTATGTGTATAAAGCATTTGTTTTGTGAGAAGTGCTTCTCATATGATATGCAAACGACCCGTACAGCTTTACTTTGACATGTCCTTGAGCGAGAATGACGTCGACTGAAACATTCTGCCATACACCATGCCCACCAAAAGGGTACCATTTTTGGCAGTGGAAACGCAAGTCTGATAAAGGTGACCCATACTGACCTGTATCGTACCATACCACTCAGTGGAAATGGACAATCAGTCTACTTTAATCTGATCTATCAAAATGCATATTAATAACATGTGCAATTAACTTCAGTTATTTCATGATGCTTTATGGTTCATCAAGATACGTCTTTGTTTTTTGAATAAGCATCCTCTAGAGGTGAATATAAACATATTGAGCATTTAATGACCATTTAAATCGCACTGCAAAAGGCATATGGACCAAAACGCCAATGAATCTAACATTTAAAACAGTCACGGCCTCTCAGTCAAGTTTTACCCTCTTAACCCGTTTTACGTTCCTGCAATGCGTTCCCAGTGTAAGGCGTATTGTGTTACTGTCTTGCGAGGAGAATTTTGTCAGTATAATTTGTGTGTTTGTGTGCTCAGGGTCTCTAGAGGACGATGGAATTAGACCTTCCACATTCAGCCTACACCCGATTTACCCTTCACCCCACTGCATCCGCAGCCCCAGACAGTAATAACCACAGGAAAACGTGAACACTGGTTCAGTGACATGAGACTGAACAAGGCAGAGGCTCTGTAGCGCATGGGAGGCACAACTCGGCTTTAAATTAAATTAGAGGAAAAGATATGGGCTGATTACACCATGCAGCACTTCAGAAGTCAAAGCAAAGCACATCGCTTACGCTATCTGTTTCCAATATGTTCATGCTGAAATGCTATGATAATAGCTCAGATTTCCCATCAAGAAGCATTTCATCTTATTAGATTCTTTCCGGAGCAACCAAGAGGCTGTTACTTCTCATTTGGATTTCATTTCTGAAAAGTGCTTAGAATATGACAGCTTTAAGGAGATGCTCTGAAAAATCTTAAATAAGCATGTAGGTCAGGCTGAATAGCTGTAGTCTCAATTCGCTGGATTTTTTAAAGCCAATTGAAAGTAAAAGTGTTTTCAGCAAAACACTGAAGTCCCGCGTACAAATCTGTCACAGGCAACAAAGCCGGCTGTCAGTTTTATCTGAGCAAGGTCATGCAAACGCAGAAAACCTTCTGGCTTTTTAATATTGTTAGCTTAAACACCTACGTTGACATTGAAAAGCGAGTTCTTAGAAGCACCAGAGAGTCAGAACCTTAAAAGCCCACAAGGCTAAAGGACTGTGTGCGTGCGTGCGTGCGTGCGTGCGTGCGTGCGTGCGTTTGTGTGCTTACGAATCTTTTGCTATAAAGTGCCTGAATACAGTTTAATGGATTTTTTTTTACTAATTTTATATGGTAAGATGTGTTAAATATAGCAGGTACTACAATCAGTGTGTTTGACAATACAAGGAGGTTTGACAGGCCTATTTTTATTATATTAAATAAAGGTAATATAAATATAAATTTGACCCCACTTTTATACACTTTAAGAAAATCCTGGTTGCCTTAAATTTTTAAGCTCTATCAAATTAACCTTATGAGTCCACTGAACTTATATTATGTTAAACTGACTTAAAACAGCTTGTGTAACTTATAAACTTAAGTTAGAACATGATTAGCTTAGTTTAACAAGTTACAATGACCTAAAAACATATGCTGTCAGGACTAATTGATCTTATAATTTTTTACAATGTACCAATTCATGATCATACCCAACAGGGTTGCATGAAAATATTCAGTCGGTGGTCTCAATGCTGTGTTTACACTATGCTCATATTGACCATTTAAGCGTTAACCGAAATAATGCATTTTTAAGCCTATTTTTATTTGACGAAAAAAAAAAACATGATTGGAAAAAATGTCGCTTTTTAAAAAAGATTCACTTAGTGTTTTGGTTTTATAATCTCAATTTGTAATTTAAGCATAACATATTTAGGGCAGGCCTACTTATTTTATTCTTTTAATTTAGTTCATTCTTTTTTTTCTTTGATGTTGGAAACACTGCAGTTGTGTGAAGATTTGACGATGTTCTGTTGTTAATATGTTCTGTATGCTGTTGTTCACATGTTCAGATAAATCAATATTTTCAAAAGCAATATGTAATGTGTCAGACACAAAATAGACAGGTCAAATCATTCTTTTTAAGAAATGATACTTTAATATTAATCCAGTTAACAGTTAATATTTGTTTAATGAGCAGTGATTGTCGGTTAAGAAAATTAACCAAAATGTGTTTCCCTAGATCACACCAAATGCTGAAATAAGAATTCACGTAGATAAATTACATACAAAGTCAACGCAAAAGTGAAATCAGAAGCAAATTATTGCCATGCTGCATGAATGATGTGAAATGCGCAACTCGTTTGCCATCACATCTACCAGGCGAGTTCAAACAATTGCTAAAAATTTAGGTGAGGGGAAAAAGTAAGTACACACTCAGAAATAAAGGTAAAAAAACTGTCACTGGGGTGGTACCTTTTCAAAAAATGCACTTTTGTACCATAAAGGTGGACATTTTACTATCTGATCTGATCTACACTTTCTCTGATCATCTTTGTGTATTCGATCTAGGAAGACCCAGAAGTCCCGTAACTCATTCTGTGCATTACTTTTCTTACTGTACCCCTAGAACACAGTTTGTTCTACAAATGCTTCCCCGCCACTGAGTGACTGACAAGCTGTCTCTAAATTGACAAAATATCTCATTAACGATGAGGAAAGAGTTAAAAGTAGCTATCTGTTAATACTATGTGCTTATATAGATAAATATGTATTGTTACAAAAAACATTTTGCACTGTTACACAGTGTAGTACGTGTGTGAAATACATTGGGAGCGTTGGCTTTTTTTCAGTCGTTTGTGTAGGACATATGCATGCCATAGTAAACTAAATTCATTCATTCATTCACTTTCCTTCGGCTTAGTCCCTTTATTCATCAGGAGTCGCCACAGCGGAATGAACCGCCAACTCATTCAGCATATTTTAAACCAGGGGTGTCCAAATGCCGTCCTGGAGGGCCGGTGTCCTGCAGATTTTAGCTCCAACTTGCCTCAATACACCTGCAAGGATGTTTCTAGAAAGCCTAGTAAGAGCTTGATTAGCTAGCACAGGTGTGTCTGATTGGGGTTGGAACTAAACTTTGCAGGACACCGGCACTCCAGGACTGAGTTTGGACACCCCAGTTTTAAACACAGCGGATGCCCATCCAGCTGCAACCCAGTACTGGGAAACATCCATACACACTCATTCACACACATACACTACGGCCAATTTAGTTTATTCAATTCACCTGTACTGCATGTCTTTGGAGTGTGTGGGGAAACCGGAGCACCCAGAGGAAACCCACTCCAACATGGGGAGAACATGCAAACTCCACACAGAAATGCCAACTGAATGTGTTGCCCAGTACACTAAATTCATATAATTATTTCAATCAGATGGTAAAATGAAGAGATATACAATTGAACAGACAGGTGTTGATGGACTTTGTTCATTTTTGGCCATTTTGAATCTCATTGGGATAAAGTCAGCGAGAGAAAGAGATCGTGTTAAGGATAAACCAATAACCTGTCAATCTCACTCGCACTTTCTTTTGGCTTACTCCCTTGTTTAACTTGAAAATACATTACTTTGGAAATAAAAATTTTTTTATAAAACCTGTTCATTCAAGTGGTAATAAAACATGACCACATAATGACAGAATAAACTTATTATTTAATTTTCTGTCAACAAGCAGATCATTTCTTTTTTTTTTTGATATACAACATGCTCACGCTCTACCTGACAAAGGTCTTGTTGTCGATCCCAGTTGTAAGAGCAACAAAAAATAACTTGACTTCCTGCATCCCAATCATCACAAATACTGCAGAAGACCTACTGGAACCCGCATGGACCCAAGATTCTCACAGAAATCAGTCAAGTTTGGTGAAAAAAAAATTTTGGTTTGGGGTTACATTCAGTATGGGGCGTGCGAGAGATCTGCAGTGTGGATGGCAACATCAACAGCCTGAGGTATCAAGACATTTGTGTTGCCCATTACATTACAAACTATAGGAGAGGTCAAATTCTTCAGCAGGATAGCGCTCCTCATACTTCAGCCTCCACATCAAAGTTCCTGAATGCTAAGAAGGTCAAGGTGCTCCAGCATAGGCCAGCCCAGTCACAAGACATGAACATTATTGAGCATGTCTGGGGTAAGATGAAGAGGAGGGATTGAAGATGAATCCAAAGAATCTTGATGAACTCTAGGAGTCCTGCAAGAACGCTTTCTTTGCCATTCCAGATGACTTTATCAATCAGTTATTTGAGTCATTGCAGAGATGTAAGGATGAAGTCGTCCAAGCTCATAAAAAAAAATTTCCACTGCACCATGACTTTATATTCTATACTGTACATTATTGCTGTTAAGTGACAAGACTTTTGTCTATGTAAAGTCAGACCTTACTGTCCTAATTAAACAATTAAAAATCAAGGCATGATCATATTTTATTATGGTAAAATAAGCGTAATCTAGAGGCCTTTGCCTTTCATATAAGCCACTTCTGATACCAAATGATCAACTAGAAGTCAAGTTATTATTTGTTGTTCCTAAAACAAGACTTTTGTCAGGTAGTGTATAACATGATCCTATATTCATATTCCGAGATTTGTCAAATTTAGGCAACTTTACAAAAATACTGATAAGGAAATAGTTATAAATATTATCGTTATTACAATAGGATTGATATTGTCACTATTAACATTATGCACAATTAATAAGGATAATAAAATAAAACTGGCCCATATTTAAAGAAGTGGTACAATAATTTAAACAAATGTAAATAAAGCAGCTTGTTGATTATATTAATATTAATATATATTATTATAATAAATGCTAAGAAATACTGAAAATCTACAACAAGGTATAATTTATTGGCGTAACATCAGGTAAAATTAAGGAATATTTTTCCAGCATTTATTAATCTTAATTTAATTTACTAATACACTATTAATATAAACAGTCTGTTAACATTATATACACAGTAATGCATTGCAAATTAAAAACTACACATTGAACTATTTCTCCTATACTTTATCCTTGATTTGTTTTGTTTTATTCATTAAACTACTGATGACTTTTTATATGACTTCTTATAAGTGACAATTAGTGCAAATAATAATAATAATAATAATAATAATAATAATAATAATAATAATAATAATAATAATAATAAAGTACCTTGTTTATATTATTTTTTAGACAACACAATATTTCAGAAATGTCCAGACAGCATTATATGATGGAACAGCCAGGATTTTCAATAACAGCATTTGAAAACATTTAGTATTCTGCCTAATATTCTTATTCCACATCATCAATTTAAAACTTTTAAATAGGATTTTTCACTCACACTGTTATGCTGTAATGGAAAAAGAGGCATTACATTAATGCAAAATAGAAGCGCTTTCACGAGTGCACTCAGCACTACATATTGCTTTGGATAAAAGCGTAATTAAATAAGCCCAAATATTTCATAAACAAACGGGGTCAGGAGGTGTAGTAGCTTGTGAATAATGTGTAATTCAGTTCAGCATGTGGGACGGTTTATACCTCAATACCTCAAATGGCAGCAGAGTGACAATTGCATACACGGAACACAGGCATGACTTTAGAGGAGCTAGCATGCGGCAAAGAAATAACAGAGCGATATGGTGCACACGGCGCTGCTGTCATTATTTCTCTCTGTGGGAAATGACACTGCCTTCAGATAATGTCTCATATGCCACGGTAACTGCAAAGCATAAACCAACAATGGCTGCAAAACTCTTCCATCATCGTGTCCCTCATTGCACTCTCATCAGACAGGCGGCAAAATACCATGAAATGCAGTGCTTCAGTTCCTGGAGATAAACTGTCTTCACGGACTGTGAATCTATTAAGATGTTCGGAAATGTGCACTCAGCAAGAGCACCTTCATTACAGACAACGCTGTCACTTCAGCCCCTTCAATATCACCACCATCTGTTTTCATAGCAGACCAGAGCCAGCACTATTGCTTTATTGCTTCTTTTTTTGGAAAAATACAGTGCGAATCAACATCACCGCACAATAAGAGGCAATCTTTCAAATTTAATGGTGAAGTTGGAGGACAATTGAAAAGAAATAAAGTCACTGTTAAAGATGGGTGACTGGCATGGCATTTAGACAGCATATCAGGCAAAGCGGCTTCTGCATGCAAATAATACATAATACAAATTATGAAATGATAATGATAGACTTTACACTGTGCTGAACCCTTTTACAATGTTTTCTATCTACTGGTCTCAATTTGATGCTCATTTTGAGCAGAATATTTAGCTATTTTATAAATTTTAAATCTATTAAGATTAAATATACACACACACACACGCAATTAAAGTTTTTTACTTAATTATTTAATTATTAGCCCCCCTTTGAATTATTATTTTTTTTAAATGTTTCCAAAACTGTGTATAAAAAAGCAAGGAAATGTTCACAGTATGTCTGATAAAATTATTTGCTATAATATTATTAAAGTATTTTTTATTTGTTTTATTCCAGCTAGAATAAAAGCAGTAAACCATTTTAAGGTCAAAATTATTAGCCCCATTAAGCCATTAAGCTCTTTTTTTTTTTTCAATAGTCTTATATAAACCATCGTTATACAATAACTTGCCTAATTACCCTAACCTGCCTAGTTAACCTAATTACCCTAGTTAAGCCTTTAAATGTCACTTTAAGCTGTATAGAAGTGTCTTGAAAAATATCTAGTAAAATATTATTTACTGTCATCATGACAAAGATAAAATAAATCAGTCATTAGAGATGAGTTATTAAAACTATTATGTTTAGAAATGTGTAGAAAAAAAATCTGCTCTCTGTTGAACAGAAATTGAGGAAAAATATAAACGGATGGGGGGGCGAATAATTCAGGGGGGCAAATAATTCAGGGGGGCAAATAATTCTGACTTCAACTATATATATATATATATATATATATATATATATATATATATATATATATATATATATATATATATATATTTGTTCCAATGCTTATTTCAAGAGTTAGAATTTGCATCCATTTTGAAAGGCTCGTTGCATTGTTATCAAAGCAACAAACTCAGATACATTGGTTACAACTGGACACACAAATCGAACAAACTAAAAAAAAAAGCCTGGCTAATATATATATGGAATGGTAATGCTAGAGGTCAGAGGAGAAAGGCCAGACTGGTTCCAGCTGATAGAAAGGCAACAGTGACTCAAATAACCTCGTTACAACTGAGGGTATGCAAAAGCGCATCTCTGAACGCACAACACGTCCAACCTTGAGGCGGATGGTCTACAGCAGCAGAAGACCACAGTGGGTGCCACTCCTCTCAGCTAAGAACAGAAAACTGAGGCTACAATTCACACAGGCTCACCAAAATTGGACAATAGAAGATTGGATAGAAGCCTGGTGGTGATGGTATAATGGTGTGGGGGATATTTTCTTGGCACACTTTGGGCCCATTAGTACCAATTGAGCATGTCAACGCCACAGCCTACCTGAGCATTGTTGCTGACCATGTCCATCCCTTTATGACCACAGTGTACCCATTTTCTGATGACTACTTTCAGCAGGATAACGCGGCATGTCATAAAGTGCGAATCATCTCAGACTATATATATATATATACATAGAGTTGAAGTCAGAATTATTAGCCCCCCTGAATTATTAGCCCCCCTGTTTATTTTTTTCCTCAATTTTTGTTTAACAGAGAGATTTTTTTTCAATACATTCCTAAACATAATAGTTTTAATAGTTAACTTATCTCTAATAACTGATTTATTTTATCTTTGTCATGATGACAGCAAATAATATTTAACTAGATGTTTTCCACTTCTATACAGCTTAAAGTGACATTTAAAGGCTTAAAACATAATATAAAAATATAAAATATATAAAAATATAAAATATATAAATAATAAAAATTATATATAAAAATTATATATATACATACATTATATATATATATATATATATATATATATATATATATATATATATATAATAAATAGCAGTAAATTATCCTTCACACAAGCTAAGCACATTGGGTGTCTTACGATGTGCATACACAACACATTTTATCCCAAGTTTTTGATGAGAATGGTTTACAAATCTGCTGTCAACAAGAAAGACGCATTTTAAATTTTGTCTGCAGTTTTCCACCGCTTCTTTTTATAAACCTTTGACTATAAACATTTGCATGTTTCTATTTCATTCAGTAAGGAGGCAAATCTAGGATTATGCATATACAGCCAGCAAAATATGTGCATATGCAGTTTATATCCAGATTTTGAAAGTCTGACAAGGACAGATAATAAAGTAAAAAATGTATCTTTTTTCTTTGGTCCAAATCCATTTCAAACCATTGACAATTTAGAGCACATTTCCATCAGATGACACTTTGGCTGCTCAAATCAGTTTTGAAAAAACTGTATCCATGTGTTTATCAAATAGGTATAAAGTTGGAAATGTTTTAGAAATTTTTATAAATGGGCAAAGTATTAAAAATGTCACTGAATTCAAATATTTAGGCATCATGTTGGACTCAAACCTTAATTTTAAAACTCATATTAAAAAACTTGCTACCACACTGAGATTCAATCTAAGACATTTTAAACATATCAGAGATTCTCTGACTTATGAGGCCTCTGGTATGTTTTTAAATACTATGATTATTCCACATTTGTTGTACTGTATAAGCAGCTGGTCTCAGGCATGTAAATCATCTTTATCAGTGTTGGAATCATTATACAAGAGAGCACTTAAAATTCATGATAAAAAGCCTCGTTTGTACCATCACTGCAATATCTTAAAAAAAACATAGTCTCTTAAGCTTTGATAATATTATTAAATACTCCAATATTTGTTTTGTTTTTAAAATTATTCACAATCTTTCTGCTCCATCATTAAAAAAATTTGTAAATTCCAAACTAGAAAAAACATCGCGAACGACACGTTCTATGATAAGAGGGGAATGTATTGTCCCCAGACGTAAGACGTCTTTTGGTCAATCTTCTTTTATTTATAAAGCCACAAATCTATGGAATTCTCTCCCAACAGAAATAATCACATGTACAAATTATAAGACGTTTTCATGCCTGACTAGGAGATGGTTTTTGTCAAATCAGATTTGTACACACTGAGTGGAATGTTTTCTAATTTGTAAGTGTTTCTATGCGATTATGCTTGTATGTTTTTAAAACTGACTTTTTAGTTAATTGGATATTATAGTTTTAATTTTTACCTGTCCAGGGACTGCAGGTGGAAAATAGCAATCTTGCTACAACCTGGCACAATGCATCTTTCCTCTTTGAGGTTAATGTAATTTTTGTGCATTGTCCCTGCTAAAATAAATAAATTAATTCATTCATTCATTCAAATAGTCTTTCAGGTCTCTGTTAATATGACAAAGATAAGATAAAAAACAGTAACGGAAATGCTGGAAGTTTTTATACACAGCAAAGCCAGCTGGGACTATACAGCAGCCATGATGCAGGAAAATCTATCAACCAGAGAGTTCTTGACCAGAACTCCACATTTGTTCCAATGCTTATTTCAAGAGTTAGAATTTGCATCCATTTTGAAAGCCTCGTTGCATTGTTATCAAAGCAACAAACTCAGATACATTGGTTACAACTGGACACACAAATCGACCAAACTAAAAAAAAAAGCCTGGCTAATTGTTTTTAGAAAAACACAATCTGCAACACATTTTTTAGTTCGGCCAATCTATATCCATATTTACATACAAACTGCACTGCAACAATGTTATACTCATTCTTCCGCATTTCATTCTGCCACAAAATCACCAACTACCAAAGATAAGGTATGTTTCACCATTGTGTAGCTCATGATTAAAGTGCAGTGGTTCCCCTCTAATATGGAATCACTGCAGATCCAGCCTGATAAAGCAAATAAACATTTTGCTCACGTACTATTTTTTCCCTGGTTTCCAGTAAAAAAAATGAAGGTCCCACTATAAAATAAGTGGTCTTAACTAATATGTACTTATACTGAAATTAATCATTTTTGTTACTTATTGTGTAAATACATGTTTGTATACTGTGCTTAAGCTTAATTAAATACCTGTATTTAATTACATCTGTAAATACACTTAGAATTACACTGTTGAACCAAAACTGTCCCTAGCCCTATCTGTATCCCACCTCAGGATCACAACAAATGTTTTGCAATACATTATAAACACATTAAGTGCATTGCATTTATATTTTATTGTAAGTACATAGTAGTTAAGGCCACTTAATATAAAATAAGACCAAAAAAATTATAAAATATTTTTTTTTTTAAATGGAAATTAATATCAAATCCTCCAAAAAAACAGTGTAGCAGCCATGGACAATTGGTGATCACTAGTCTTAACATTGCACATGTGCTCAATTGCAAAACTGCATTAAAAACAAACTGAAGTTTGTATTCCAGACACGACTGTGAGTTTAGCAGTGATAATGTCATTTACAGCTGAGCAGATCCTCTCTGAAGTCAGAGCTTCACCCTGGAGACTCGTCTGCTGGAAGGTCAGCACAGGACAACGCTTCAGCCTTCACTGCCTCCTTCTACACGCTCTGCATGAACCGCTCAATCAATAAGGTCCTTCCTTGAAAAGAGTTAAAGAAAGTTACCTCAAATGTACTGCTCCAAACTGTGCAGAAACTCAATATCGAGTCACTCTGGAAATTCTACAACTCTCTCAGGACTGTCAATGCAGTGGAATGTAATTGACCATTTTCTGTTTACAAGAAACCACGCAGTTTAGCCTCTGCATCCCTTGGAATCAAAGATGTAGGTGACTTTTTTCTTGGATAGAACATTAAAGAAGACATTTAGCTGAATTCATGGTCCTTGGTGATTCATACAATGGAAGTCAATAGAAACCCAGTTTTGAAGACATAAAAACAAATCCAAATCAATCCCTATGGCTCCTGATGATACACTGAGTTCTTCTAAAGCGAAACGATCAGTGTGTGGAAGAAACTTTTACAGTAATATTTACTCATGCAGATTATATTCAGATTATGAAAGTCTGGAAAGGCCGTAAAAGGAGAGAAAAAAACCTTACATATATATATATATATATTACAAGAAATCTTAAATATATTTATACACTAGCCAATATATCATTAAGCTCATGCTGACTACACTTGGACACACGCCAAGAACTGTTTGCCCAGGCTGTGCATTAAAGCTAATAATATTGTAGATAAGTGTTCAATTTCTTGCAAAGACCTATCATTTCATTTCACAATACCTTAGAGTATCATAAGGAGTCATTAATTAATTAAAAAAATGAGTGACCCGTGAAGTCACAAAGGACAGCGGCTTTAGTTAAAAATCTTCTTTAATGTTCTATTGAAGCAAAGTAACAGTCAAACCTGGTGAAAGTGATTTGCAGTTGCATTACTGGTCAAATGATTTTTGTAAAATCTTTAAAAAAAAGTTAAAGGAACTGTTCCAGTCACTTTTCAATTCTACAACACTCAACACTTTGCAATTAACCAACATTCTACAACAGATTGTCACTGCGGGGGAATGCAATTGTCAATTTTTTAGTTTGCAAGAAACCTTGCAGATTAGCATTTGCTTCCCATGGAAGACAATGGTGACCAATCATTTTCGAAGTGAAATACTTTGTTTATTCTGGCACTCAATATCCAGTCACTTCTCCAATTCTACAACTCTCAGGAGAGTAATTAGTGATTTTTTTAGTTTATAAAACTATGCAGTTTAGCCCCTGCTCACCATGAAATCATAAACGGAGTCGCTTCAATAATGGAAATTTCATCATCATTTACTCACCCTTCACTTCTTCCAAACCCGTAAGAGTTTATATATATTTAAATGTTGGTATCCAAACAACAATTTCTACTATGGTGAAATGAATGAATGAATGAATGAATGAATGAATGAATGAATGAATGAATGAATGAATGAATGAATGAATGAATGAATGAATGAAAATCAATGAAAGAAAATTAATAAAAGCAAATTAATGAATGAAAGAAAATGAATCAATAAATAAAACAATTAATGAATAAACAAATGAATAAATGAATAAATAATGAAAACCAATGAAAGAAAATTAATTAAAGAAAATAAATAAAAGAAAATGAATGAATGAATCAGCCAGACAATGAATAAATGGATGTACGAACGAACGCATGAAAAATCAATGAAAGAAAATCAATGAAAGAAAATCAATGAAAGAAAATCAATGAAAGAAAATCAATGAAAGAAAATCAATGAAAGAAAATCAATGAAAGCAAATTAATGAATGAAAGGAAATGAATGAATAAATTAGCCAATGACTGACTGACTGACTGACTGACTGGCTAGCTGACTGGATGGATGGATGGATGGATGGATGGATGGATGGATGGATGGATGGATGGATGGATGGATGGATGGATGGATGGATGGATGGATGGATGGATGGATGGATGGATGGATGGATGGATGGATGGATGAAAATCAATGAAAGAAAATGAATAAAAGCAAATTAATGAATGAAAGAAAATGAATCAATAAATAAAACAATTAATAAATAAATAAATTAACGAATGAATGAACAAATAAGTTAATGAATAAATAATGAAAACCAATGAAGGAAAATTAATGAATGAAAGAAAATGAATAAAAGAAAATGAACGAATGAATGAATGAATCAGCCAGACAATGAATAAATGAATGTATGAACGAACGCATGAAAATCAATGAAAGAAAATCAATAAAAAGCAAATTAATGAATGAAAGGAAATGAATGAATAAATTAGCCAATGACTGACTGACTGACTGGATGGATGGATGGATGGATGGATGGATGGATGGATGGATGGATGGATGGATGGATGGATGGATGGATGGATGGATGGATGGATGGATGGATGGATGGATGGATGGATGGATGGATGGATGGATGGATGAAAATCAATGAAAGAAAATCAATAAAAGAAAATGAAAGAAAATGAATGAATGAATCAGCCAAACAATTAATGATTGAATGAACAAATGAAAGGAATCAATGAAAGCAAATGAAAGCAAATTAATGAATGAAAGAAAATGAATAATTGAATGAATTAACCAAACAATTAATGAATTAATGAAAGAATAAAAAGAAAGAAAACCAATGAAAGAAAAATCAATAAAAGCAAATGAAAGCAAAATAATGAATGAAAAAAAATGAATGAATTAACAAAACAATGAATGAATGAATGAATGAATGAATGAACAAATTAATAAAAATAATGAAAGAAAATGAAATCAAATTAAAGCAAATTAATGAATGAAAGAATAATGAATAAAAGAAAATTAATAAATGAATCAGCCAAACAATAAATGAATGAATGAAAGAAAATCAATGGAAAAAAATAAATGAATCGGTAAATGAAACAATTAACAAACGAACAAACAAACAAACGAAAATCAATAAAAGCTAAATAATGAATGAAAGAAAATGAAAAAAAGAAAATGAATGAATGAATCAGCCAAACGATGAATGAATGAATATCAATGAAAGTAAATTAATGAATGAAAGAAAATGAATGAATGATCAACCAAACAATAAATGAATGAATGAATGAATGAATGAATGAATGAATGAATGAATGAATGAATGAACCAAACAATAAATCAATGAATGAACGAATAAATGAAAATGAATGAAAGAAAACCAATAAAAACAAAAGAAAGCAAATAACAAACAATTAATGAATGAATGAATCAATAAATCAATAAATAAATGGAAGTCAATAGTGACCTTTAACTGGAAGTGGAAGTCAATGAGAATCATTCGGGAAGTAAACTTCACCATTCATTATGACACTCAATATCGAGTCACTTTGTCAATTTCACAACTCTCTCCGAATTTCTACTGTGGTGAAATGTAATTAGGGGTTTTTTGAGTTTATCAGAAATCTTGCCGTATAGCCTCTGCTTAAAATAATTGAGCAGAAATAAGAGACTGATTGACAGAGAAAGAATGGAAATCTAAAATGTGAGCAGAGAGCGTGTTGTTACAGCCTGTTCCAGGTGTAAAAACCTGGTGAAAGACATTTGCAGCTGCATTACTGCTAGAATACTTTCACTGTTAAATTGAGCAAAATCTGTCAAAGAGGGCTTCAGGGCACTTCCGCTTCAGCTTCATTTTCTAAAAAAAAATCAATGTCTTTTCTCTCTGTATCTTATTAATGCTTCAATATAATGAAAGAACTGTACAAATGCCATGAGTAATCCTGTCATATGTCCTGCTTTTTGATAATAGAGGCCAGGTGTGATATTTACATACATAAATTTGCATGCATTGTCTCGTGTGATGAATAGCACCACACAGGAGAATATGAATAGGCCTACGACAAATGTTTGTTTCCCTGCAAATGTATCAATGATGTATTCACATGCTGAATGAGTAAGCTGATGAATGCCCTTCTTAACATATTGCAAAGACTATCAGTCTCTGAATGAGGATGCAACCCAAAATGTTTTGCGTGCTTGATGTTAAACTGATTTGATTGGATCCGAATGAGAGAGCCGAGACTGAGGTTTTGTATATAGTGCACGCTCCATACAACAGCAGTTTTCCATTTGGTTTATGGTTTTAGTACATTAATTAAACATTAATTGTTTTATTTTTATGTTATTCATGTCTGGTTTTGTGACAAGCTGTTCACATACACTGGATTTTATAAGTAAGATCCGAAAATGACTATTGTGGCCATATAACAATTATTTTGGATACACTTTACAATAAAGCTTCAATAGTTAATGTTTTAAGTAAAATGATCAAACAATAAACAATACATTTGTGGCGAGGCACAAGAAATCAACACTTAAAGGGTCACGAAACACCAAAACACATTTTTTGAGCTGTTGACAGTCATATATGTGTCCCACACTGCTATAAACACTATTAGGACACATATATTGCACTAAAAAGTGAAAATTGGTTGTTTTTGCGTTATTTCGAGCAAATTTGTTCTTTCGGTTTTAAACTAATTTTTGAAGCTGTGTCACGGCGATTAGATCCTTGCATGTAATTCAGTGTGGAGAGTGGAGGTCTGTACCTGGAAGTACTTTGTGACGTCTCTGAGTGTGCAGCCTTAATTCATGAGAAAGATTTGGTTCAAACCAATCAGCGCGCTCTATTGTGTATGCGGTGCAACTTTATTAATATGCATGATAGCTTTGAAGACAGTTTTTACTTTTTACAATGCTCAGACGACAGAGACGCCACATTGTGTTGCTAAAGCAAATGGAAAAATTGTTTGGAGACACGGGTCGTCAGTGTTGCGTTTATTAATGTGCAGCAATGAAGGTTTTGTTTTCATTTCCCGCTATAAGAGTGCAGCTGGACTCACTTTGTGGATTACAGTGCACGCGACATGCGGTAGAAATTCGTTTGTTAGGAACATTTTTACCCGAGAGCTTTTCGCATCTGGAAATGGTGAAACCCGGATTTGCTGCTCGTCTCCTTTTAAAAAAGACGCGGTTCCAGTTGGTGTTGATTGTCCTGTCTCTACAGATTTGGTAAGTGTGTGCAATCAGTGGTCTTTGTTTATGTTTATTCAGATGGCAAAGTTAGTTCGTATCATCAGCAGTACTCTTTCAGCTTTTAAAGGACATACCTTTGTCAAAATGATTTTTAAGTTACTAAGTTTACAGTACATTAATACCACTACTATATTATGGACTGAAAGATCCGCTGTAAATTAGGGTTGGGTGATGTTGACCAATTTGGCATCGTACAATGTCTAATGGAAAACATCGCGATGGACGATGGCATCGTCGCCGTAGGCGGGGGTGTTTTTTGTTAAATATCAATTAATTCATAACAAATTAATTAATTGTAGCCCACCGTTTTCACTACCTAACCCACATGGTCTTTGCTTTACCCATAACCAAACCACAAATAAAGTTACACACAAAAATTACCACCTGTCAATCACTTTTTTCCGCGGGACTCTGAGATGAATAGGCAGAGTGATCTGTGTCAGTATAATAGCTTTTTCCCACAGCTGGTGGGGGAGACGAGAGTTCGTTTGGAGTTCACTGTAATTTTTTATTGTGATTGATGATAACTTCCTTATTTTATTATTATTATTATGAGGAAATAATAACAAGTAAAGATGCTAGGGCTCGACCGTTTTGGTCGCATATGCGTCTGAAATTTTATGCGACCTAAAAATATATTTGGAAGCATTTGTGCGAGTGCATAAATTGTTGCCGTACGACCTGTTTTCACTGCAAAATCCTCACCGTGTTTGCGGATTTAGGAGACATGTATGCAGAATGCATCTTTGCACCTAAAAACGCCAAACGCAGCGCTCAGGAACTTATAAAAACAGTTGTTATGAGAACTTGCTGAAGTAAAAAAAAAAAGCCTGCAATGCTTGCCCCACCTTTGTGATCTTCTTATTGGCCCACTGCTCTAGAACTGAACGTGAATGGATTGGTTAATATCAGCTGTTAATCACTCAGTCAATGCCTTCTGCCTTCACATGACAGGAGCTACAACCACGGAAATGTTAAGCGCTGAAGATGACAGATTTTGTTTTAGAAACCACCTAAAGTTACTAATAATGGCACATCTTATTATTGATCATGATCTGAATGTTAATCCACCATTTACACTTTTCTAAGACTGGATAAAAGACTTCCAGTGGCTTCAAGTCCACTATGAAAATAACTAAAGCTGTAAAGTCTGTGTGACGGGGTTTGCAGGTAACAGCGTTTGCCACTGAATCTACACATTTTAAGTGTGAGAGGTAGTGAATAATCCTTCATTTAATCCTCACGATGCTGTCAGCCCTGCAAGCGGCACCTATATGTAAAATTTAACACAGCTCATGAAAAGACCGTTATTGCTATTAAGATGACATGCAAATAATATGTTATATATCAATATAAATGTGGGGCAGGGCGATGGATCACGATGCCGGCTCAGGATCGTGAAGTTTATCGGCCATCGGCGATGGACGATAACATCGTCTATCGGTCCAACCCTACTGTAAATGCTGCTCTCAGAGTGTAAACATGTAAACACTGCAATCAAACCGTCGTGTAGAATGTTCGCCGCGTTTTGTGACAGGATAGTCTAACGCTATACGCACACGGCTTTCTGACAATCAAACATTGCATTAAAATTACACTCTTCAAGCAGTTCCTGCATCCAATATCTCATTTGTCACGAGTTCCTGAATGAAAGTGCCAAACTCCAGTTAAAGTCCACAAATTAATAGTTTGGCAAATAATTCGATAACTGATGCCCATGTAAACACAATCACTGTCTTTCTCCCCTGCGTCTGTGTGTTGTTTTGGCTCTGTGAAAATCAGCGCGTGCCCAAATGGAAACTCCCATTTTTATTCAAACCCATCCCTCTTTCCCTCCCCCGACACTCCCACCTAAACAGAGCTGGATACACCCACTTTCCTGACTTTTTCCAAACTAGAGGTGTGAAAACACCCTGCTTAAACGGGGGGGTTTCGTGGCCCTTTAAACAACTACGTCACCCAGTTACGCCAGGAATAATAATATTGAATAGGCACCAAGGTTCGTAGCCAAAGCAGGGTGAGCATGGAAATGTAGGACCCTTTCATACACCCGGCGCAATAAGGCGTGCCGGTCTAAAATAGAGGTGTGTTAAGGCGCATTGTTAGCGCCTTGCTATTTTGAGGAACTAAAATAGACCACCCTATTGACCAACTGAAAGCAGGTCTAAAGCCCAGCACAGAGCGTGTTAGTTATGCACCTATGTGGGTTCAAACGCTTATAAATTGCTTAATACACACAGGATGTACAGCAATACACACATATCTTTACATATGGAAAAAATTAAAGGATGAAAATGTTACAAAAATTATTATTTACTACATAAATATAAAAAACACTTCTTCCATGCCTTCTTCACCTTGGGGGGCTTTTCATTTTCAGTTTATTCATGACAATTTGCATTTGTAAATTGTCATTATTATTAGCAGTATTATTTATTATATGCATAATTATATTTGTTTTAATAAAAACAAGTTTAGATTTGTCCACCTGTCAGGTTTTGGAGAGGTATGCATCACCTTCCTGAGCAAGGCTGATCTTGAAAAAGCCATCCATGCTTTTGTTAGTTTGCGTTTGGACTACTGTAATGCACTTTATGTTGGAGTTAACCAGTCATTTCTTCATCGTTTGCAGCTTGTGCAAAATGCTACTGCTCGCATGTTAACTAACAGTCGGAAAAGTGAACACATTACACCAATTCTCTACTACCTCCACTGGCTCCCTGTTAAGTTTAGAATTGATTTTAAACTTTTGATGTTTGTTTTTAATGCCATCAATGGCCTTGCTCCTACTTATGTATGCGAAATTTCGCACATTCACAAACCCAGAAGAGCTTTGCGATCTGCTGACCAACTTCTACTTGAAGTCCCTCGTCAAGATATAAGCAGTGGGGTGACCGCTCTTTTGCAGTGGCAGGTCCTAAACTCTGGAATACCCTTCCTACTGAGCTTCGTACAATCACTGACCTGCCACTTTTTAAAGCCAAGCTTAAGACCCACTCGTTTAAATTGGCTTTTAATGCATAGCACTGACAGCTCGTTATGTTTTAATATTTGTGAAGTTTTATTGATATTTTTTGTATTCTTTTGCATTGTCTGCTTTTTTTTTTGTCGTGTTATATAATTTGCTTTTACTTGTGTAAAGCACTTTGGCCAACCTTGGTTGTAGTAAAGTGCTATATAAATAAAAGTTAATTGATTGATTGATATGGGGCATAAGAATAGAATAGGACGAGTGTTTGGATATAACTCAGTTTTTTGACCACACTTCATTAATATTGGTAATTTATTTGTTTGCTGGAAATTAAAACTGAATTTAGAAATAGTTTTGAAACAAATCTTTTTGCTTGGATGTCTTCAGAGTACTTACAACATGGTTTACTTATCCACGAAAGTAAAAGAGTAAAGAGAAAGTGAAAGTAAAGAGGCTGAATGGAGGAGGCTCGTTCTTTATCCTCGGTCTGCAGACGGTCTGTTTAACTGTTTTCTCGCTAGTAAAGCATTTCGTTTTTCCACCTACGAAGTCGCTATTTAAATAGCAAATGAAATCATAACATACAAAAGAAAACAATCACGCAATGAAGCTCCAGCAAAACAACAGCACTGCCACCACAGTAATGAGACTCGGCCGCCACTAATTATAAAACCCCTGTGCATACAGTGACCTGTTGGCAAAAACTCATATATTACAAATGAAAACCAAATCCAAACAAAACAAACGCTCGGTCCTACATACCGCACAGATGTCATCATACTTCAAGCATTATAAGTCATTAGTAAACACTAGATCGCAGGAACGCACTAGAATGCACATCAAAGCGTCGGGAGTCATGGCAGTTAGTAAGCACGCCAAATCAACAGCATCTGATTTGCAGAGGAGCTGAGGACCAAATCAGCCAATCCTGGCAACACATACACTACAGTTACTACCCGAATGTATTAATGTTTACAAAAACAAAAAAAAGGTTGGGGATCACTGCTTTAACTGACACTCGCACTAGTTTTTCACATTTGCACCAGACACTTTCTTACAACCCCCAGACACTTTCTTACAACCACTCAACATCTCAAAAAAGAGAACATTGTGCATTTATAAAGTGAGCTTCACATAGGTGAGTGGCCATGTCAAACCACCTGTAGAAACATTCTTCTCCCTGCTAAAAAAATTTGTGTATTTATTGCCTCTTCTTGTTGAATGTCTCCTCAATTGCTTTGGACAAAAGAGTCTGCTAAATGTAATTGAGTAAATATTGAAATTTGATTAATAAATGCTGTACAGTGTTAATTTCGTTGACGAAAAATTTTCATCATAATTTGTGACAAACAAGTTTCTACCGACCAAAACAAGATGAAAACTAAATAAAAATTAAGTGACGATTATGAAAACTATAATAAAAATATACTGACATTTTCGTTGACTACTAAATATGAGACGAGAATGTGATTGAGGGACGTTTTTTTAGAAAATATCCAATCAGAATTAATCTTAATGTGTGATGCATGACATAACATCTTTGCTTTAGTATTCCTCTATGTGAGTTAACACAGCCATGGGACTGAGTGCACATTTTACAGGATAACACATTATCATTTGCCAGTCTTCTGTCATTGCGCTACTTATTTAATCAGTGCTATACAGCTGAGCACCTGTGTGTACTGTAACACCAGCTACAACAGTAAATCTTGGTAGCCTATAGACTGACATTACAAAGTGGACTTTAACTATTTTAAGCCCTTTCAAAGATTTAATGGCTTGAAATTGTTCAACGGACTGGTCATAAACATTAGTAGTTTACCACATAAAAAAAAGGTTTGCTAAATAATTGCAAAATCCTGCATGTCAACAAAGCATGTCTAATTTTTGGTCTTCAATGGAAAAGCTATATTCCATATATTAATGAGACTGTTTTATTTCATTTTAAGTTACAATATTTTGTATAAATTAATGTTTACAATACTTTAAACCAAATACGTTAATAGTCAACTAGATTTAGTCGAATAAAACCTTATGAAGTTTAGTCGACTAAAACTAAAATGATTCAGAAGACTAAAATATGAATGGAATTTTAGTCAAAAGACTAAGACTAAAACTAAATCAAAATTTGCTGTAAAAATTAACACTGACACAGTACAAGTATTTTAGTTCATCATAGTTTGTAAATATGTTAACTAATGAAACCATTTTGTAAATGTGACCATTATTTTTGGATTTATTATAAAATTATGATACCGAATTTGTAACTTGCAATATGCAAAAGTGCTTATTTTATTTTGTCCAGAGCTGTATATAAAGTTGAGGACATTGTAATACTTACTTTTACAAATGATGGCACTTGCTAAGTTCCATTTCACCCAAATCTTGGTGTACAAAACTGATAAAAACTACCCATATACTTAGATTTACAGCCTCCGGCGCCTAGACTGCAGCTCTGCACAAGACATTTGGCCATAGGAGAAATGGTCGTTTGCAACTGAGCCTGGTTTCTCTCGAGGTTTTTTAAATTCTTCACTTTCGCCAATTGGTGAAGTTTTATCCTCGCCGCTGTCGCCACTGGCTTGCATGGTTCGGAATCTGTAGAGCTGCGCATCGATGGATTTGCTCTTCAGTGTTTGAAATCTCAGTAGTGATTATTAAACCACACTGAATTGAGCTAAACTGAACTGAACTTAAACACTGAAAACTGAACTGACACTGTTTCAATTTACTATAACCTTCCATGTGAAGCTGCTTTGACACAATCTACATTGTAAAAGCGCTATACAGTAGAAATAAAGGTGAAATGAATTGAATTGAAATTGTCCAACACAGATCCATACACAAGACAATAGGCCAAGTCTCAAATTGCTTCTCAATATTCCACAATATGGTTATGTAATAGTGCATGCTGTCCAAAAATAAAAGCCTACTCCATTGTGAGGCATCATTAGTGTAGCCTATAGGCGAAACTGCACAGATGGCAGTCATGAGCATCATTTTGAAACCATTCTGATAGCAAACAGGACATTGCAGTGCTGAGGCCTTCACAGACATTTGGAAAAACACATTAATTATAATATGTAGTACAGCAATTATACCCAATTTATCATCAATCTTATTGGTATCACTCAATAAATGCATATTTTCAAGCTTAACATTATGATGCGACAAAAAATAAATGATCGGCTGATAAATTATGGATTATTTTTGCAAGCTGATCTACTTCAGACGCATGCTGCTGGCCATGTGGGTTTGATTGGTTTTTGATGGCATATACTTTAAAAGAGTTTTTTCTACAGGAAGCACAAGATGTCAGCATTGTGGGAGATTTTGCCGTAAAAAGAGATTTCTGAATCACAAGTTGTTAATAATTTTGGGGCAAAAAAGTTTGTCAAAACATGTTAAAGTGTAGAAAGTGAGTTATCTACTGTATTTGTCTTCATTTTGTTATTGGAATCATTTTGTTGGATTCTATATTATTTACCAGCATCCAAATGTTTCAGTTTATCAAAATGTGCAAACCTTTACATAATGGTGCATCTTTAATTTGAATACAGGTGATTTTCAACTTGAATCAGTAAATAAACCACCTATCGACAAAATCAAGTATTTAATCTTATAGAATGAAGGTGAATGAATTGACAGCAAATGTTTGGGGTAAAACATCCTTTTTAAAATATATTCTGTAGACATGGGTAATTGCAAGATATACAGGAATTTAAATTATGATAAAACATCTAAATTAGTTCTGTCTAATGATAATCATGAATAATTGTGCAGAAAATAAACATTTGTTTTTACTTAAAGAGAAACAGAAAGAAAGAGTGAAAGAAAGAAAGAGCAAAAGAAAAGAGTGAACGAAAGTCAAAGAAAGAAAGAGCGAAAGAGTAAAAGAGCGAAAGAAAGAAAGAGTGAACGAAAAAGTCAAAGAAACAGTGAACAAAAGTAAGAGCAAAAAAAGAGAACGAAAGAAAGAGATAATGAAAGAAAGAAAGAAAGAAAGAAAGACAGAAAAAAAGAAAGAAAGAAAGAAAGAAAGAAAGAAAGAAAGAAAGAAAGAAGCGAATGAAAAAGTGCAAATGAAAAACAGTATAGTAAAAAGAAAGAGAGCGAAGGAAAGAAAGAAAGTGACAGAAAGAAAGAGCAAACAAGAGCAAGAGCGAACAAGAGCGAAAGAGTGAAAGAAAGAGCGAACAAGAGCAAGAGTGAACAAGAGCGAAAGAAAGAGCGAAAGAAAGAGCAAACAAGAGCGAAAGAGTAAAAGAAAGAGCAAACAAAAGAAAGAAAGAGCAAACAAAAGAGCAAAAGAAAGAAAGAAAGAAAGAAAGAAAGAAAGCAAACGAGTGAAAAATCAAAAAAGAAAGCTAAAAAGAGCAAAAGAGCTAAAGAAAGGAGCAAACAAAAGAGTGAAAGATCAAAAAAAAGTGAACAAGAGCAAAACAGCGAAAGAAAAATCTAAAGAAAAACAGAACAAAAGGGCAAAAGGGCAAAAGAAAGAAAGAAAGAAAGAAAGAAAGGAAAGAAAGAAAAAAAGAAAGAAAGAAAGAAAGAAAGAGCTAACTAGAGTGAAAGAAGATCAAACAACGCTGGCAGTTAGCTCTCTGCAACTCTCACATGGTCGCCCACTGAAGCTAAACAGGGCTGTGGTCAGACCACATGGGAAAGCTAGGTTGCTGCCGGAAGTGGTGTTAGTACAGCCAGCAGGGGGCGCTCAACCCGTGGTCTGTGTGGGTCCTAACGCCCCAGTATAGTGAAGGGGACTCTATGCTGCTCAGTGAGCGCCTTCCTTCGGATGAGACATTAAACCGAGGCCCTGACTCTCTGTGGTCAGGATGTTCTTCGACCCCCGTTAACCCTGGCATCCTGGCCAAATTTGCCACTGGGCTTTGTCTATCATGGCCTCCTAACACTCCCTATATCATAATTGGCTTCATCACTCTGTCCCGTCTCCACCAATCAGCTGGTGTGCGGTCTGGCGCAATATGGCTGTCGTTGCGTCATCCAGGTGGATGCTGTACACTGGTGGTGGATGAGGAGATTCCCTCCCAACGTAAAGCGCTTTAAGTGTCTAGAAAAGCGCTATATAAATGTAAGGAATTATTATTATTATTATTATTAATTATAAAAAAAGAAAGACAAAAGATAAAAGATAATAAAAGTAAAAGATTGGAAAAAAAGAGCAAACAAAAGAGCGAAAGAAAGAAATATGGAAAGAAAGAAAGAGCAAGTAAAAAAAGTGAAAGAAAAAAGCGAACAAGAGTGAAAGAGCAAAAGAAACAGTTAAGAAAAGAAAAGAAATAAAAGAAAAAGTGAACAGAGAAGTGAAAGAAAAATCTAACAAAAGAGCAAACAAAAGAAAGAAAAAATTAACAAACTAACAAAAGAATGACAGACAGAATGTTAGAAAAAACACATAGATGTGTGTATTTATACATGCATAATATAAATACACTAACCGGCCACAGGTACACCTGTCCAACTGCTCATTAATGCAAATTTCTAATCAACCAATCACATGGCAGCAGTAACTCAAATAACCACTCGTTACAACTAGGTGCAGAAGAGTATCTCTGAACGCACAACACATCCAACCTTGACGCGGATGGGCTACAGCAGTAGAAGACCACACCGGGTGCCACTCCTGTCAGCTAAGAACAGGAATCTTGGAATCTTGGGCTACAATTCGCACAGGCTCACCAAAACTGGACAATAAAAGATTGTAAAAACGTTGCTTGGTCTGATGAGTCTCAATTTCTGCTGCAACATTCGGATAGTACGGTCAGAATTTGGCATCAACTATATGAAAGCATGGATCCATCCTGCCTTACATCAACAGTTCAGGCTGCTGGTGGTGGTGTAATGGTGTGGGGGATATTTTCTTAGCACACTTTGGGCCCATTAGTACCAATTGAGCAACATGCCTACTTGAGTATTGTTGCTGATCATCCCTTTATGACCACAGTGTATCCATCTTCTGATTACTAATTCCAGCAGGATGTCATAAAGCGCGAATCATCTCAGACTGGTTTCTTGAACATGACAATGAGTTCACTGTACTCAAATGGCCTCCACAGTCACCAGAATTCAATCCAATAGAGCACCTTTTGAATGTGGTGAAATGGGAGATTCACATCATCTGCAGGAACTGCGTGATGCTATCATGTCAATATGGACCAAAGTCTCTGAGGAACATTTCCAGCACCTTGTTGAATCGATGTCATGAAGGATTAAGGCAGTTCTGAAGGCAAAAGTGGATCCAACCTGGTACTAGTAAGGTGTAATAAAGTTGATTTTGTATGTGATTTTTTACGATTCAATGTTAAAAAAGCAGTCAAATTAAGCAGCAATGTAAGAAAATGTAGCCTTTTTATTAGATGAATTATGATTTTAAACACGGGTCAGTAATTCAACCCCTCCAGCAACAAAACCAAACGTCGATCTCTTTTAATACGCCCCAAAAACTTTCCAGAATAAAGAAAAGCAAACAAATGAAAAGTCTCATGAATCTATCAAAGCCAGAAACCCCTGACGTTTGAGTTCATCTTTCCACATAAATCATTAGCAGCTCCTTCCCTACACAGGGCACCTGCAGAGCTTTCTTCACCCAACAGCTCGATATTAATAACAAACATTGTGTCCTTTGGTTCATTCACTTGTATTGATACTTCATGTCAACAATGCGCTCTCACCGGGTTAAATCAAGCATGACAAAAGCAAAACAGCTTTACTCTTCATCAAGATAAGCGTTCGCATTCATTTGGATTTAATTAAGATTTGGCTGAGAGGAGCTTTTATGCAATTTTAGCGAGTTTTACTTTAGTTAATTCAGTGCTCTCCATTCAGATGCTCGGCCAAGCTTTCGAAACAGAAAGATGCACAAAAGAGACAGAAAACAGACTGAAATATGCACTGAAACACAGTGGAGCACAATAAAAGACATACCCATTTATTTCCAATGACATTTATAAAAATATATAAATCTGACTGGGGTCAGACATATTTTTCCTTTCTCTTTAAATGACATTGAATGGCACTGAAAAGATGTACACAGAATAGATACCTGGGTCAGTGTTTGTTTTGAAGTTTTTTTTAGGTCAAGAAATAAATATTTTTAAGCAAAAATGCATTAATCAACAAAATTCCAATGTTCAAAAACATTTAGATTGCAATCGGTTCTTTTAAACTTCCTATTCACCAAAATAATCAAAATGAAGTCTGCAAAAGGACAGAAACAGTGCTTTTTGTGTGCGCGTAAGCAACATAAATTCTCCGACCAACTCAGACAACATATTTTATACTTTAAAAAAATGCCAATGAAAGTTACTTTGTTAAACTTCCACCATTAGAGTTATCAGAAGGTCGCATAATGCTGTTTTAAAGTGCAAATAAACACCTGGAAATCGTGAGCTACAGTTGCAATCAGATTTATTAGCCCCCCTGTTTATTTTTTCCCCAATTTCTGTTTAACGAAGAGAAGGTTTTTTTCAACACATTATTAAACATAATAGTTTTAATAACTCATTTCTAATAACTGATTTATTTTATCTTTGTCATGATGACAGTAAATAATATTTGACTAGATATTTTTCAAGACACTTCTATACAGCTTAAAGTGACATTTAAAGGCTTAACTAGGTTAATTAGGTTAACTAGGCAGGTTAGGGGTAATTAGGCAAGTTATTGTATAATGATGGTTTGTTCTGTAGACTATCGAAAACATATATAGCTTAAAGGGGCTAATAATTTTGACCCTAAAATGGTGTTTAAAAAGTTAAAAACTGATTTTATTTTAGCCGAAATAAAACAAATAAGACTTTCTCCAGAAGAAAAATTATTATTAGACATACTGTGAAAATTTCCTTGCTCTGTTAAACATCATTTGGGAAATATTTAAAAAAGAAAAAAAAAAAAAAGGGGTTTAATATATCTGATTGCAACTGTATACACATTTGCTCCTCCCCCTTATCGCCAATGGGTTTTTGATTTTCTTTATGCTCTCAAGATGGAAAAGATTTGATTTGCAATAAAACAAAAAAGCAAAAACATAAAATATTTTAAAAGATACCCATATCTTAAGTATGTACAGTGTCTATATATGATCAGTGAGGAAAATATGTATTGAACACATCCTTGGAATAATATTTCTAAAGGAGCTGTTGACATGGAGTTGAACCAGATTTTGGTAAAACCCCAAACAATACAAACATATATTCATTTACATTCAGGAAGGCCAGAGGGTTGCTCAAGAACTACTGAGAGATTTCACCTGCTGTCTGGGCTTTCACTGCTTTTCTACACTTCCCTTTCTTTATGTGTTCAATACATTTTCCCTGTGTCATTTCATTTTATTACACATAACTTCATTTATAAATTAATTAGATTTGGTTCATTTTTTATACTGTACATGTACAGTTAAAGTCAGAATTATTAGCCCCCCTGAATTATTAGCCCCCCTGTTTATTTTTTTCCCCAATTTCTGTTTAACATAGAGAAGATTTTTTCAACACATTTCTAAACATAATAGTTTTAATAACTTATCTCTAATAATTTTATTATTATTTTATTATTTATTTTATCTTTGCCATGATGACAGTAAATAATTTTTTACTAGATAATTTTCAAGACACTTCTATACAGCTTAAAGTGACATTTAAAGGCTTAACTAGGTTAATCAGGCAGGTTAGGGTAATAAGGTAAGTCATTGTATAACAATGGTTTGTTCCGTAGACTATCGGAAAAAAAATTAGCTTAAAGGGGCTAATAATATTGTCCTAAAAATGGCTTTTAAAAAAAATTCAAAACTGCTTAAATTCTAGCCGTAATAAAACAAATAAGACTTCCTTCAGAAGCAAAAAATATTATCAGACATACTGTGAAAATTTCCCTGCTCTGTTAAACATCATTTGGAAAATATAAAAAAAAAATAAAAATAAATAAATCAAAAGGGGGCTAATAATTCTGACTTTAACTGTATATGTGATAATTTACCTTACTATTTATATACTTATTTAATAAATAATTATGTTTTCCTGATAATTTCTTGTTTGGTAAATTGAACTAGTGTGTGATTTTTATTGTGTTTGTGTTATGTTTATTTGTATTACATTCTGCTGTGGCGACCCCAGATTAATAAAGGGATTTTTAGCAAAGTTGTCAGAGGGAGAGATCAAGGTCCCACAATGCAGTTCAAATGTGCAATAATCATAAACTACAGATTATTAATGTTAAATTAAGCATTCGCCTGACTGTTCATTAACATTGCTACATGTGCTCCTAAACACAATAAAAGAAAATGCACTGGCAGCTAATTAAGTGTTGCTTAGCTTACAAGACAAATCCAGAAAATACATTCAAACAACAAATGCCTAAGGTCACTTCATTAAAGTCAAATAATCAAAAATGGTCAAAGTAGAGATCAAGGTCTCATTACGTAATTCAATAAAAATCCATGAGTCACAAGCTATGGATGATTATTTTTTTAAATTCACTCACCCAGTTATTATTAAATAATTTTTAAAATGCCAGTTATTTTCCAGTTATTATATTTATTTGCCATATTATAATTGGGTTTTTTGTACCTTAACATGACTAATGCAGAAAAAATACATTTCAAATTACTACAAATGCCATTAAAGGTCACTTGGTTAAAGTCAAATCATCGAAAATGCTCAAAGTAGAGATCAAGGACTCATAATGCAATTCGATGAACATCCATGAATCTTAAACCACGGATGATTATTTTTAAATACACTCGCCTTGTTAATTATTTGTTACAAAGAATAAAAATCCATAATAATTTTTAAAATGGCAGTTATTTGCCAGTTATTATATTTATTTGCCATATTATAATGGGTTTTTTGTACCTTAACATGACTAATACCGAAACAATACATTTCAAACTACTATAAATGCCAATAAAGGTCACTTTGTTAAAGTCAAATAATCAAAAATAGTCAAAGAAGAGATCAAGGTCTCTTAATGTGATTCAATAAACAACCATGAATCATAAGCTACAGATTAATTTATTTTTTATTCACTCACCCAGTTGTTAATTATTTGTTACCAAGAATAAAAATCCATAAAATCTATTTTAAAAAATGTACTGGCAGTTATTTGGCAGTTTTTATATTTATTTGCCATGTTATATTGATTTTTAATTGTACCTTAACATGACAAATTAGTTTTGTTCTACCATTTTGCGTTTAACTTTTGCTAGTGTGTTTTTTTGCCATGTAAATTTTGAAACATTTAAACTCCGTTGTGAACTGGAGTGTGAACGTTGTATCGTGTATTATTCTGGATGGAGGAGAGGGAATAGGTAAGCTCTGTCACGTGATATACATGGTGCACAAGCAGCCAGATTTGTGCCAAACTTGTAAGTTTTGCTTTGGAAAGAGAGAGTAGGTAAGATACGACTTCTGAGACGCTGAAGGTTTACTTTTTGTTTTATTTTGTACTGTAGGTAGGGCCAGATAGAATCTGGCTAACATTTTTGCAGAAATTTTTGTATAAAATCTGTGGATTTATGTGGAATGATTTTAGGAGTATCATAACTAAAAACTTAATATATGAAATAAAAAAAATAGTACATTTGTAACTTTTATTTAAGGTTTACAATGCATATAATGTCTCCTATAATATAACTACAGTTGCAATCAGAATTATTCAACCCCCTGATTTATTAGCCCCCCTGTTTATTTTTTCCCCCAATTTCTGTTTAACGGAGAGAAAAAATTTTCAACACATTTCTAAACATAATAGTTTTAATAATTAATCTCTAATAACTGATTTATTTTATCTTTGCCATGATGACAGTAAATAATATTTTACTAGATATTTTTCAAGACACTTCTATACAGCTTAAAGTGACATTTAAAGGCTTAACTAGGTTAATTAGGTTAACTAGGCAGGTTAGGGTAATTAGGCAAGTTATTGTATAATGATGGTTTGTTCTGTAGACTATTGAAATTAATAATTAATTGAATAATTTTTAATAATTAAAATGGGTTTTAAAAAATTAAAAAACTGCTTTTATTCTAGCCAAAATAAAACAAATAAGACTTTCTCCAGAAGAAAAAATATTATCAGACATACTGTGAAAAATTCCTTGTTCTGTTAAACATCATTTGGAAAATATTTAAAAAAGAAAAAAAATTCAAAGGGGGATCAATAATTCTGATAGCAACTGTACTAAAAGACAAATACAAACTATTGTAAATAAATAATATGAACATTTTAATATTACTGTTATTATATCACACTAATATTAGTGAAAATAATTTTAAAAAACATGTAAATAGACTCAATGATGGGCTAAAAATCTGCAGATTTCTGCACGTGCAGATTGCGTGTGGGTCTAGGTAGGGGAAGAATTAAATGGTTTTGTTGGTTAATTTGTGTTATTTCTTTTTCTTTTATTTGGCACGGTCCCGTTCCCTTTGTCCTACTTATGTCTGTTAAATTTGGTTGATTTAATTGTGAAATTGTTGTTTTCGTATTTCTTATTACTACTTTTGTGTGAAACTTTATTTTTCTATTAGTATTTAAAAATTCACAGCTTGTTTATAATAAACAAGTTCACTTAAATAGTACTATTGTGTCTTGTTGTTCCTCATAAATGGCAGTAATAATTACAACTGGCCTCATGTTTTCCTTTTTGTTCCCCCTTGACCATTAAAAAGTAACAGAAGGGACGTAACACTACTATAAATGCCAATAAAGGTCACTTTGTTAAAGTCAAATAATCAAAAATGGTCAAAGTAGAAATCAAGATCTCATAATGCAATTCAATAAACATCCATGGAAGCTATGGAAGAATATTTGTTTAATTTACTGACCCAGTTGTTAATTATTTGCTAGCAAGAAGCAAATCCAAGAAAATAAAAGAAAACATAGTGGCAGATATTTGCTATATTACATTTATTTGCCATTTTATAGTTATTTGGAAGTTTTTGTACCTTAACATGACTAATCCAGACAAAATATGTCAATAAAGGTCAGTTTGTTAAAATTACATAATCTAAAATGGCCAAAGTAGAAATCAAGCTTTCATAATCCAATTCAAAAGTGTAAATAATCACCTGTGAGTCATAACCTACAGTTGATTTCTGGTTTTAATGTACCCATATATTCTTACAGTGCAAAACAAATACCATGGTTTCCACAAACACATTTAGCAGCACAACTGCTTTAATGCTGATAATATGAAATGCTACTTGAGCAAATCAGCACATTAGAATGATTTCTGTAAGTTCATGTGGCACAGAAGAATTCAACTTTGACGTCACAAGATTAAATTGCATTTTGAAATATGTTACAGGGCCGAGATAACGTATAATTCAGTGTTCTGTTATCTGTACCCCCTCATAAGAAGAATGCCAGGCTTGTATAGAATGATGAATACAACCTCCAACATATCACATTCAAACCAATCTAAAAGAGCAGGGAAAATAGACGCACGTCGTGACATCTCTCCTGCGACTGAAGAAAAATCCACAATCACACTGTCAGGCTCCAAGCGTTCTTGGCCCAGTTTTGTCAAAGCTCAAAAAATTTCGAATGATGGGCTGTCAACTTACTTGTGCAGAACTGAATACGTATTTGAGTGGGAAAAGATTTTAAAACAAATATCTTAAACACGCCTAGATGTAAAATCATTATCGTAACACCTCTCTCTGGTGGCCAACCTTTGGCAACACAATTTAAAATAAAAGGATATGAAAAACTGACATAAAGGGACTGTTCAACCAAAACATGAAATTTATTTAATCCTCTGGGTGTCTATGATGTACTGTAGGTGACTTTTTTTCCCTCAGCAAAACATTAAAGACTTTAGCTGACACTGTTGCCCTTGGTCATTCATAAAATAAAAGACAATTGCAAGATGCACTATGAGAGTAACTGAACATTATTTATAACATCATTACCTTTAATCCACAGTTTCCTGACAGTCGCATGCTTGTTGTTGCATAACGAGTTACGAAAGTGTCAATCTGTGAAAAGTTTTTTTTATTGAGTTTGTGCATGCGAATGTGCCACATGCAATAATTTGGTTTTGAATGTAGTCCTCGGGGTCGCTGGAGAACACTCCCCATCATTCTAACTAACTACATATCCCATCATGCACTGCAGTCCCACACCAGTTCCAGATCACCTCTTGATTACACACTAACAGCTGGAGCTCATCTTAACTGATTAATTGGCCTATATACGCATACATACATACATACATACATACATACATACATACATACATAAACACACACACACACACACACACACACACACACACACACACACACACACACACACACACACACACACACACACACACACACACACACACACACACACACACACACACACACACATACAAATCTGTTGCTAAGTCTTGTTTCCCCAGTGTACATTACAAAGCATTTTCCTTTGTTGTCTTTTCGTGTTTTCGACCCCTTGTTTGTTTACTGTTTATATTGTTTTGTCGCCTGCCTTGACCTCTTCACCAGTGACTACAATTACTTTTTTGGATTTTCCTTATGCTACCGTTTGCTCCAGAATTAACCTTACCTGCCTGACTATTCGTAATTAAATCTGCATTTGGATCCTCACCTCTGTTGCCAACCCCAGTCTCAATGAATAGTCTTTTTGTTTGTTTGTTTGTTTGTTTACACTTTATTGTCCCCAATGGGAATATTTGTCTTGGACTCTAGACTCCCATTTGCATACACTGAACAAAAAACAGATATCAAAAACACAAATATTCAATAATCGACACAAATATTACATAATTAAAAATCTAATTGATGTAGGTAAAAAGATTTCTTAAAACGATTGTATCTGCACACAGGCAACCTGTATCGTCACCCAAAAGATAGTTACTCATACTCACAAAATAAACTGTGCGAGGGGTCAGCTAATAGTTTAATAGCTTCATCCCGAACTGATTGCTCAGCGAGATTGCAAGAATCAGTATTCCGTTTTCCCAATGATTCTCATGGCTGTCTTCACCAGCCCTCCAAGCTTAGCTTTAGATTGAACTGTATATTTCCATACCACACAGTAAATCCATAGCGTATTATGCTTTCAATCACAGCTTTGTAAAATAAAAACATAACTTTTTGCTGTACCCCAAAAACTCTCAATCTCCGTAAAAAAAAGTGCAATCGCTGCTGCGCACAAGAACAAACACTGTCTACATGTGGACCCAAGGTAAGCAAGCTATCTACGCAAACACCCAGATATTTTATTATTTATTCATTAAACGAAACACCAAAAGACCAGATCCAGCAAGCTATATATATATATATATATATATATATATATATATATATATATATATATATATATATAAAATAAAATCCATAAACATATAAAAGGTCCATAAATATTTGGACATTGAGACAATTCTAACATTTTTGGCTCTATACACCAACACAATGGATCTGAAATGAAATTGTCAGCTTTAGTTTGAGGGTATTTACATCCCAGTCAAATGAAGGTTGTAGGAATTACAACAGTTTGCATATGTGCCTCCCATTTGTTAAGGATCTAAAAGTAATTGGACAGAATAATAATCATAAATCAAACTTTCACTTTTTAATACTTGGTTGCAAACCCTTTGCAGTCAATTACAGCCTGAAGTCTGGAACGCATAGACATCACCAGAAGCTGGATTCCATCCCTGGTGGTGCTCTCCCAGGCCTCTACAGCAACTGTCTTCAGTTCCTGCTTGTTCTTGGTGCATTTTCCCTTCAGTTTTGTGTTCAGCAAGTGAAATACATGCTCGATCGGATTCAGTTCAGGTGATTGAATTGGCCATTGCATAACATTTCACTTCCTTCCCTTCAAAAACTCTTTGGTTGCTTTTGCAGTATGCTTTGGGTATTGTCCATCTGCACTGTAATGCACTGTTCAATGAGCTCTGAAGCATTTGGCTTGATATGAGCAGAGAATATTGCCTGAAACACAACAGAATTCATTCTGGTGCTTTTGTCATCAGTCACATCATCAATAAATACAAGAGAACCAGTTCCATTGACAGCCATACATGCCCACGCCATGTCATTACTACCACCACGCTTCACTGCTTATGATCATGAGCAGTTCCTTTCCTTCTCCATACTCTTCTCTTCCCATCACTCTGGTACAAGTTGATCTTTATCTCATCTGTCCATAGGATGTTGTTCCAGAACTGTTTTAGAACTGTTCAGCACTTTTTTAGAACTCTAATCTGGCCTTCCTGTTTTTGTGGATCATCAATGGTTTACATCTTGTGGTAAACCCTCTGTATTCACTCTGGTGAAGTCTTCTCTTGATTACTGACTTTGACACAAATACACCTACCTCCTGGAGAGTGTTCTTGATCTGGCCACCTGTTGTGAAGGGTGTTTTCTTCACCAGGGAAAGAATTCTTCAGTCGTTCACCACAGTTGTTTTCCGTGGTCTTCCAGGTCTTTTAGTGTTGCAGAGTTCACTGATGTGATCTTGACTGATAGTGACAGCTCTTTGGATCTCATCTTGAGACTTGACAGTAAAAGATTCCAAATGCAAATAGCACACTTGAAATAAACTCTGGACCTTTTATCTGCTCATTGTAAATGGGATAATGAGGGAATAACACACACCTGGCCATGGAACAGCTGAGAAGCCAATTGTTCAACTACATTTGGACCCTTAACAAGTGGGAGGCACATATGCAAACTGTTGCAATTCCTACAGCGTTCACCTGATTTGGATGTAAATACCCTCAAATTAAAGCTGACAGTTTGCGGTTAAAGCACATCTTGCTCGTTTCATTTCAAATCCCTTGTGTTAGTGTATATACATTGTGTTGGTGAATCAACTACAAAATAAAGGCAATTGTAAGATATAATATGCTCCAAAGCAAAAAATAAAAACAAAATAGCAATTACATTTTTTAAACTGTATTTGATGCATGTTTAAAACGTCACTGCATGCTAGTTCAAAAATCAATGACAAACAGAAATCAGTCTGAAAAGTAAACATGGCGGCACTTTAAAAATAATGCATTGGTATGAGCCATCCATCAACCTGCTGTTCAACCAAGCAGTGCATTGCAAGTTTACCTGTTTGGGAGGCAATTTCCACTTGGCGGTGTAGAAATTGCACAGCACTTCACCTTTGAAGAGATACAGAAATAACGATGGAAAGAAAAACACAACTCCAGCTTGCGGCATTTAAAAAAACTCTTTAATTTATTTACAAACGGCAGAGTTTTGGAGAGTGGATTGAAAGATTGTCATAAAACATTTGTCCATCTGTGAATTGCAGAAAATTGCATTGTACGTTTGTCAAAAAACAACTAGCATGCACGATATTCTCAGAGTCACCAAAATAGATTTGATTATAAAATATAGCTCTCAGTATAAACATTAGACTCGTTTGTAAATCACCAAAGCGGTCTTTTTGAATTCAACGGTGTAACGATTCTCAAATACTATACATTACATGTCTTCAGATGACGCCTCGATGAGCTAAAACAGCTACTTTTCACATTTGCAAAAATAGATTTAAACGTCTATTGCTCCTTATTTCTGGAAATTTGATGTTCAAAGCATCCAAACACAAGCCCGCCCAGGGTGCAAATGTTTTGCTTGCAACAAACCAGATTAAGAAAAGCACACACAGACAAATAAAAGACGCTTTTAAGAAGAAGAAAAAAAAGAGTTGAAACCTTCCTGAAAAAATAAATGAAAGAAAAAAAAAAGAAAGTGATTGGAAAAAGTACTGGGTTGAAATGAGCTACAAGCATCAAGCTCCTGACACACATTTCAATACCATGCATTCTTTTATACTAAAAATCCAGTAATTAATCGAGCACCTGTTATGGCAAACCTTTAAAAAAAATTGCTTATGAACCACAATAGTATCTATTTTCTGTTACTAGAACTTTTTGGACATCTATTCTAGTACTCATATGTTGGCTTCGAGTGCTTATTCTTTACGTACTAGTTTAGGTTTTATTTATTAGGCACTAGTACTCATTCATTAGACAACAATACCTACTAAACAAACTTCCTATTAACTTACTTATACTAGTAGTAGTTATTCATTTGGGACTAGAGTGTTTTAACCTATTTTTAGATTGCTAGTACTTAATAGATACTAGTAGTCTACTTATTAGGGATGCTCCGATCAGGGTATTTGCAGCCGATATCAAGAACCGATTCTGATGCTTTAAGTTTTATAATTCATAAAACACATTTTCCCTTGAAGTATGATACTTAAGTGGAGATCTCGCTTTATCTGAGAGAATAAATGAAGGATGCTGCATATAATCACTTAAACATGTCTCTTTTAACCATTCAGGTGTGGACATGTCATGGTCAGAAGCAGCTTTACAGAAAATAGTAGATAGCAAAGATTAGGCATGGGTCGATATAAGATTATGAGGGTATGATACCCTTGGATATAAATATCACGGTTTGACGGTATTGTGATTACTGCTCTAAAATATATTCTTTTAAAATGTCTGGGTAAAAATAACAATAACTTTTGCCCCCATCTGAACACAATATATTTTATTTTGAGAAACATTTAAAATATTTAACAGTAAACATGTCAGGCATTGACTTCTGCTGTCTTTATTTGTTTCTAAAACACAGATTTCTTGACAATTTAAAATGGCATTTTTGGATATCTTTCCTGCTGGAGATACTGTTGTCCTAAAACACTTTTAAAAACATGATAAAAAAATCTTACATATACCATAGGAACGGTATAGCAGAAAATTTTGACTGTTTAAAACCTTGACTTTCCAAACAGATGATTGCAGATAAAAAAAAAAAAAACTGGTAAGAAAAATTACTAACAATGCAATTTGGAAACATTGCAAATGATGGAAGAAGAATTCAACGTGTGTGAATCAAGAAAACGTTTAAAACGCATATTTCATAGATAAGAAGTTAAAATGCACACCTACAAATTCATTACTTCTTTTCTAAAAGGAAATAAACTACTGTTTATTGCAATTAGTAAAGTGAACTATATTGTCAAAAACACAGAACTTTCAGTTCTTATGTGTAAAAAGGCCTAAATAGATGCAAGGTAATTGAAATATTTTGCTAACAAATATCTCTAGCTAACACAAACACTTAAAATCAGTTTGTGAGATTGGAGATCAGCGACTACCGATCATAGACTGTAAAAAATATGGACGTAGTATCCGTGACGTCACCCATAGGTTTCTGAAGAGTGTGAATGAAGCTATAAGTGGGTGTGGCCAACTGGCGCCATTTTGTTCGCATGTCATCTCTCCAACCGGGGGTAACCAAATAAGGGCAAAGAGGCGGAGCTACAGGCATCTGCTAGCATTCTGCTTAGACAGGCTTTTCTTTGGGAGAAACGCTTAATACTTCATTACCTGCGATTCATTTGTGTTCTGACCACATGTGCTTGTTTGTATACTATGTCAATAAAGTGTTTAGACTTTTAAAAACACTGTTGTAATACATTGAGCCACTAAACATTGTTCTTATGACGTTTTTCTACAGGAGGAAAATGCGAATTACTTCCAAATAATTCTGTGCTAGTAAATGCAAGGCTATTTAAGAAATCCAGGCGTATGACAACGTTTCAGATGACGGTTCTATAGCCTACAGCTAATCAATCTGGAGTGCATTACAGTTCTGAAGAAAAATATAAATGATAATTTATCTTATATAAAACAAATACATTTATAGAGATGGTATAAGTATATAATTTCACTCAACTGGGAAATGGAGGCCACGTGAATGGTTTGTGAGCACAATTAAGTGCACACAGCATGCTATATTATCTGATAATTGTAAGAAATAATTCCAAAAGGCAATTGACTGTGTAAAGTCACATAAAACAAAACAAAAATATGATGTATATGCCGAGTTCAGCAGCTAATCAGCCAGAATCAGCTGAGGTGAAGTGACGGCAACCAGCAAGACCTAGCTGTCTTAATGCCGCCCTTAATTATGCAGACTTAAATGGATGAGTTATAAAAAAAAAAATTCACCCCCTCACAGTTGTCATGAACGGTAAATTAGCTATTTGAACCAAAATCGTTCTTTGTACCAGGCTGTAAAGACTTTTTTTCTGCTGTAAAGTTGGCCATTTTAACAGTGGGGTCAATAGAAATGTGCTCTACTATGGAGCCAGGACTAGCGGAATTTCGATGAATTGCAGTTTCGGTTATGTCCGTATTAGCTTCACGAGGTTGCCGATTGGTACCGATCGAGTCACTAAATGTGATTATCGGCCGATACCAATCTCCAGCCGATCGATCTGAGCATCCCTTATTATACTCTTATCTTATTAAATAAATAAGTACTTATTTTACACTTATACCTATTACAAATAAATAAGTTTTCATAAGATACAACTTAAAATTGATTACATACTAGTACTTATTTAGACTTTATGCAGAAACTTACTGATTAGCACTTACTAGCATTTTTTAAATATAATAGTATGTGTATGATTTACTAGCATTGATGAGACTTTTATTTTATTAGTAAGATTTTTTATTAAAACTACTGTGGCTGTTTTTGACTAGTCAAAACAACAATTAAAATAGTAACAAAACAGTTTTGACTATACAAGAAGATCTAGTACCTAATGACATAATAAATGTAATAGCTCAAATACATAGGGGAGAGCGGGGACAAAAGTAACAAAGCAATTTTCTCGAAGCCCTGACAACATTTGATTTCCATGCTATAACAGCACATTCAGCATGCAACCCTTGATGGAGCTGCCAAATATCAGTTGATTTTAGGACCATGTCCCACAGATAGCTCCAAATTTCTGATTTTAAGTGCAAAAAATTTATTATTGTAGTGGTTCTTTTTCCTCATTACAAGTTGTGTTTCTCTTTTCATGCATCACAGTAATGATAAATCTACAGGTAATTTAGTGCAGTAACACATCCTTGAGTTTGAAATGTCTGAGTTTTTCAGTTAAAGTAAACCAGGTTTAAATGACAAGAGTTCCTATGGAGACTTGTTATTTATGTCCCACTACTAATAGCCATGCCTTATTTTTCACTTCCACATTAGAGTTTTCAGTGTTTCCACTCCTATATTTTATAAGATGAATCCATATAGCCAATGATAATAATAATAAATATATATTCAAAAATTACAGAAAATTTGAACATTTTGCATTGTTGGATTGCTCTTGAAACATTTGATGGAAGTGAAATTTAAAATGAAAATGCAGTTTATCTATGTTTTTGCTAAAATAAAGGACAAAATATGTTTGCAGTTAAAATTAGGTCATAGTCAGTTATATTTAAAATAAACAAGCGAATATTGTTGAGTTACTTTTGATCCTCCCGTGTGTTACTTTCATCCCTCCCTATGGGGTCAAAAGTAACAATGTGCAACTTTTATTTAAAGAGAAGTTATACTGATACAAAATAACACCTGATTTTGAAAGACCACTGTTGTGAATTAGTAACCACAGAAAAAATATATTTCTGCTAAAAACATTATCTTTTAAAATGAGGTTTTCATGAAAAGTGTTACTTTCGTCCCCGCTCTCCCCTACTCAAAACTGAATAGTTGAGATTGCGATAGAATTGATATTGAACATTTTTCACTAGTAATAACAGAACAGTTACTAATGAATTAAGTACTGGTGTGTATATGAATACAAGCTGCTGGCATCTAAGAAAAAGTACTATTATTAAATAATAAGTACAAGTGTCTAATGAATTATGATATTTTAAAAGGGCACCTAAAGAATAAACACTAGTAGTTAATGAGAAACTACTCGATCCTAATGGAAAAGAAAGTACAACTGCCTAAAATATATGAAAACAGATACTGACAGGTTTGCAGATGAAATGTTAAGCTGCTTTCATTAAACAATATTAAAGTGAAATCGATTTGTTTTTAAAGCATCTAACGATTCAAATAAACCTGGAACAATAGGTCAATTCCTATAGATACAAAAGAACAGTTTACATTCTTCAACAAGTAACTTTGAGCATCAGGGCATAATTTATGCATAATTTCATTAACATTATCGATTAGCAAGATTAAATACGCAAAGCAAAACGGATAGCAGTTTTAATGAAAACACTAGGAGGTGACTGCTTCGTTCTTAATCATGAAAACAACAGAACACGCGGAAACACACATCTCTGGTCCTCTGGCGCCCTCTGTCGACTGTAAGCCCAAAGCGCATGAGCAACTCAACTACAGCAGCATTCAGTGCAGCGTAAACAAGTTATTACAGTCATATACACTATGGCACACTTAAAACACAAACTTCTTCCAATGCTAGAAGCTTTTAAACCAGATCACTTAAGTAACTCGGACAAGTTGCGATAAATTACTACCATAACTTTGGCTGTTCGAGTGATGTTAAACGTCACTGCTGTCTTTGTAGCGTGCCAAATAAGAAATCATTTCAGGATCGAATGAAACATCCAAAATGAACTTCTTACATGGCACTGGATGGAAAAATCCCTGAATTCAGCCTGTTTGTGAGACTATTGCTTTAAAAGGTTTACTTTGCATGGTCTCTCACAACACAGATCTACGATCTACACATAAATGAGCATCAGGCCAAGCCATTGCCAATATATTAAATAGATGACAGTTCTGTATACTCTCTTTTCATATATATATATATATATACTCTGCTTTCACATTTATTGAGAACTAAAATCAAAAACATGTACATGGCATAAAGTGTTATGTAGCAAGCAGTCTCTTTTTTTGCACAGCAAGCCACATCCGCTAACTTAAAGGGATAGTTGATGCAAAACATTTAAAGAATAATGACAATTAAAAGCAAATCATTTACTCACCCTCATTTTGTTCTCCCTATTTTTTTTATTAAAAAAACAAAGGTAATGTTATGCAAATGTATCAGCTGAGCTCAATTTAAATATCTGATTATTAAAACCACATAACAATAAAGTCTTATGAACTTAAATTGTTCAAGTTTAGACTCCGAAATAATAATAAACAAGAATATTCTGATCAACATCTCTTTTTTTGTGGTTCACAGAACGCCATGTGGGTGACTAAATGATTACAGGCGTTTATTTATTTATGTATTTATTTATTTTTATGTAAACTATTGTTATAATAAGTTACGAAAGTTGTATTGGGTGTGTTTCTTTATCAATCCTCATTCGAACATCCATATGTCAGCAGTGTAGCAGCATGCAGATCAGTGGTATGAGTTTTCACAATCATTCCAGGGTGAAGAAACCCGTGTAAAAATTCATGAGACCTGTCACTATGTCGTTGCCAATATAGAAAAGATCACAAAAACATAGCATTTTGATTTAAAATGTCTGTCAGAGAACTAAAGGTATGTTTTTTCTCTAAAATAGGTAGTTTCAATGTTGTTCTAGATGAATTATGACAATCTGCTGATGTCATAAATAGAAAGTGTTACAAATTCCGCAAGAGTCCATTCTACCTTAATGACATCCAGCGCTACTAAACTTGATTAACAATTTAAGAATTTTCTATGCTGATGTAAAAAGGATGTCTTTAAATATGATTGAAATGCCATTGGTCAAAATTTATCACTGAATACTCTGCAATTGTAAAAACTATTCCGTATTAAAAAAAATTGAATTCAGGTGGAATTCAGGTTTTTTTATTATTATTCACATTAAAAATAGCTCATTTTAACCAATGCATCAAAAAGACCTCATAATCTAAAATGTTGTGCATGAGGCTCTTAATTTATATAACAATATGACTTACACATAAAGCCGTGTGTTCAGGAAAATGTTTCAACTTTTGATACACACTCACTGAATTTTAATCTTGTTACTCTAATAGGTCTAGATCTATTGCTTCACTAGCGTACCTACTGGCTTTTATCTAGATAGCATACTTTGAATTGAACGACGAGACTTCTAAATGATAAAATCAAGACTAAAGGCTCGTACACACGGGACGATTTTTGTTTGCGTTTATCGTCAGCATTTTGAGACGTTTTTCCGCGATCAAACCTAATAAATTTTGGCGTTGAGCAGAAGAGTATGCAAAATCCCTCCTTGATGTTAGATGGCGCTTAATTAAAAACAGAAAGACCCTGGTGCACAGCGTGGCGCTACACAACTTTAAGCTTCTGACACCCGCTTGTAACACAGAAGAAGAAGAGAGAAAGTTCACACGCTTGCTGTTTAAAGTTACTGGCGATTCCAATAAGCATGGATGGTTCAAGCAGCAACTCTAGCGATGAAGAAATGATTATTGTTCACCAGTGCAATAAGCAGCTCCACGTTCATATCGCCGCTGGGCATCTTCTTCAACGTGCGCTCGCATTGACAGTTTTGTGCTTGTGCGCCCTAAAGTGCTGTTTACTGTAATTTTAGCAGCTCCGTGCACATTAACTAAACTGCCAATCTGATTGGTGGAGAAGGTTTTGACATGGCGTGTCAAAACAAAAAAACGAGCATGAGGCGTTTCTTAAAAAAATTACGCTTTTACGCCTGGCGTTTTGCGCGTTGGTGTACACGATCACATAGGCGCCCTTTATTTAGTCACAAGGTGTTAAGGCTGATTTATACTTCTGTGTCTAGCGCACGCATATGCTAGGGCGCAGCCTACGCGTGGACGCAAAGCCTTCGCTGTGGCCGTCGGCGTTGCTGACATGCACCTCTCAAAAAATATAACTTAACGTTGCAACGAAGCGTAGCGGAAGCTCTGTGATTGGTCGGCTTGGTATCGCTGACGAGTGTGGGCGGGGCAGAGAGCCACGTGAGTCCGTTGGAGCGAGTGTTGACAAGTGTGGAGTCCCGTGAAGAAGCTCCAGAAGAAAAGTTTTGTTTTGTGTTTACCTTATGGTTAAAGTTGTTGCACGTCCGCCGGTTCCTGCCTCAAAACGAGCGAGTTTGAGCAACTTGTACATTAAGGAAGCATTAAAAAAAAAAACAACCCCCAGCGAAGAAACTCGACACAGAGAAACATAAACACCTATTGCCAGCTAGCATTTCGGAAGTGTTATTGCAGAGGAACACAAATAGCATGCAAAAGTATAAATGCACGGCAACACGCAAAGCATGCGCCGTGGGTCACACCGATCACTCAACGCAAAAGTTTAAACCAGGCTTTAAAATTTGATGGAAAACGCGAGCAAAAAGCGTCCCGGTGTGAACGGGCCTTTAAACAACCGAAAAGATAGTAATATCAGTAAATATGAATGCTGTCTTCAAGTAAGGGCACCAGACCAAACAGGTAAGGTGTGCGAGCAAGATTCTAATATCACCACAGGACAATTTCGCATTTTTAGCGATGCACATTTCTGCGAATAAATCTTTCTAGGAAACCCGTAATAGTGTCTGATCTTTATCCCCAGCACCGATCGCATGAAAAACACACTGACAATATTGTCATTTAAACATGCAGACACGTATAATAAACTTATCTTCATCAAACGTAGGCCTGGCTCTTAGCTAAAGTCACTTTATAATGCAACATTGGCTGAATGGTTGAAAAACAAAAAATGGCCATGTTTTGCATACACCGAGTTCTTCCACACGCCTCACGGAGGCAGTGAATTTTCATACCTGTTCTCCAGCTGTCCCTCGCTCACCTGGTGAAACTAGCAGCAAAACAGCCACTCCTGTTTAAATGGCTGGAGAGAAGGAGCTGGTGAAATGCAGGATGGAGGTATGGATGGATCAGGAGCAGATGGAGCCAGGTGTGGAGGTCAGGGTGCAGACAGGTGTGGGCAGGCCGTAGAAGAGCGGGTCGGTCATGGGAAAGATGAGAAGGAGGAAGAGGACGACGCCCAGCCCGTAGAAGGAGAGGATGGTGAGGCGTTGCGAGTGATCCAGGGCCGTGCTGAGAGCGGGAAAACCCATGTAGTTGCAGAAGGAATGGCAAAGCACAGGACCCATCAAATGACCTGGAGAAAAGAGAAAAAGAAAAAAATTAGTTTGAATGATGTTACAAATCTGATTCAATTACATTTTACACAAGAAACTAAAATACATTACAATAAATAAATAAATAAATGCCTGGTAACAAAGAGTTTTCCCTCAACCAACTTCTAATTACAGATTATAAATATCAAGTAAGATGGTCATTGTTTGTGTTTTGTAAATACTAATAAACAGCCAATATGCAGAGATGGGAAGTAACGAAACACAAATACTTCGGTACTGTAATTTAGTTGATTTTTTTGGTATCAGTACTTTACTCCACTATTTATTTTTTGACAACTATCACACACCGTAGGTTACGCAGGCTAGTTAATGAAGGTTACTATGAGAAAGGCAAAGATGAATACACAGATGAGACAGGGAGATGGCGAATTTAACATGACTGATGCTTCCCCGGGTGATGCAGTGGCGCAGTAGGTAGTGCTGTCGCCTCACAGCAAGAAGGTCGCTGGTTCGAGCCTCAGCTGGGTCAGTTGGCGTTTCTGTGTGGAGTTTGCATGTTCTCCCTGTATTCGTATGGGTTTCCTCCGGGTGCTCCGGTTTCCCCCACAGTCCAAAGACATGTGGTACAGGTGAATTGGGTAGGCTAAACTGTCCGTAGTGTATGAGTGTGAATGAGTGTGTGTGGATGTTTCCCAGAGATGGGTTGTGGCTGGAAGGGCATCCGCTGCGTAAAAACATGCTGGATAAGTTGGCGGTTCGTTACGCTGTGGCGACTCCGGATTAATAAAGGGACTAAGCCGAAAAGAAAATGTATGAATAAATGAATGATGCTGTCCTTATTACACGGTTATAAGACACATTTTGCTCGATCAGATCACAGGTAAACAAGAGAGACACATTCCAATTGAAAAATATGCCATGTAAATGCTTAAGGCAGGGATGTCAAACTCAATACCTGGAGGGCCGCAGCTCTGCACAGTTTAGTTCCAACCCTAATTAAACACACCTGATCAAACTAATTGAGTCCTTTAGGCTTGTTTTGAAACCTACCAGTAAGTGTGTTGAAGCAGGGTCGGAACAAACCTTTGTGAATTAGTAACGGCTTCTGCTATTTTGAAGTCAGCTGCAGATGTGAATGAATGGTGGACGAAAGTAGTTCCTAATACAAAAGGGATTTTAGACTCTCTGTGTTTGATTTTCTTTTTTATATACACGATTGTGCCATCGAACTGTTGTATAAACACAATATCACACGAGTAGCAGTGCAATATGGCAATGCACCAGTGCTGATATACAGCCATATCACACTGCTACTCGTGTGATATTGCTCATATATATATATATATATATATATATATATATATATATATAATATATATATATACAGTTGAAGTCAGAATTATTAGCCCCCCCCCCTTGAATTATTTTATTCTTTTTTTAATATTTCCCAAATTATGTTTACAGATCAAGGACATTTTCACAGTATGTCTGATAATATTTTTTCTTCTGGAGAAAGTTTATTTGTTTTATTTTGGCCAGAATAAAATAAATTACATTTTTTTAAAAAACATTTTAAGGTCAAAATTATTAGCCCCTTTAAGCTATATATTTTTTCGATAGTCTAATGAACAAACCATTGTTATACAACTTGCCTAATTACCCTAACCTGCCTAGTTAACCTAATTAACCTAGTTAAGCCTTTAAATGTCACTTTAAGCTGTATAGAAGTGTCTTGAAAAATATCTAGTCAAATATTATTTACTGTCATCATGGCAAAGATAAAATTAGAAATGAGTTATTAAAACTATTATGTTTAGAAATGCGTTGAAAAAATGACAACTGAAAAGTCAATAGACAATTTTTGTGAAAACAGTCACAATACAAAGTTTAAAGGTATTTGTTTACACTATATTTTAAGGTGTCCTTGTTACAGTGTAACTATTCATTTAACTACAGAGTAATATTAATTACTTAGAGCTATAATGTGGGTTAAGTTTAGGGTTAGTTGCATCTGATTATGCATAATTAATTTGTATATTTTACACCTTAAGTCAATTAAGCCTCATTACTAAGATACAAATCACATATGCACCTGTCCTGATGAAAATAAAGGCTGTGTAAGCTCCAAATACTGCAGTGTAGGAGAACTGGAACACTGAAAAGGACACAAACAAACACAGACATGAGTAATTTAGTCTCACGGGCGGCACTACTCACAATAAGGATGACAGTAAACTAATGACTCGGTTACCTGCAGAGAGGAAAATCCCTGAGACAGTGCCCTGTCTGAACCGCAGGAGCTCAATTACATGGTGAAAATGAGCTGTAGTCACACACACACACACACACACACACACACACACACACACACACACACACACACACACACACACACACACACACACACACACACACACAAAGAGAGACACAGAGGAAGGAAAAAAAGGGATCTGTTACAACAATGGTCTACAAAGCAATGTGTATGAAACTCTAAACAGTTGTCATTTTTTCTTCAGTGGCTAGTCATGTAAACACATCAATACAGGGGAGTTTCCGAATGTAATAAATGAGTGGGATAACTTTGCAGGAATCGTTTGAAATGCTCAGGTTACCAATTAGCAGGTATCTAAGTAGTGCTGAGTGTCCACAAATACATCCCTCGAGATGCCTTTGTCGAATCGTCCAGCATTTGCTATTATTGCAGTAACCTTTATTAGACTTTAGTCAGCATGAAATTTAAATTCAGAATGTCTTGTTTATAAATGCATCATGATTCATCAGTTTCATACTAAATTTTATTTGAAAAATACATACTCTGTGTAGTCTTATAAATGCATTGTATTAAATTTTAAATAGTTTATATTATTATACACACCACCAATAATAAAGAGTGTGTAATAGTTTATAGCAGCCTAAGTTCCTTAAAAAACAAATAAGCATTTGTACAGCCATATAATAACAAGTCTTGTAATTGTGTTCACCTTTAAATTTTTTTTAAGGATAGCACACTTGGCATTGTTAAAAGATCTTTACAAAGCCATAGTTTTAGAGACATTTATCAGAACAATATTTCTTACCAAATAAAAAAATTATAACTTTCATATCATGATGCCAATATTTATCACAAACATATTTTTTTCTGTAAATTAAATAAAAATAATAGTTTATATATATTGACCTGGCATCACAGTGGCGCAGTGGGTAGCACGATCGCCTCACAGCTATAAGGTCGCTGGTTCAAGCCCTGGCTGAGTCAGTTGGCATTTCTGTGTGGAGTTTGCATGTTCTCCCCGTGTTCGCGTGGGTTTCCTCTGGGTGCTCCGGTTTTCCCCACAATCCAAAGACATGCGCTACAGGTGAATTGAGTAAACTAAATTGGCCGTATGTATGTGTGTGAATGCAAAAGTGTATGGGTGTTTCCCAGTGTTGAGTTGCGGCTGGAAGGGCATCCGCTGTGTAACACATATGCCGGATAAGTTGGCGGTTCATTACGCTGTGATGACCCCTGATTAATAAAGGGACTAAGCCGAAAAGAAAATGAATGAATGAATATACTGACCTCATTAAAATTCCTTTTTTACATTTTAAAGCAGGAGTGCCCAAACTTTTTCTTATGAAGGGCCAAAACCCGAACATGATTGAGGGTGTGGGTCGAAGGTAAATATACCAAACTCTAATTTATTAAAGTTGCCAAAAGTAACTTCATAACTTATTTAATACAGAAAAATAACTAGAAAACATTGCTTTATATTAACTAATGCAGCATATAGGTTTTAATTTTACAGTTAAAAACCACATTTATAACAGAATGGAGTAACATTAGTCAAGCTGCTTCTGTTTTTGCCCTGATTTGCTAGCTGATGTCTTCTGCAGTGTCCACTATCTATAGAGTGACTACTTTTATATTTAAAAAAATCTGATTTATTTACAATCATGTAACTAAAACATTTAATTTCAGTTAGCTTTTTTTGTGGTATAGCAATAAAACAAACAAACAAAAAGGTTATGTTAAACTAGATATGACGATCTCTGTTAAAGGCATTCGCTCCAACTCTTCCCATTATTCTTACTCTCTTCTCAGATGGGAGTCAAAAGTTACCATTGGCAAATTTGGCCCACCGGCCCTAGTTTGGACATCTCTGTTTTAAAGTATTTCCTCAAAATGTACCCATTCATATGTGATTATCTTTCTCAATTTATTTACAACTTCTGGGCAAAAGTTTGATTAAGAATATAGAAATAAACCCAAAAAAAATTTAATCAATGTTAATGAAATATTAAACACTAAACATTGTCTAAAAAAAGTGTTAACATTGTATTAGGCAAGTTGCTTCAATTAGGTAAGCCATTGGACAACAGTGGGTTTTGTTCCACTCTTCGAAAAAAAGTATTTCCTATTGGGGATAATAATTAATAACGACCATAAAAAGCTAAACTAAAAAAACAAGACTTTTTCCAAAAGAAAAAATATATTAGAAAATAATATCAAGATTTCCTTTCTGTTAATCATTTAACAGCAAGTGGTCAATACAAATTTCACAGGAGAATAATTTTGCTAATAATTTAGTATATTGTCATATTATCACAGCCTAACAATAAATATGACACACTCCTAGTCACCACTCACCAACACCAAAGAACAGTGGGCATGTGAAGATTGCGGTGGAGGGGCCGGCACAGGGCACAAGCATAGGAAGCATGCATGCCCGAAAAACCAGCTCCTCCGTCAATGGTGCCACAACCTGGTTCCTCAGCCAGCGCATGTCGCTCAGACACAGACTCCAGAAACATGGGTCTGCAAAGACATAACAGAGCAATCACTTTTACGACAACACTGACACTGAAGCAAGTTAAGTGAAGCCACCTTTATTCCTATAGTGATTTATACAATAGAACTGTCAAAGCCATTTTACATGGATGAACAGGCAAATAATTAAAGTCATATTTCATTTTTCAGGCAAGCAGCAGAATAGTAGTAAAACTTTGGTGTAGTTCTAGTTGATTTTAAAAAAATGTAGTTCAATACTAATGTCACTGTTAAAGATGATCCACCAACCGAGAAGCAAATCTGATTCTTTACAGCATTAAAGACCAGTCAAGTTTATTTTTCTTGCATAGCATGAAGACTTAGTATTGCACCATTTGTTAAAAAATAAATATTCACCTCCTACATGCTTTGGCTAAATGCCATCCTCATCTGTTTAATAACAATAGCTTATGGGGTTGTAAAGTACCCAAAAATGATACACTTTGATACTTTGGTTTTGGAGATGCGTTTCAGGACTGCTCACTAATACAGTATATCCCAACATAGATATATAAAGATTAGCTGAAACAGAAAAAAAGCTACTAACCAACTACAACTTTCATCCCATCAATGAACCCCCATGGGCAATCCATGGCTAACTGGATCAGAGGTCCCAGAAACAGCACCTGACAGGGAACAGAATCATAAAAACATAAAATACAACACAAACCTGCCAGATCAGGCATCCACTAAAAGAGAACTGCAAACTAAAGGTGTCTGAAACTTGGTTTAGGTTTTAGAAAAACAATTGTTTTCCGACTTTTCCTTACCATGGTCAGTAGCAATGGTAGAATGATAGCAGGAATTAACCCCTCCAAACGGATCCCCATAAGGGCAAATAGAGAGGGACCAGGCTAAGGGAGAAATCAAGCACATCTGATTAAGTCTGTTTCGCCATCCAATAAAGTTAACCAATACATAACATTTTATTTTATTTAAAACAAGACTGCATGATGCAGATTTTAATTAATATGATTAATTTGGCCAAGGCAAGTTTATTTATATAGCACATTTCATACACAGTGGCAATTCAAAGAAAAAATAAAAACAGATAATAAAAAAACAGATAAAAAGAGATAAAGGTGTGTTAAAACAGGTTATAAAAGAATGAAAAAGAAAAGAAAGACACAAAAGTGCGATCTGTCGGAAGTAGCACAGTGCTCATTCAGTAAAGGCACAGCTAAGCAGATGTGTTTTCAGTCTTGATTTGAATGTGCCTAATGTTGGAGCACATCTGATCATTTCTGGAAGCTGATTCCAGCAGCGAGGGGCGTAGTAGCTGAAAGCCGATTTACCCTGCTTTGACTGAACTCTTGGAATTTCTAGTTTATATGATCCTAAAGATATGAGTGATCTGTTTGTATCCTATAAGCATATCTGTAATGTATTGAGGTCCTAGGCCATTTAGTGATTTATCGACAAGTAATAATACTTTTAAAATATGTTCTGTATGTAACTGGGAGCCAGTGTAAAGACCTGAGGACAGGTGTGATGTGCTCTGATTTCTTGCTTCTGGTCAGAATCCTGGCCACAGCGTTCTGGATGAGCTGCAACTGTCTGACTGTCTTTTTGGAAAGGCCCGTGAGGAGGCCATTACAGTAATCCACCCTGCTGCTGATAAAAGCATGAACAAGTTTCTCTAAGTCCTCACTGGAAACAAAGCATCTGATTCTTGCAATGTTTTTGGCCAGTCTCAATTCTTTACAACAATGCTGTCCTAAGATTTTTTATTCCCTTTTAAGTCCATTATGAATGAAATTTCAGATGTACACATGGCTAAACACTAAGATTTTTTTATAATGAAATAGATTTTTACTTTATTTTTGCTACATTAAAAAAAATTCTTAGCCACATATTTGAAATAATGTGTCAAAACAAGCAAGCTCTACTTGTAAACATGTACTTTTTTCAACATAACATTCTTTTTTTTTAAATTGACAAGTTTTTAAAACTTTAATAAAGTAATTGTATCCACAACAGGTAAGTGTCCTCACCAGGTAACTATAAATGCATTGAGATCCTTTAAACAAATGTTATTGTAAGGAATATAATTAAACCATATTGGTAAATAGGTGTAAATAATTGATAAAAGTTCTACTGAGATGGATTGTTGTATCGGCCCAATTGACTAGATGTACATAGACATATGAAGAATTAATCCCCGTTTAAAATTATTTAAGACCTACAAAACAATATTTCAGTAAATGTAAGATTTTGTAAGGCCTAAAATTTAGTTTTTTAAAACGTAAGGCTTTTAAAGACCCTGCGGACACCCTGATGTTGGAAACCGGTAACCACTGACTTCATAGTATTTGTTTTTCCTACTATGAATGTCAACAGATAGAGGTTTTTAAAATTCTTCAAAGTATCTGCTTTTGTGTCATTGTGACTGTGAGTAGATTTTTATCTACTGGAGTGAACTATCCCCAAAGGGACCAAAATAAACACATACAATAAACAAAACACAGAGGTTGTTGCAGTAAACTACCTGGATGCCTGTGAAGTCTTTCCATGCCCACACAAACACTGGAGAAAGAGCAGATACAATCAGTACACTGGTGAAGCGCCTCTTTATCACTGCAGGATGATCCCTGTAAATACAAACAAACATAGCTGTTTAATGACTTCCATAGTGGCACCATCAAATTATGTTTCACGTAACAAAATGATTGAGGTAAAGTTGGCTTTATATTCACTCATTCTGACACTCTCTTTAACAATGTTATTTCGGAAAAGTATTTGTAGCCAATTTTAAATAATGAACTCGTATTAGCAGCCAATTACTCTCAAAGTACAACATTGTTCACAGTCAAGTAAATAGTGCTAATGTTGTATTGAAGTCATATTTACATGTGATTTCAGACCCAATATTCAAAGTATCATGGTAAACAATATAGGGAGCATGTCACAAGCTGTCACTGAATGAATGTGCGACTATAAAACCAACTTTACCTCAATAACAAAATGAATATTGAGGTAAAGTTGGTTTTATATTCACACATATGGATGTTCTCCGTAATAATATAATTTCACCAAAACATTCTTTGCAAATTCTAAATAGTGAACTCATATTAGCAGCTAAAATGACTATCAAAGTACAACATTGTTTACAGTCAAATAAATAGTGCTAATGTTGTTTTCAAGTCTAACTTACGTGTGATTTCCATGTGTACCATGGTAAACAATATAGGAAGCATTTCACAAGTTATCACTGAACGAATGTTATAATATAAAACCAACTGTACCTCAATAACAAAATGAATGTTATACATTTGCCTCCTTCTCTCATGATCAGTTAAAAGGTATCGGCAAAAAATTAACAGATAAAGTTGCAGAGAAATGAAAAAAGAAATCAAAAATAAAACATGTCATTCGAATGTTTTAAAATGCTTAACATGAAAAAAAGCTTAACCTGGCTTAATGTATCTAAACATCAACCAGAGAAACACAAATTTTTGTCAAACTTCACTTGTAATTAACCCTAACTACTTTAAAAAGAGCGAGCCCCGATTCTATATATAAAGTGAAAAACATCACGTTAAGTGTTTTATCCCCATTGAAGTCTATTATAAGAGCTTAATGTGGTTTAACTTAACAACATCCGGAGACTATAAATATTTCTATAAAAATATACTCAATAATCACTTTTTGCTGTTAAAAGAACAAGCTTTTATTCTAGTGTATCAAGTGAACACTTTACGCAATCTCCCTATAGACCATTTTGAGGGATGTAAACAAAAACAATGGTCCCAACGGATTTCTTGTTTTACATTTTTAATTTCTGTTGACTCCGAGAATCCAAAAAGAGCCACATATTGATAAATAATGTTATGACAGCTGTTTTAACATTAGGGTATGGTTGAATTGCCTCTTGTTACAGTTATGAAATAGTTTAACAAGCAGGGAATGTTCATGGGCCAATGGACATGACCACATTGAAATGGTCAATAGAAGTCCATTATAAGAAAACATTAACACCGACCAGGGAAACCCAAATTTCTGTCAAACTTTACTTGTGATTAACACTAACTATTGTTAAAAGAACAGCCCTAATTCCATAGATAAAGTGAACAACACACGTTAAACATTTTCTCCCCAATTGAAGTCCATAACAAGGAAAGGCTTAACGTAACTTTACAACAACCGAGGGAAACCAAATGTTAAAAAGGTTGTTCATAAAATCAATTTTTATTTATAATAGAGTAACCCTTGCTGTCAAAAGAATGCACTTGAGAATGTCATTGACATTCCCACAACAACATGGGGGAAAACGCTTGACACAATATTATCGACTTTAGCTGTGGAAACAGGACTCATTCTTTTGCTAGTAGTTAGTGCTAATAACGAGTAAAATTTGTTAAAAATTAGATTTTTTCCCCGCTTGTTGTTTTTTCCCCGCTTGTTGTTAAGGTACATTAAGTCACGTTAAGCATTTTATCCCCACTGAAGTCTATTTTAAGAGTTTAATGTGGTTTTACTTAACAATATCCGGAGACGATCAAGTTTCTATAAAAATATACTCAATAAACACTTTCTGCTGTTAAAAGAACAAGCTTTTATTCTGGTGTATCAAGTGAACAATATCACTTTAAGCATTCTCCATATAGAAGTCCATTATAAGGAAACCCTACCTTAACACCGACCAGGGAAACCCAAATTTTTGTCAAACTTCACTTGTGATTAACACTAACTATTGTTAAAAGAACAGCCCTAATTCCATATATAGTGAACAACACACGTTAAACGTTTTCTCCCCAATTAAAGTCCATAATAAGGAAAGGCTTAACGTAACTTTATAATAACCTAGGAAACCAAGTGTTAAAAAGGTTGTTCATAAAATCTAATTTTATTTACAATAGATTAACCCTTGCTGTCAAAAGAATGCGCTTTCATTGATGATGTTTTCATTGACATTCATGTTACGTTTTTATTGACATCCCTACAACACCATAAGGGAAAAGGTTTGACACAATATTGTTGACTTTAGCTGTGGAAACAAGGCTCGTTCTTTTGCTAGAAGTTAGTGCTAATAACAAGTAAAATTTGATAGAAAAAACTTAATGTGACTTACCAAATTTCTTATGAAGTGACATTGTTTACTTCATCCACAAAAATAGGGATTGATCTTTTGCTGGTAAATCACGAGTAAAATTTGATAGATTTTTGGTGTGCCCAACTTGTTGAAGTACATCAAGCCATGTTAAGCCTTTTCCTCTTAAAATGGACTTAAAACACATAACGTGAAAATTTTTACTCACTACAAATTAGAGCTCATTCTTTTGATATCAGAAAGTGTTTGTCACGAGTAAAATTTGATAGAAATTTTATTTTCCCCAATTGTTGTTAAGGTACATTAGGACAGTGTTTCTCAACCATGTTCCTGGAGGACCACCAACACTGCATGTTTTGGATGTCTCCTTTGTCAGTCAGAGACATAAGCTCTTATAATGGACTTAAATGGGGAAAAACGCTTAACGTAATCTTTTTCACTTTATCTATGGAATTGGGGCTCACTCTTTTTAAAGTAGTTAGGGTTAATTCAAATTTAGGTTTGACAAAAATTTGTGTTTCTCTGGTTGATGTTTAGGTACATTAAGCCACGTTAAGCTTTTTTCACGTTAAGCTTTTATGAATGTCCCGATCCAAAACGCATTTAAACATTAGATTCAAATACTATTCACAAATACTACTGTAGATTAACAAAATCGATTTTCAAACGATGATATGTAAGAGTAAAATCGACCGTTGTGTTTACCAAATTGCTGTCTAGGTAGGGAGCTCACTAGGTTTTGTGACACAGCCAAAGACTTCGAACTATACCTTGGTAAATCGCTTTTCCAGACGTATAAACTTCCAACATAGGAGCACGCAAGCAGCAAACAGGATAGAATTGACACCCAGCAAAGTCCATCAGGAACCGACGCCACATTAGCATGTAGTTGTTCTGAATGAAAACTTGGCATCGAATCATCTTCGTCGTTCATGGCGACACCGACAGGGGCTAAAATCCACTAGACGCGCTAAGAAATCGCAGGTGTGGGTGACACATTAAACACCACACGCGTGGTTTTGTTTTTATCCTATATAAGTGTGTACGTCCACAATGGAGGGTACTCTGGAAAGAAGCTGAGAAGAGACTGTTTTGGCGCCAGAGAATGACGCCATCAACCTGAGACGATCCTTCTGGCCCATATTTCCTTTTTTTTTTTTTTTTTTTTTTTTTTTTTTTTTTTTTTTTTTATTATGCATTAGTAATTTACAAATACAGCAAAAACAGGCAACAAATAAAAATTCCAAAGATAATTAAAAAAAAAATAATAATAATAAAAAAAAAAAAAAAAAAAAAAAAATACATGGAAGACATTCACAAGACGCCAAAGACAGATTCATAATAGCTTACAATAGATTGAGCTTTTACATTTTTTACAGTTTTGAGAGACTTCATTAACAGAATAAGTTTGTTAACAAAAACCTTGTATAATGGAGGAGATTTTGAAAGTCTACATTTGTGGATAAAGAATTTACCATTTAAAATAATAAAATTGACAAAATTGTTAATTTGTTTATCACCATTTTCAAAATAACAAATAATTTCTTTTGCATTCAATGTCATCAACATATTATTTTTAGCAGAATAATCAGAAAAACAGTCTTTCCAAAATAATTGCACAATCTGACAATCAACAAATAAGTGACATAATGATTCCTCACTGTTTTTACAAAATGAACATTCCTTCTCGATATCTAAAAATTTGGAAAGTAACACGTTGGTTGGGTATACTTTATGTAAAATCTTTAAATGAGTTTCTCTTACTTTATTTGAAATGCAAAATTTGTATGGTAGCAGCCATGCTTTTCTCCAATTAACTTCCCATAACAAAGAATTCCAATAAAATTTCCCTCTTGGAATAACTCTATTTTTATTGTTAAATGCTTGCCTTATGTCTTTATTAGTACATTTTTTGTCAAATATATTTTTACCATTTATCAGGAAATTACATTCTTTATTTTCTATCTTATAATAGGTCAAATGACTGCACATTAAATTAACAAGTCCAGAGGGGATAGCTTTGATCACTTTCGAAAATTCTTTAAATTTAACAGGAAAATTGAACTTAGATAAAAATGATTCATATGAATAAATCCCTAAAGATGAATCAAATAAATCACTTACATATACCAACCCATATTCCAACCATTTTTCCAGAAATAAACTCTTTCCTTTAACAGTAATCAATTCGTTATTCCAAATTTTCATTCTGTGAGGAGAAAAATTATGCACAAAGCAGAGTTTCCAAGCCAAGAGTGCTTGCTCATGAAATTTAGATAATTTCACTGGTAATTTGGATGGTGAAAAATTGCAAGTCAAAAGAAACTCAAGACCACCCACCTTCTTAAAGACACCGTGTGGAATAAAAAACCATAATGAATCAGGGTCAATTGCACATTTTTTTATCCAATTAATTTTGAAACAATTGTTCATAACTATATAATCTAAAATCTCAAAACCTCCATTGCATTTCTTCTCTGCCAATATTGAATTTTTAAGCTGGTGATGTTTGTTTTTCCAACAAAAATTTACTAATAATTTATTAATTTCTTTTCCAACAGAATTAGGAATAAATAAAGACAGTCCTGGGAAAATAAATCTGGACAAGCCTTCTACCTTTGTTAATAAAATTCTACCTAACAAGGAAAGATCCCTTCTTAACCAGTTGTCAAAAATCATTTTTGTTTTTTTAATTTTGTTGTTAAAATTAAGTTGCTGCCTCATTAATAAGTTTTTGGATATAAAAATTCCTAAATATTTTACACATTCTTTAACTGGAATATTAAACAACAATTGGTCACCAGAATCATGCACCGGAAGAATCTCACATTTTTTAAGATTTAAATGAAGACCTGAGGCATTTGAAAAAACGTTAACTAAATCAATTGCAGTTTTAATTTGACACTTATCTTTCAAAAATAGAGTTGTATCATCTGCCAATTGTGATATTTTTATTTCTCTATCAAATAAAGTTATGCCATTTAAATTTGGATTTATAATTATACTAATTGCTAATAATTCCACAACAGTCAAAAACAAAAATGGAGAAATTGGGCAACCTTGCCTCACGCCCCTATTGATAAAAAATCTTTTAGTTGTATTGTTCTGTACTATAACTGAACTGTTGATTCCTTTATAGAACATTTTAACAGTCTGAATAAACTTATTTCCAAAACCAAACATATGTAAACCCTGTAACAGAAATTGGTGCTCAATTGTGTCAAATGCCTTATAAAAATCAAGGAACAAAATAAGTGCCTCTGAATTGACAAATTGTTTATAATCTAGTAAATCTAGTACCAGTCTAATATTTGAACTTATATGGCGTTTTGCCATAAAGCCAGTTTGGGATTCATTTATTATGTCACTTAAACCACTTTTTAATCTAGTAGCATAAACCAGGGCTAATATTTTATAATCAACGTTTAATAAAGTGATTGGTCTCCAATTGTCTATTATTAAAGGATCTTTATCTGGTTTTAAAATTAAACTAATAACACCTTGTTTCATCGTTGAACTCAATTCTTTCTGTTCTAAACATTCTTTATACATATTGAGTAAAGGATTTTCTATCAGGTCCCAAAAAGCACAATAAAATTCCACAGTTAATCCATCTGTACCAGGGGATTTTCCTTTTTTCATGGAGGAAAGCGCTTTAGAAATCTCAGATTTGGAAATATCATCCTCACAATATTCTCTGTAATCATTAGAAACTATTGGAACAAAAGGTTCAACTGTTTGTAAAAAGTGTCTTATTTTTCCATTGTCAGTATTAGAAGTATAAAGTGTTTCGTAAAATGTAAAAATAAACGATGTTATATCTAAAAGGTTATTGGAAGTACTTTCATTTATTTTCAGGGATGAAATAGAATTTCTATTATAATTCCTTTTCTCAAGAGAGAAAAAATAGCTAGTATTTTTTTCTCCTTCCTCTAACCATTTGGCTCTTGACCTCACATATGCACCTTTAGCTAATTCAGTATACAGTTTATCTAATTCTAAATTTAGAGAATATAGTTCAGATTTGTTGTCAACTGATAGAGAATTTTGTTTAAGTAAAGAATTAAGTTTATCAGTTATTTCTGTAATTTTTTTAAGTTTGTTTTTCTTTAATTCTTTACCTCTTTTCATAGCAATTATTCTAACTTTAAATTTAAAGAGTTCCCACATTTGTGTATAATTTAAACAGTTATCTTTAAAAACATTTGCCAACAGTTTGATTTGTTCCACAAAGTGACTGTCAGAAAGTAGGGTGTTATTAAATTTCCAATATCCGCGAACTGAACTACCTTTACACCCATCAAAAGATATCGATATTAATTTGTGATCAGATAGAGGGGCACAAATAATTTTAGTTTCTGAAACATGTTGAATTAAATCATGTGGAATTAGCCAAAAGTCTATTCTTGATTTTAAAGAAAAAGAGCTATTACTCCAAGTATATTCAAGGGAATTGGGGTTCAAATATCTCCATACATCTAGAATTTGCAACTTGTCAGTTATAAAGGAATATAAATCTGAAAATGTAGAACTAGTAATTTTAGAGGGGAAACGATCAACAGCATCATTTGGAGTATCGTTGAAATCACCACCTATAATTATCTTTCCTTCTTTGTACTTCTTCTTTAAATCTGTTATTGTATCACCAATCTTTTTAAACAGTTCTAAATTATGTGTTCTGACATTATATCCGTAGACATTGCAAATTATTAATGTAGAGTTATCCAATTTAACAGTCAATATAATCCATCTTCCATTATCTGAACGAAAAGTTTCCACAACTTTGCCTTTAAACTTATTAAAGAAAATTGCTACGCCTGCTGAGTGATTGGATCCATGACAAAAAATGGCATAATCTCCCCATTGAGTTTTCCAGAAATTAGAATCAGAGTCACATGAATGAGTCTCTTGAAAAAAAAGAACTTGAGCTTCTGTGTGTCTCCCAAAAAGAAAAATAGCCTTTCTTTTAACAGCGTCGCGAATGCCTCGAACATTTAAAGAAATTAACTTAAACTTACCGAACCTGTAGTCAGAAATCTCTAAATAGAACTAATTAACAAATATAAAATAAAATTACCTTTGGGTAAAGCTAGTAGGATTGAGAAAACATGAAACATTAATTACTTCAAATTTTAGTTAGTTGCATCGTTCCCGATAAGATTTGACAGCCCGTGCAGTTGTCAGCATCTCAGGTGTCAGGGACACTGACACGCACTCCTTCGATGAAGGCAAATCCTCCTCGGAAGCCGGCCTTCTTGCCCTCATCTCTCGCTTGTTTCACCAGTGGCCATGCTCTTTTCCTTGCGGCTCGTTCCTCTGACGACAAATCTTCCTTGATTTGTAGCTCGTTTTCTTTCAAGTACGAATTCTCTTTAGCATCTCTCCACACCGTATCTCGGTAAAGACGCATGGCAAACTGTGCAATTATCACTCTGGGGCGACCGTCGCCTCTTTTTTGTCCCAGTCGGTGCACCGAATCCACGACATCTGGGAGTTTGTGCGCGATCTTTGGCGATACTTTGGAAAAGATCTTGATAACAGCCTCTCTTACATCATTCTCCTTGTTCTGCCCAGTCTCTTTTACACCGTAAATCCTGAGGTCCCATCTCCTTTTATAATTCTGCATCCCCATGCATGTGTCTTTCAACTGCTTGTTTTCTTGTTGTAACATGGTGACATTTTTTTCCAACCGTAAAATCTTCTCTTTGTGCGATGTACTCTCTCTCAGTAATTCACTTACGGTGGTAGAAAGAGTGGTGATTGAAGATGCGGTGTTCTCCAAAACTCTCTCCATGGACTCCACTCTTTGAAATGTCCCATCACATTTTGATGTGAGTTCAGCCACAGCATTAATGAGTGAATCAATTTTCTCATCAATGTTCATTTTTAATTTTCCTTTTTTTCCCGGTGGGCTTTTGGTCGGAGTGTAAAGAAGTGTATCTGTTATTTCGTCGTCCGTTTCGGCGCCACTTGTTCTGCCTTTCTCCTCAGTTGCCATTTCTATATCTTTAAACACGACTTTATCTCTATTCCTTTTTTTACCCATCTGAGCATAATCTACACACGACATAAAAGAGATAAGTTCAATTTCTTTCGGGATTTTTAAGTTGTTTCATGTTAATCTCTGAAAAGCCTGACGACACCACTCAAAACGTGTCCGTTTGGATGAACGCCATCTTGGCCTCCACGTCGGCCCATATTTCCATTCACAACTCATGACAGCTGATGATGGTGCACTGTATGTTGAATGGGGAGAAAGAAAACGACGGACTATTTAGGAAACACATCACGACCCGCTGATACATTGCAAGCTTTATTTTGTGGCTGCAGTTCATGGTTGCAAAAAGATATTTTTAATTGTAAATATTTAAATATTTAAAAAAATATCAAATTTAACTATCAGTAGATTTTTTGACAAAATATTCAATGTGCACCATACTGTGCATATATATGGAGGTTTTATAATTTAAAAAAAAATTAAATGGAAAAAATAAAAATATACAAATAGCATCACAATTAAATATTAAATCAATTTATAAGTATTCATATATCTTATTTGTTTTTACTTTGAAGACTCTAAATCAACTTTAAAGGCTGTTTGAAATGTAAAATTTACCTAATAATAAAAACAAATCAATAACTGAATGAATTTGAATGATAAATCTAAGATGAGAGTACAATTGATGTTAAAGAAACATTATACAGTTTTTCTCAGTGGCTTTGGTGCATTTCTCACAACACTATTTACATTTGCACAACAGTTAATGCATTTCTCAAAACAATTAGTCATTTGTGCACATCACAGTAGCAGTTTCTCATTCCTTTCAACAAATTACAAATGCTTTAGGACATGCATCGATTGTTTTCATACAACTCTCTGCTGTTTGTAACATTATCATTTGCTTATGTCATGTCAGTCAAAATTAACTAAACTTGTGGATGCTGAATAGTCATTCCATATAAAACTAATAGTCCTCATTTCATTACTTGAGTCATTACATACAAAAATGTTGAACTAGTTGTCAAAATCTGTCAAGCTAATTTTATTTAAAAAATTTTAATCTTTTTTTTTCTGAAAATGTCTCCTAAATTTAACAATTTGATGAATGATTTACAGAGCTGTGTATGTTGTAGGTTCAGTTCCAATATGTACTGCAATATTGTTTACAGTTGTGCACAGCTCTACCCAAAGGGAGTTTTTGTTTGTTGTAAATAAGGGTGTATTTATTCTTTTACACAACGCTGTGAGTAAATTAGAATGGCAAAAAGCAAATGCAGTAAAAATGTGAAACACACATATTCAGTGTCTTGTACTCAGATACCTCACTAAATGCAGTGATGTCTAACTTTACTGTAGTTTTCAAATGGCTGTGCAAATAGTATATAGGGCTGTCTTGAGCATTTTCGGTGTCACCAAAATCTGACTTTTTTACATTGGAAAATATGTACAGAGTAAACTGTCATAATGAAAACATGACAAAGCCATTTGACTATCTTGTTCATAAACAATGGTGTCAGGACTTTTCATCTTGATGACATTGACAGTTTCATTGACATGAATACTTGCTTTTGAGGAATGAGCTCTCCATTTTGAGCAAGTGACGTACTTTTGCAGGTTATCAACTAGGTTTTGCAGTTTGCACTAATTGTTTTGAGAAATGCGTTAACTGTTGTGCAAATGTAAATAGTGTTGTGAGAAATGCACCAAAGCCACTGAGAAAAACTGTTACTAAACTTGTAAATGCTGAATAGTCATTTCATATAAAACCAATAGTCCTCATTTCATTACTTGAGTCATTACATACAAAAATGTTGAACTAGTTGTTGAAAATCTGTCAAGCAAATTTTATTTTAAAAATGTTAAATCTTTTTTTTCTGAAAATGTCTTCTAATTGAACAATTTCATAAATAGTTTACAGACCTGTGTATGTTGTAGGCTCAGTTCCAGTATGTACTGCAATATTGTTTACAGTTGTGCACAGCTCTACCCAAAGAAAGTTTATGTTTGTTGTAAATAAGGGTGTATTTATTCTGCACAATGCTGTGAATAAATTAGAATTGCGAAGAGCAAATGCAGTAAAAATGTGAAACATACATATTCAGTGTCTTGTACTCAGATACCTCACTAAATACAGATAGATCGACAGACAGACAGACAGACAGACAGACAGGCAGGCAGGCAGGCAGGCAGGCAGGCAGGCAGGCAGGCAGGCAGGCAGGCAGGCAGGCAGGCAGGCAGATAGATAGATAGATAGATAGATAGATAGATAGATAGATAGATAGATAGATAGATAGATAGATAGATAGATAGATAGATAGATAGATAGATAGATAGATAGATTGATAGATTGATTGATAGACAGATAGATGATTAAATTAATATTTTGTAATAAACTCTTCAACTGAATCAATAAGCCACACTGTTTTTTTTTTTTGTTTGTTTTTATTTATTTATTGCCTAAAACGAGTAGGCTAACCTAAAAAATCACTTTTAATAATATTCGGTTGTTTTTACCGATCATTTTTAGAGTGTAGACCTATACAAAACAGGTCTTCTGTCTTTTCATACGATTTTCATTAAAACATAACTCTGTACAAGTGCTATTATTTATTAGCTCTTTTTTATTCTGTTAATAGTTCTGTTAGTCATTATTTATTGGTTGAGATGTCTTTTTTTGGGACATTCTACCAGAAACGTACATTTTCACTTATAAAAAATGTGACAGGGCCTGACTTACAGTTTTTCTCAGTCGCTTTGGTGCATTTCTCACAACACTATTTACATTTGCACAACAGTTCATGCATTTCTCAAAACAATTAGTGCAAACTGCAAAACCTAGTGGATAACCTGCAAAAGTGCATCATTTGCTCAAAATGGATAGCTCATTCCTCAAAAGCAAGTGTTCATGTCAATGAAAGTGTCAGTGTCATCAAAATGAAAAGTCCTGCCACCATTGTTTATGAACAAGATAGTCAAATGGCTTAGTCATGTTTTCATCATGACACTTTACTCTGTACGTTTTTTCCAATGCAAAAAAGTCAGATTTTGGTGACACGTCCTGAAAATGCTCAAGACAGCACTATATACTATTTGCACAGCCATTTGAAAACTACAGTAAAGTTAGACATCACTGCATTTAGTGAGGTATCTGAGTACAAGACACTGAATATATATGTTTCACATTTTTACTGCATTTGCTCTTTACAATTCTAATTTATTCACAACATTGTGCAAAAGAATAAATACACCCTTTTTTACAACAAACAAACTTCCTTTGGGTAGAGCTGTGCACAACTGTAAACAATATTGCAGTACATATTGGAACTAAACCTACAACATACACAGCTCTGTAAATCATTCATCAAATTGTTCAATTTAGAAGACATTTTCAGTGAAAAAAAAGATTTAAAGTTTCTAAATAAAATGAGCTTGACAGATTTTGACAACTAGTTCAACATTTTTGTATGTAATGACTCAAGTAATGAAATGAGGACTATTAGGTTTATATGAAATGACTATTCAGCAGACGCAAGTTTAGTTAATTTTGACTGACATGACATTAGCAAATGATAATGTTACAAACAGCAGAGAGTTGTATGAAAGCAATTGATGCATGTCCAAAAGCATTTGCAATTTGCTGGAAAGAATGAGAAACTGCTACTATGATGTGCACAAATGACTAATTGTTTTGAGAAATGCATTAACTGTTGTGCAAATGTAAATAGTGTTGTGAGAAATGCACCAAAGCGACTGAGAAAAACTGTAAGCTTGTCGTCTTCAAACAAATCATACAAAACAAGCATAAAATCATACAATTGAATGATAGAACGCATCCTTGATCACTGTCAGCTTCTTCTCCGTCAAATGATGTCACTTCCGAGTCATGTATTGCACGCGATTTATGTAAAATTTTATGCAAATGTGACAGGACTAGCAGAAACATGGGGACAACTGTAAATTTATTTGTATTATATATCTGTAGTATTTATTTGTAGAATTTATTTATAACTTCATGTTTTAATATAACAACTTAAACTTGCTAATTCAGTTTTTTTTTTCTTCTAAATAACAGTTTTTAGCTTAACAAAACTGGTTTCTGGTAGAATTTCCCTTATATAACTGACTCAGGCTGAATAGAATAGTTGTCGTCTTAAAGGGGTATTTATTCTGAAAAATAAAGATATTTTAAAGAAAGCTGAAAACATAGTAGCAAAAATAAATACTATGGCTGTCAATGTTTACATGTTTCCAACTACAGTTGAAACCAGAAGTTTACATACACTGTATAAAAAGGCACATAACCATTTAAAAAAAGTCAGATGTTAATGTGACTAAACTTTTTCTCTTTTAGGTAGGTTAGGATTATCAAATTTGTTTTTGTTATGCTTAATAGCAGAATAATGAGAGAGAGATTTTTTTTTAAAAGAGGTTTTTGTAATAACTTTTCTTGAAAGTCAAGTTTACATACAATAAGACTCTTATGCCTCTGAAAAAGCTCAGATGATGGTGTCAAGGTTTTGGAAGTTTCTGATTGGCTAATTGACAACATTTGAGTTAATTGGAGGCACAACTGTAGAATAGTATTTAAGGAAAACCTCAAATACACTGCTTCCTTGTGTGACAACATGGGAAAATCAACAAGCCAGAATCAACAATAAAAAGCTAGATTACAATTTGCTAAATTACAGGGAAAAAGACATGACAAATATTTTGGAGACATGTCCTGTGGTCTGATGGAACTATTGAACTGTTTGGCCATAATGACCAGTGTTACATTTGGTGGACAAAGGGGAAAGCTTACAAGCTTAGGAACACCATCCCAACTGTGAAGTATGGGGGCGGCAGCATCATGTTGTGGGGCTGTTTTGCTGCAGGAGGGACTGGTCCACTTCACAGCATATATGGCATCATAAAGAAAGAACATTATGTAGAAACACTGAAGCAACATCTCAAGACATCAGCCAGGAAATTAAAACTTGGCCACAAATGGGTCTTCCTAACAGACCATGACCCTAAGCATACTGCCAAATTAGTTAAAATGTGGTTTAAGGACAACAGAGTGAATGTTTTGGAGTGGCCATCACAAAGCCCTGAGCTCAATCCTATAGAAAATTTGTGGGCAGAGTTTAAAAAGCTTGTGCGAGCAAGACAGCCTACAAATCTGACTCAGTTCCACCAGTTCTGTCAGGAGGAATGGGCCAAAATTCCTGCAAACTATTGTGAGAAGCTTGTGGAAGGATACCCAAAACATTTGACCAAAATTATACAGTTTAAAAGCAAAGCTAAAAAAATACCAAGGAAATGTGTAAACTTTTGACTGTCTAGAAATTAATAAAAAAATTCTCAAAAAAAAAAATTCTCTCATTATTCTGGCATTTAGCAAATATAAATGATTTAGGTGATCCTAACGAACCTAATATTGTAAACGTTTAGTATGATTTACCATCAGACATTTTTAAAAAAAATGGTTATGTTCCTTTTTTTTAGAGTGTATGAAAACTTCTGGTTTCAACTGTATATTCAAAATACCAAATTTTGTATTTAACAGAAGAAGGAAAGACGAACAGGTTTGGAACTAATAAACGGTGAATAAATGATGACAGATTTTTTATTTATTTATTTTTTTGGGTAAACCTACCTTTCAAAAGAGCTGTCGATAAAATAGCCTACTCTAATGTACACGATACTGTTACAGGTGTTACAGAAACAGAAACAGTTTCTTCCCTCAGGCAATCGATCTCATGAACACTTTATGATAGAAATTGTGAAACAAACATCGTTACCTTTTTTACACATATACAGTGCACAGCATATATCACCCCTCACAAATCTATATTTTAAATTGATAGTTTTAATAGGAAACTATACAATATTATATTTGTGCATATACATTAGATTAGTCAGTACTGAAGCCAAAACTGGAGCTTATCTAAGAAAATAACTTACAATAACGGTCCAAAAACTAGAACAATATTTATAGAAAAATATTAAATACAAATTAAAAAAATAGGAAAAATTAAGAGAAGCAAAAAAATATATATATATTGCTTGAATTTAATTGTATTATTTTTCAATTTCTAAATATGTCTGCTGACTAAAATAATAAATTAATAAATATAATATAAATATAAAAATATAATTAATAATAATTAATAAATATATCAATCTGTTTAATAAATCTGTTTAGTTTAAATGCACCAAAATACAAATACAATATAACATATATATTACTATATACAATATAACTTTGTATATAGTAATCAGTACCGCCGCTCCCTATACGCAGAGTACGCAGGCTGAGTAGGGCCTCAGCTCCGGAAGGGGGCACCATCTCGGACGGTTGCTCAAAAAAACAATATTAACATTTATTTAATAATATTAACATAAACTGAGTGTAAATAAAATGTATATTGATAATATGTTGTTAAATACATAAAAAAAAATTCATTTCATGACGAGCGCAAAAACAAACATGTGACGTAATTTTTTCCGTGTACGCGCATAGACGCGTACGCGCGGCGCGGTCCGGTCCACTGTCTGTGCGGCTGCTAGCAGCAATATTTATAACTGATGCAAGTTGCAGCTCTATCCCCGGGAAGACAACAGCAGTCTGGAGCCGAGAAGAGAAAAAAGTGCGAGATGAATCGCGTGCATCATTTTCAGGTAACTTCCATGAATCTGGAAAACATATTTTTGCTCGTTCACTAGTGAGGCTAACGTTTAAACTTCGCCACAACGGCACCAAATCTGCCTTATTTGTTGTTGTGTACGTTCAGTTTATTTGCTTTGCGGCTCTGCATTGTGCTTTAAACTATGACAGGACATGTTTTATGACTTTTCACGTTTGCCCCTCCTCCCCATGTTGCTGATAAACACACAAACTCAATTCTTTTAATAACTTGTGCAATACTTTACAATTCTGTTTGCACCCCAGCTACATACACACGCACTGCACAATTATTTTCACTGTATGTATTATTTATTATTATATAGTTATTATATTATGTTATATAATTATATAATTCTTTGCAGTTGTTTATTGTTTTGTCTATTTCTATACATTTCTTATTGCTTCTGTTGTTATTGCTTGTATCACTGCAATGACAATAAAGTCTCTTTAGTCTTTACATCGGTGGATTGGTGTGTTTTAGGCCGGTTTTTCATTTTTGTACATTACTATATGAAATAACAAAACTGACTCATTCTGTAATTTCTGAAAGATCAATAATATAAAATCTAATATTATATAAAAGCATGAATTCATTAATGTATTCTGAATGTTAAAGTTTTTGTTTAAAAACACACTAATTTTAATACACTTTTTAATTCTTAAAAACCTCAAATGTCTTTGATTTATACTGACAGTCATTCAGTGTTTGTCACCATAGATTATAGTGCAAGTTAAATCCACATTTTGGTTGTAGTTTAGACACATTATGAAGAGTGCTTGACTAGCTCATTGTTTTAATGGTATGTCATGAGTTTTTCTCTAAATGACTAATTTCTTCTGTATTGTATATGGAGGTTCAATGCTGAAAATTGTCACAAAAGAAGATGAGGTGGCCTGATCCAGCACTGCTCCAGAGGCACCAGCAGCAGCACAGGTACAGACACAGAGACAGGATGCAGCCCTGAGGACCGCCCATCTCTACAGGTAAAGAGAGGGTTTTATTCCTTACCTTTTGTAAAGTTTGAAATTGGGAATGCTTCTGCAGAAGACATGTCAGTGTTTACTTTAATGTAAACTATTATTTTGTAATCAGAATCAGAAAGAGCTTTATTGCCAGGTGTGTTCACACATACGGTAATTTGTTTTCGTGACAGAGCTTCTACAGTGCAACAGAATTACAGACAGGACTAAAAAACAGATAATAAATATATTTGAAAAAGTGAATGCAAATATACAAATTGACAAGTGTATGTACAGCTATATTACTATATACAACATAATATGTGCAGCTGTTATGTGCAAATTGGCATGTAAAGTGTGTTGTTAAATAAGTGTATGTGTGTATAAAAAATGTAAATATTTGAATGTTTAAGTGTAATTTTGAGTGTTTAAATGCACATTTATCCATATAAATAAATAAATACATGTTTAAATATATGTTTGTTTGTTTTTGTTCCTCTGTGGGGGCACCACAGTAAAATTTCGCATAGGGCACCCTTTTGGTCAGCAGCGGCCCTGATAGTAATATACCTGTACATACACTTGCCAATTTGTATATTTGCATTCACTACTTACTTCTGTTTTTTAAATATATTTATTATCTGTGTTTTGTCCTGTCTTTGTAATTCTATTGCACTGTAGAAGCTCTGTCACGAAACCTCTTTCTGATTCTAATTAGGGACTGCTGCTGTTCCACAGGTGCATGTGTATCCCTAAATGTGTAAAATGCGGAGGATTCCACGGGCTGTCAGATCCCTCGCTCGAGCGTCACCGTGCGCGTATGTAACGGTGCCAACCCCACGAACGCCATCCTGAGGTGAAACCACGAAGCCTACGCTTGGCTTATTAATATTAATTACACCTCCAATGGCGAAACGCGGTATTTAAATATTAACAACATTCTGTTGACGTCGTCCAATATGGAAGCTCTAGTCAATGAATATTAATAAGCAACATTCCATATTAGGATTCTCAAATTCGCATCCGGAGGCGGGGTCTACGCGTGTCGTGGCACCCTGACCAACCGCAGAGGCGCATGATGTGGGCGAGGGCAAAACCCGTTCTCGGATTTCTTTAACGGCAGAGCACTGCGAGGGAGAGATGGGCGTGACAACGGAGTGTCTGGACTAGGCTGTGAAAACACTCTTCTCCTGGATTAAAGATCCGCGCTGTCTTCCTTGAAACTGATGACAACGGAGTGTGGCAATGCAAACCACACGACGTGATGCGCGTGCCATCCTGTTCAACACCGCGAGTGAAATAACAGCACGACGCCCTATTTTAAGGCCACACGGGGATTGACAAACCAAGGATTTTCGAGGCAGGGGTCTTTAACATCATCAGGTGAGTATTTGGATAGTTGTTTTTGCGTGTGGTGTTTGTGACACTGAAATGTGTTCCCCTTTTTAAATTATTATTCATCTTCTTATATGAGTGCCATATCTAGATGGGCTGTACAGTTTGTTCTATCAGATGTATTTAAAGTGTTGTAAATTATCATTATAGTATTTATAATCTAAATGATACTATATGCATAGCCAGTGAAATCAATTAAATGCAGCCTATTTATTTTCAGTGGAATCCCTTGTGTACTTCCCAGGCCTGAGGCTGCTGTGAATATGGCTCAGTATAAATAAATAAGAGCATCTCAATTAATGTCATTCTATTGGAATACAATTACAGTGTTGATTCTGATGAATATCAATGTTTTGGTGTGATAACGTGTATTATAAATCTACATGCATATTAAACGAAAGAATAAACGTGTTGCACTTATTGACCCTTCATAAAGTCGTTATTATTATTATTATTATTATTATTATTAAGTGTAGTCCGACTTTCCATATGTCATCTGAAGTGAATGTCTTGCGTGCGCGTGCGTGGGAAATCGGCGTTGTACGATTACGTCGAAAGTAAAATTCGAATTAGTCTTTGAATTCGGATTTTAGAATTCGAGTCTTTTGGATTGAGCGGTTCTGCGTCGCAATCCGCTGCAATCTGTCGTCTGACAGCACGGGCTGGTCCACGGGTCATGCCGTCTGAGAGTAAAATGTGCAGAATAGAGCAATGCCATTATATAATCCTGCTTACATTAGTTTATGATGATGTCCAATAATCTCTTACATTCATAGAGCACATCATGAAAAAAGAATGACTTTCACAGGGCATGGAGTCAACCTGTATTGCAAAACAAAGCAGATAAATTAACTCATTAAGTCTTGAGTGAACATTAAAAATGAATAATGACACTTATTAATTGATATTATTATATTCAATCAATTTGGGAACACAAAACTAGTCATAAGGATACGTTTTTGTGTTACTGAGATTTTTACTTAAGCTAAAAGCTGAATAAATTAGCTTTCCATTTATGGTTTGTTATGACAGGACATATTTGGCTGAAATACAACTATTTGAAAATGTTGAATCTGAGTGTTCAAAAAATCAAAGTACAGAGAAAATTGTCTGTAAAATTGTCTTAATTAGACTCTTAGCAATGCAAATGACTAGGGGAGAGCGGGGCACAAAGTAACACTTTTTGGTTTTTGTCAAATAATAAACAAAGTAATAGGGTTAGACAAACCATTTTTTTTACCAACAACACACAAGCCTCTCCTACAAATGAATTATGATCGCCGGACCTGTGGTTTCTGTGCAGTATTGCCAAAAGTGTTAGGAGTAAAAATGTTACTATTTACCCCACCTGCGGGGCAAGTTGTAACAGACAGGGGGTTAGTTGTAACACATGCTTAAAAAGGCAGATTTCACACTATTAATTTAAATTCAGTTTACTTTAAATAGTAGCTATATTTCCTCAGTAATTGGCTCATTTCTTTTTTATTCTACATAGCACAGTATGTTTAATTATTTTTTTGTTTATTGGATAAACACATTTGAATTTATTATCATTATTATCCATTTATCCATTATTATACAATGCATTTATTTGCATTATTAGCAATAAAATATTTTTTCTTCTATTAAAACAATATTTTCTATTAAAAAAAAACATTTTTATTTAAAAGTTTTCAACATTGCACTCAAAATTCAAAAAATTATTTTGTCAGTTTAATTGGTGTCCAACAGTGTGTGCCTTAATTGTAACACCCTGTTACAACTAACCCCGCTGTGTCATGTTTTACTCAAAGCTGGCTAGCAGTCACTGTGTGTTTTATACATCTTAAAAATGGTTTCATCTTTTAGCCTAGAAGACGGTGATCACAATAATAAATGATTTAACATACATACTTTCACCGATTTTTTAAAAATAAAAAAATATCGGCTATAATAAAAAATACTTTTATGCTGCAAAAATGGTTTCTCCTGTGTATCTCATCCAAATTTCGCCGAAACTTTTCAATAATTGGCAGGAAAATGTCTGCCGACACTGTGGTAAAAACCCCGGAAGCATGCCATGGTTACCCCTGAGCAAATACCTTAAAACTCCGTGTTACATTTAACCCCGCGTTACTTTGTGCCCCGCGCTCCCCTAATCATAAACTATGTTTTGATATATTTACATTAAGAACTAATTTTTACAAAATGTCTTCATGGAGCACTATTTTAACTTAATATTTTAATGACTTTTAGCCTTAAAATGTGTATTCTTGGCTATAGCCAAAAATATACCCATGCAACATAAGACTTGGGGGTCTGCAATAACACTTGGGGGTCACGTTTATATATTTATTTATTTATGCATATTTATAACTATTAAAATGAATGCTTTGTTACTATCAGTTAAATAATTGTAGAGCTAAGGTTTCTTGTATGTTTACAACCTGTTTGAAGAACTATCAAATTAGAAAAAGCATTAGTAAAATTAGTAAAATTAGCATTCAAGATTTTAAAATAATGAGCAGCCATGAAGGGTTATATCAGTCTCAACATGTAGATCATTTTAAAAATGACATTCTTTTTATAGTGAATAAACAGTCTAAAGGGCATCTTGCCAATTTACTTACAACATACTAAACAATATTTGTTTGCAAACATTATTCACTATACTGCATGTAGTTAAGAAAAGAATTTGAGAATTGAGACAACACCTTTATCTGACAGCATACAGTCTTAATTTGGGATTCTGCACATGAGAAGGAAAATGGTGTGATTTTTTTTCATTGAAATCTAGACATAACATCTATATAATTTTCTTAAGTACAGTAGCTCAATCTTATTTATTATTTGGAATACAAGACAAACACGCTGAATTTGTTGATTAAGAAAATTATGTTTTTGCATTGTGGACCATGACTGAAATAGGAAATTTCTCAGTGGTAATTAAAGAGATTTTATAGGTCTTGCTTAAGAAAACATAACATCATTTTAAAATCCTTCTTAATACATAATAATGTATCAAAAATATTTTATGTGACATGTATTTTGGTAACATTTTACAAGGTTTCATCAGTTCATGTTAGTTAATGTATTTACACACATGAACAAATAATGAACAATACATTTATTACAGTATTTATTCATCTTTGTTAATGTTAATTAATGTGTTAACTCAGTGTTAGTTCATGTTAACTCTCAGTGCATTAACTAATATTATCAAGCATGACTTTGGATTTTATTAAAGCATTAGTAAATAGGATTAATAACTGCTTTACATTCTTTTTTCACGTTAATAAATGCATCTAAATCTCAATTTATTTATAAAGCACAATTAAAGACAACTTACAGTTGACCAATGCATAAAGTTCTAGAAACAAACTTATAAAAATATAAATATAGATCATACAAACAATAAACTACAAATGACATCACAAGCCATACGGCGTAGTGAAAAGATATGTTTTTAACTTTGATTTAAAAATATGAAATGTTGGTGCAGTTCCAATGTGTTTTCTAAAAATACAATATATTAGGGGGTGTAATGATAGTAAACCGAACCGGAAAAACTGCAGTACGCCCTTTACCGTTCGAATTGAGAGCAAACCGAGGTGAATCTAGGCTATGTCCGAAATGGTCTACTACTCGAGTAGGTACTACATTTGAATTTGAATTCACTACATCAGGGGTTCCCAAACTTTTCAGTCCACAATCCCCAAAATAACAATGTCAGTGACTCGTGACCCCCACTATTTTCACGCAAGGGCTCACACACACCAATAGGCCTATATAAACACAATCATATTGACAACACAAAAATGTACAACAGTCTAACAAACATATCATTTTCTTATTTTTTATTATTATTTTATATCAACTACACCTAATGAGACAGGTGGGCGCTATGTTTAAGTTACATCACAAGTCTTTGCTTGGCTTAATTTTGGAGACCGCCACTCTGAGATCATCCTCCATGTTCAGTTGTGGCCTGTATTTGTTTTAAATGTACGTGAGTGTCATAAAGGTGTCAGAAAGTTTAGGCTGGTGCCGTAAAATCAATCTGCTGCAACTGACTCTGTGTCATTGGTCTAACGCAAAAATCCCAGGAGTTGCAATCCAATGGAAAAAAATAAAATTGAAAGGCTGATTTACAGTTTATTCAAATTCATAACATTTTTGGAAATTACAAAGCGACCCCCACTTTGGGATCCATTGCACTACATGACCGTTAGAAAAGTACAGTCTATAAATGAATGGAGCTCGGACATACATCCGCCATTTGTCATTATTATGTGACCTACCCGCATCAGTTGCATTGCTTCCCTCCCATTCATGAATTCTCTCGTATGGCATCATGGGATAGCATATTGCGTCCATTGGATGCATACTTCAGAATCTCACTGGAAGTAGTAGGTCATCCAGGTACTTCTCGCAATACTATTAGTTCGGACATACTACTCGGATCGCGCTCTGTTTTTAGTTTACTATATACGATGAAGTATGCCACAGCATAAGCCCTGCCCCTTAGCAAACTGAACTGAACCAAACCCAATATCGGCCCAATATCGTGGGTCCAATACCGTGAATAATACCAAACCAAGGAATTGGTGTATCATTGCACCTCTACAATACATATTAATACAGTAGCTAACATTAACTAATGAATCCTTATTGTAAAGCGTGATCTTGCTTGCTTGTGGTACTTGTGGTTTTATTTATTGTCCACTATGCTCATGTTTTTATAGTATCATCACTACTATTACACTTGAAGTTTACATTTGCAAATATTCCTATTCATTCATGTTGTATAGTACTTCTCCAAGAGCAGTGCTGCTCTAGAGATCACTATGTTCTGCAGTTAACCGGCGTACAGATAAAACCCTAATTCAAATTATAAACACAAAATCTTTGCAATGTCACATAGGTGACCCATATACTGGTTTGCTGACATGCATCTGTGAATGCTGATGTGCTGTTAGAGCAGGAAGAGTGTAAATGATAGAGCTTCTGCGGAGGTCCCAGCAGCCTCTGAAGGTCACTATCATGTTTCACAATCACGATATCTCTAACGGGGAGAGTCGGTGTCAACGTGTTCTCGATCTTTCTCTCGTTCTCTGCCTTCGGTGGCTGCAGCTTTTTGCTCCGCTTGCCCAGACAGGAGCAACGGGGTCAGACAGCACTGTAGGACACTCACTCCATCATGAGTCGCAAATACACACATGCATACAAACACACAAACACACACACACACACACACACACACACACACCTGCTGCAGACAACAGCTATAATGTGCATTCAACAAGCTGCTGCTGCTGCTGCTGAATGCAGGCTTACACATTTATAGATAACGACATGCACTGTTATTGTAGGTGTTTGTACATTAATTATGCAATATGCACCACTGTTGCAGACTGCAGTCTATGGCAGACCTCAGTTATTCAGCTCACTGAAACAAATAAATACGGTTATTCTGGTAAAAGACAATGCAATAGATAATATAAAGCTAACTCAGAACATAATGTGCTCTCTATACCAGTGATTTACATCATGTTGAGCTAGACAAGTATATTAATTTAGCCTAAGAATTTAAGTGGCCATAATTAATATGTGTTACGGAAAGCACTCAAAGATGCAAAGTACATTGTGTTTTTGTAGATTATCTGTTATCAGTACTTGTATTTGAAGGGATAGTTCACCCAAAAATGAAACTTTACTCATTATTTATTCACCCTCAAATGCTTACAGAGGGTTTTTTTATTTCTGTTAAACCAAAAATATATATATATTTATATTTATAGCTGATACCCACTGATTTCCATAGTTGGAAAAAAAAAGTCAGAGGCTACAGGTTTTCAGCTTTATTAATATCTTCATGGTTAACAGAATCTACAGTAACTTACTGTAAATCAGCAAGAATACTGTATTTATATTCACAGCACCATTTATTTTTCAATAGGTGTATTTACAGTATTGTATTTCTTTACTGTAAAATAAACATTAATATCACAATGCAACTTTAAAATACAGTAACATACTGTATAACTGTCCTACAGTAAATTGCAGTTCATATTACAGTCAAATACTTGTGTTTAGCAGCAGAAAAAAGCTCAAAACAGTGTGAAACAAGTAAATGGTGAGTAAATAATGATCTCTTTAAAGGCTGGTTCATACTTCTGCGTCGAGTGATCAGCGTTACCCACGGCGCTTGCCTTGTGCATTTTTACTTCTGCTCGCTGTTTGTGTTGCTCTGCAATAACACTTCCGAAACGCTAGCTGACAGTGAAGTTTTTATGTACCTCTGTGTCGAGTTTCTTTGCAGGTATTTAGTTTTTTTCTGAATGCTATACATTAATGAACAAGTAGCTAAAACTCGCTCATTCAGAGGCAGGAACCGGATGTGCAACAACTTTAAACATAGGGTAAACAATAGTTTCCATCTGTAGCTACTTCACTTGTAAACACACTCCAATGGGCTCGCGGCTCTCGGTCCCGCCCACACTCGTCACCGCTACCAAGCCGACCAATCGCAGAGCTTGCGCTATGCATCGTTGCGACTAGGCATGGGCCGGTATAAATTCTAATGGTATGATAACCTTGGATAAAAATATCACGGTTTCACGGTATCACGGTATTGTGATTACTGCTCTAAAATATATTCTTTTTACAAATATATTTTTTAAATCTGGGTAAAAAACTAACACTTTTTTTTCCATTTGAAAACAATATATTTTATTTTTTGAAAGATTTCAAATATTTTGGAACAGTGAACATGTCAGGCTAAATAATGAAAATGAATCATAGACTTCTGTTGTCTTCATTTGTTTCAAAAACACAGATTTCTTCACAATTTAAAATGGCATGTTTGGATATCTTTTCTGCTGGAGATACTGTTGTCCTAAAAAAACAAAACAAAAAATTTCAATAAAAAATCTTACACATACCTTAGGAACGGTATTACAGAAAATTTTGGCGGTTTTAAAACCTTGACTTTCAAACCGAGGTATAACTTAAAAATGGTTATCGTTCCATGCCTAGTTGCAACGTGTAGTTACATTTAGCAAAAACTTAGCAAAGCCTACAGCGAACGTAGTTTAAGGACTATTAAAAAATACATCAGGGTTAATGAGATCATAAACCCTTCAGGTTATTCGTATGCACCCCTGTAATGTTATAACAGAGATGCTTCCTAGTGACGTGAAGCCGATCCACGATTCACAGCACATTATGTTAGCTGACTAATCAGAGCCTCTTGAGGGCAGGACTTTCAGAGGAAGTAGGAAATACCTCAGTCGTTTTCATGTTAGCTGAGTAGGTGTATATAATCTAAGTAAGATATATGGAAAAAAAAATTTAATTTAAGAAAAATCTAAGAAACACAACCAAGCCTTAAAATACACTCTGGACCACCCCTTTAAGTGAGCATAACTTAAAACAGTTCGTATTTACAACTTCTTAATAAAGTAAACTTCTGTACCGTTGACTCAAAATAATTAGTTGTGTTAGCTTCTTATTAGTGTTCACATTACTAGGAAAATATTAGGAAACCGATTGCCTTAAAATTATCAAGTAAGCTGAACTAAAACATTCAAGTAAAGACAAAAACCAATGCCTACACTTCTAAAACATTTTTATTGTCTAAATATTGTACAGTGTACAATGTAAACCCAAATTAGTAAGCAGAACTCAAAAAATTTGATGTAACTCGTTGCCTCAAATATTTTGCTAAACATTCATAAACTATGCTTCAATGAGATTATATACACTGTAAAAAATACTGGTTGCCTTAAGTTTTTAAGCTGAATCAAATTAACCTCATGAGTCATTTTATCTTGTATTATATTAAACTTGACTTAAAACAGCTTGTGTAACTTATAAAATTAAGTTAGAACATGATTAACTTAGTTTAATAAGTGACAATTAACTAAAAACATATGTTGTCATAACTAATTTTTTACAGTGTAGTAATATATTAAAACAGAAAAAGTTTTGATAATATTTGAGTAATATTATTAAATCATACTGACCACAAACTTTTGAATAATACAAAAGAAGTGTTATATATTGAAAATATTGACTTAAAGTCACTTTGCAGACATTTTAAACAATATCCAACAGTTATTGTAAACTAAAAAGGGTTAACATAGTGTGTGTTGTTGGTCATTATTGCAAAATAAAACCCTGACACTATCGGTCTGCACAATCTTAAAGGAGTTTTGCAATAATGACGCTCTGTGACTGTACAATAAAAACATGTTTGCCTAAAATGTGTTTATATTTAAGTCGCAAATATTATATAATGTCACAGAATCATTTGAAACATTCGTTTACACAAATTGTATGGTAATAGTTTACTCAATTTTACTCACCATTTATTCTGAAAAATGTCATTCATGTTGGATACTATTATCCATTTACATCCATTGTAGGAAAAAGAATACTATGGAAGTCTACAGCTATTTGTTTTCAGCTCAATTAAAAACAAACAGTTTTATTTTCTGTTCATGAGAAAGAAAGAAACTCAAATATGTTTGGAACAAGATGAGGGTCAGAGAACAGAATTGACAAGAGTCTTTTCTTCAGTTTCTATCACGCAAAGGGCTATCACTTAAGTTAATGAAAATCAACTTTTGAGAGCTGTTTGGACAGAGCTGTTTGTAGGTATAGTGTGTCCACAGTCATATTGGAGTGATAGAAACAAAAAGTCTCTTTTTTTTATTTCCTGACATTAAAATAGGATCCAAATCCCTGCAATTCTGAGGCCCACGTGACATAGGAGTGCGGTTTCCCTGCCCACTGAATTGATTGACAGATTTGTATTAACATGTCACCATAGTAACACGTACAATCTTATATACATGACAGGACGTGCGCAATGCAACTGGGATTGCTGTTTCTGTTTAGCTCTCTGTGATCATCTGCACCCTTAATGAGTTTCATAAGTTTAAAACGATTTTAAATCAATGCATGTTTGTAATAAATACAATAAAACTGGTGTAATTGTCAGTACAATTACAAAAGAAGACGCTTCAATCCTGGTTTGTGGACTTAAATCAGGTTTATTTTGTACATTAACATAACGGATATCCATACAGCAGTGGATTTTAACGTGTGTCCTGTCACATTTGCCGTGCAAAAACAGTGGGAAGCCTAAGGTGTGTGTGCGCACAAACTTTATAACAACATTGTGTGTGACTCATCGTTGCAGAAAGGCTTAAATTAACTCTACAAATATATCAATAACCCTTGGGAAAGTGTACTGTAGTAAGGGAGATCTGCTTTATTCTTGTCTGTCACTGTGCTGCTTATCTATGTGAAGGCTACACGCATCAGAGCAATACAGAGCAATCTCTATGGCTCTGACACGCACGTGGGAACGGTGGGTGGGGAGAACTAGCTCATTTGCAATAAAGGCACAGGCAACAAAAAACAGCTACAGTGTCCTAACAGCTCACATTTCCCAGATTCAGAAAGATATAATAAATAATCTGATGAGTATTTTGAGCTGAAACCTTACAGACACATTCTGGAGACACAAAAGACTTATCTTAAAAGGCACCTATGTTGAAAATCGTCTTTTGTAAGCTGTTTGAACAGAACTGTGTGTAGGTATAGTGTGTCCACAGTCATATTAGGGTCATAGAAACACAATAAGTCTCTTTTTAAAAATTTCCTGACATTAAAATAGGATCTAAATCCCCCCCTCCACCCCCCACCCCCGCCCCATTTTGAGGCCCACCGCAATGTGACACAGGAGTGCGGTTCCCCGCCCACGAAAATGATTGACAGCCGCGTATTAACATGTCTCCGTATTAACGCGTATAATCATATCAAGACAGGACGTGCACAAAGCAACGAGAATTAAAAGATCTGTTCAGCTCTCTGTGATCATCAATCATCATCAAATGTGATCAAGAATGGGTTTTACAAGTTTAAAACATGTCTAAAACAGTGTATGTTTGTATTATCGATTTTAAAATTGTCTTCATCACCACAGCCGCATGTCAGTACAATTTTAAAAGAAGACGATTCAATCCCCGTTTGTGGACGTTAAATCAGGTTTATTTTGTAAATTAATTTAACGGATATCCATACAGCAGTGGATAATAACGTGTATCCTGTCATATTTGCCGTGCAAAAACAGTGCAAAGCTAAACATGTGTGTATAAGGACATTGTGTGTGACTCATCGTTGCAGAAAGGCTTGAATTAACTCCACAACAAATATATCAATAACCGTTGGGAAAGTGTACTGTAGTAAGGGAGATCTCCTTCATTGTTGTCTGTCACTGTGCTGTTTATCTGCATGAAGGCTACACACATCAGAGCAATACAGAGGGAGCTCAAATTACCCAGATTCAGAAGGGTATAATAAATAATCTGATGGGTGTTTTGAGCTGAAACTTTACAGACACATTCTGGAGACACAAAAGACTTATCTTAAATCTTAAAAAAAGGAGTAAATGGCCATTTTTTTACTGTACTTGCAAATATGCATGCAGGAACTATTTATTGTGAGAAGAAAGAGCAAAATCCAACAGGTTGCGCAAGAGAATTTCCTGTTTTGCAAATATATTTGTCAACAGATGTCTGCTATAGACCAATCAGTTTCCCAGAGAGTCATGCAATACAATAATAGTGTAAACACTATAAATACACAATTGCATATGACTACATTTATGAGAACCTATCACTTTTATTTACAGTAACTCCCATCGATCAGGGGTTTTCAACCTTTTAGGACACACACCCGCAAGTTTGGCAAATTTCACTCGCCCCCCACCCCTCCACCAAGCCAAAATTATTATGCATGTGGAAACATCATTCACATATTACTTGCTGCGTTTAAAGTTTGTAACATTAATTACATTTAAACATAAATATACAGCTTACCTGATTCAATGTGATGGCTGAGCCTGTTTCTGTGAGGACAACACGGTTGGATTCTTGACACGGCTAACCGTAAATCATCTTCCACTGTCAATGTGTGAGCCATAGCATACTTGCTTTTGATGTACTTACATACAGAAAATGCTGCTTCGCAGAGCCCTGACGGTGTGGTTGAGTCAAACATTGAGTACATTTACAAGAACACCTTCCGTTCCGATGTACCGCCTGCGGTACATAGCGTGTTTAAAACGAAACTTCGGGGAAACATTGCTATTTATAACGGCTTCTCACAAAAAAGACTAAACGTCATATATCTTTTGAAAGCTGAGATTTTTGTGATTAAAACTATTCTAACCATTTTAAGACACAATAAACATAGCAGGCACAATTAGTGTCTTTGTCAAACTGCCGACAACAACAGAAACAATAATAAAACTGAAAAAACTCACAATTTATGCCTCCTGTCTGTCCACAGATCCATAACATTTGAACAAACAGGGTGTAATTACACTGCAAAGGGTCAAGCCAATCCATTTCAGTGAAATATTTAGTCCACAACCCATTTATATGTCGATAAACATCCAAGGAATGCATTGCTATCATTTCAAATTAATCGCCGGAGCAATCAAATCTATGATCTATCAGATCAATCAGATCTATGATCTATACAGTGGCTCTCAAACTTTTTTCTCCAAATACCACCTCAGAAAGAAATTGCTTATCCAAGTACCACCTTAATGAGCAGTATTGAAATACAGTAGCGTAGTAGGCCCAGTAAAGAAGCTACAGCTTTGTACAGTTCAAAAACTTGGCAGATTAATTCCTATTATTAAGAATATTTATTATTATCAGCCACTTTAAACATTAAACAATAATTTAAATATTAACACTGTACTGTGCTTATATGTAAAACAAACAAACAAAATAAAACGTCAACGTTTAAACTGAAATGTGCTTTTAAAAGTTAAAAATGGTAGACTCCTGTACTTAAATGCAAAGTATTAACATATAGTAGCCTATTCATCAAAACCTGGAGATGTTGCTTGGACCTCATAAATATAGGCTATATGGCATCACATGTATATGTACATGTAATAGATTTTTATACAATTAAGACAATACTTTGATGAAGAGTCATCATGTAAACAGCGATTTTTGATTACCTTGATCCGACTAAAGTCATAACTGAACTAAACAGAAATGGAATTAGGACATGTGGAGTATGCATATATTAGTGGCATTAATGACAAACTATTACCGTCATGTAGGACTTTTCGCCATATTTTCTGACAAGATCCACACACGCAGCTGTCAGTAATAGACCGCAGACACACACCGAAATGTGGAGTTTTTTTTTCTTTCCATCTGGCGTGCGTTATTAAATTCCATAACATTCTTACACCAGTCCTTACTCCTTATTTGCATCTAATACTCCAGTTTGTCACGGGGGCATGAATGAAATGTTCATGAGTGAAAGTGAAACTGCCGAACTGCAGTTAGTCACCCAAAATTACATGAAACTCTTACATGAAAGCACTTCACGTAAACACCTTAATTAGGCCTATATTATTGTCTATTAAAGCAAATAACTAGAATACTAATGTCCATGTAAGCATAGTCAGTAGTGTCTTCGAAGTAAGTGAAAGATCCAGAAGGGCATCCTGCTGATTTGATTCAGAAGGGCACTTTTTTGTCAGACGGCTCACCGGTTTTACTTTCGTTCACCATCATTCATTTTAAAAAGCACCCGGTCCATTTTATTTGTATATGTTTTACTCGAACGCATAAACTCTACAGGTGCCTGATAGTTAGCTGTGGAACTAGCGTTAATCAGATTCACTCTAGTGAACGCATAAAAATTGTCATTATAATTTACTCGAGTGCACACCTCAATGTCTCGCTCCCCCCACAGTTTGAAAACCCCTGTCATAGATAATATGATTGTTGCAAAACTACACTCTGCTCCCTCTACACATTCACTTAGCAACCTCACACCAAATGTGTAAAAGCAACAGAAAAACTGTTGTCCGCAGGCAGAACAACAATGCAGACAGAAAATTTTGCAGCTGTACAAGCATTCGAGATGCGTACTGCACAAAAATGCAGCCCAGACAAAAAAAAAAGGCCTTGCGAAACAGCTAATGATCTGCTGAAAAGCAGATATAGATTTTGAAGAATTAAGTTTGGCAAGCCTGCACTGGAGTACTGCTCATAAGTTATTCGTGAGATCATTTCCTTGCGCGTGTATATTTAGAAGCCACTTCATCTGGCTCCTGATAGAGACGAATGAGGCAGACTCGCTCTCTGTCTACCCCGCTCACACTCATACACATGGTCTCGCACGCTGCACTTGCTCACCCCGCTGCAGAGCAGGCAGAGAGGATTGTGGGAATCAGGAGAGAAGGTGACGGCAGATGATACAAGTAAGCAAGGAGGACAGAAAATCAGAGCGGAGAGAGGAAAAAGAGTGGTGATCTAAAAAGTGGAGATGGAGGCAGTACAGCCATCAGAGGTATACCTGCACTATGGGACTCGAGTCTTTTAATAAAGCACTAGAAGCCACTGAATTATTGATACGCTGGCCAATAACGTGTGGAGGACCGTTAGAGACGGTGCTTGTCCTTTTATTACCGCCATGCATTATGCACTAAGGTTGTTGTGTCTGGACGGATCTCATAATGGCGCATCTTGTCCTTACATATCCCAGTGTTCCTGTTGATCTCCCATTCCCATATCTCTCTCGCTCCTTCTTTCCTCCCCCAGGTTGTGGGCTGATTAGAAAGTGCGTGGCAGAAAAGGCAATCCATTACCCTGCCAAACCTCAGCACACGCACACATGCAATCTCGCGGTAGCAGTGCTTGTTGATCCCTGGTAATCTTCTGTTATCTACGATCGGCTGTTTAGTTAGCACTCTACATGTTTTACATCGCTTCATACTAGGGCGATATGACAAAAATCACGATATATATTTAATATGAACAGTTGAAATCAGAAATATTAGCCCCCCTGAATTATTAATCCCCCCCTGTTTATTTTTTCCCCTAATTTCTGTTTAACGGGGAGATTTTTTTCAGCACATTTCTAAACATAATAGTTTTAATAACTCATTTCTAATAACTGATTTATTTTATCTTTGCCATGATGATAGTAAATAATATTTGACTAGACATTTTTCAAGACACTTATATACAGCTTAAAGTGACATTTAAAGGCTTAACTAGGTTAATTAGGTTAACTAGGCAGGTTAGGGTAATTAGGCAAGTTATTGTATAATGATGGTTTGTTCTGTAGACTATTGAAAAATACGTAGCTTAAAGGGACTAATAATATTGACCTTAAATAGGTGTTTAAAAAATTAAAACTGCTTTTATTCTAGCCGAAATAAAACAAATAAGACTATCTCTAGAAGAAAAAATATTATCAGACATACTGTGAACATTTCTTTGCTCTGTTAAACATCATTTGGGAAATAAAAAAAAAAAAAAAAAAAAAAAAATTCAAAGGGGAGCTAATAATTCTGACTTCAACTGTATATATTTAATATGTACAGTATACACACACATATATATTAACAAAACCACACAAAACTATTTTGTTACATAGATATTAAAAATTATATATAATTCGTATCATATATACATATATACTTTATATTTAAATCTAAATAAACATTTTCTCAAAAACATGCATGCATGTGTCTATTTATATACACTCACAGGCCACTTTATTAGGTACACTGTACTAGTACCGGGTTAGACCCAGAACTGCCTTAATCCTTTGTGGCATAGATTAAACAAGGTACTGGAAATATTCCTCAGAGATTTTGGTCCATATTGACATGATAGCAACACAGTTGCTGCAGATTTGTCGGCTGCACATCCATGATGTGAATCTCCTGTTCCACCACAGTCCATTTGAGTACAGTGAACTCATTGTCATGTTCAAGAAACCATTCTGAGATGATTCGCGCTTTATGACATGATTATCCTGCTGGAAGTAGCCATCAGAAGATGGGTACACTGTGGTCATAAAGGGATGGAAGTGGTCACCAGCAATACTCAGGTAGGCTGTGGCATTGACATGATGCTTAATTGGTACTAATGAACCCAAAGTGTGCCAAGAAAATATCCCCCACACCATTACACCACCACCAGCCTGAACCGTTGATACAAGGCAGGATGGATCCATGCTTTCATGTTGTTGAGGCCAAATTCTGGCCTTACTATCTGAATGTCGCAACAGAAATCGAGACATATCAGACCAGGCAACGTTTTTCCAATCTTCTGTTGTCCAACTTTGATGAGCCTGTGTGAATTGAAGCCTCAGTTTCCTGTTCTTAGCTGACAGGAGTGGCCCCTGGTGGGGTGTTCTGCTGCTGTAGCCCATCCGCCTCAAGGTTGGACGTGTTGTGCGTTCAGAGATGCTCTTCTGCCTACCTCGGTTGTAACGAGTGGTTATTTGAGTCACTGTTGCCTTTCTATCAACTGGAACCAGTCTGGCCATTCTCCTCTGACCTCTGGCATCAACAAGGCATTCGTGCCCACAGAACTGCTGCACACTGGATATTTTCTCTTTTTCGGACCATTCTCTGTAAACCCTAGAAATGGTTGTGCGTGAAAATCCCAGTAGATAAGCAGTTTCTGAAATACTCAGACCAGCCCGTCTGGCACCAACAACCATGCCACGTTCAAAGTCACTTAAATCACCTTTCTTCGCCATTCTGATGCTCTGTTTGAACTGCAGCAGATCGTCTTGACCATGTCTACATGCCTAAATGCATTGAGTTGCTGCCATGTGATTAATGGATTAGAAATTTGCATTAACAAGCAGTTTTGGCAGGTGTACCTAATAAAGTGGCCGGTGAGTGTATAGTTAATAAATATACACAGTACACAAACATATATTATGTAAAAACAAACTCTTATTTTGGATGTGATTCATTGTAATTAACCTTTGCCCAGCACTAATGAAATATAAAACACCTCGAATGATTACAGGTCCGACATAAAAAGTAAAATAAAAAATATGGCTAAATGAAATGCAGAATTGTACTTTTGGGATTGCAACTTTCTCATGATGCTGTTATTCATGTTTTTGTCTGCATCCCCGTCATAGCGTGCAATATTGCGCTCTAATAAATATTAGAAATATAAGTAATACCATTAAATATTGTTATTATTATAAATATACGTATTACTGTAAACCATTCATTCATTCATTCATTCATTCATTCATTTTCTTTTCGTCTTAGTCCCTTTATTAATCCAGAGTCGCCACAGCGGAATGAACCGGCAACTTATCCAGCACATGTTTTACGCAGCGGATGCCCTTCCAGCTGCAACCCATCTCTGGGAAACATACACACCCATTCACACTCATACACTTTGGACAATTTAGCCTACCCAATTCACCTGTACTGCATGTCTTTGGACTGTGGGAGAAACCCACGTGAACGCAAGGCGAACATGCAAACTCCACACAGAAACGCCAACTGACCCAGCCGAGGCTCGAACCAGCGACTTTCTTGCTGTGAGGCGACAGCACTACCTACTGCTCCACTGCGTGGCCACTGTAAACCATGTATTTTGAAAAAACTTCAAAATAAAAGACAGAGCATTTAATTTGTCCACATGATATACTGTATTGTCATATTGCACAGCTTTACTACATACCCTTCTTCATCCTGCTGGTCCTCCTTACTCTCTCTCTCTCTTTCTCTCTCCCCCCTCTCCATCACCTGCACCACCATGCTGTTTCTATTTTTGTCCTCTCTCATTTTCTCTCCCTCTCTCTTTTACTCACCCCCTCATCCTCCAGTCCACCTCTCACTATTGCACACCCACAGTCATGCAGTGCTATAATAGTGCAGGGATTGGCTCATCTGTGCTGTCCGTCAGCCCTGAACCAGTGAGCGCCCTGGGAAGGCGAGGGTTTGCACTCAGCTCAGATTAATTTGCTGCATAAGGGTGCCTGGAAGAAGGAAATTGACATATAACCAGTTGCTGTTCATGGTTTTGCATGCAAAGGTTTTATATATTTTATTTTGAAATGCGGTTTTTGTTTAGTTAAGAAGTATACAACATATAGTTAACTCAAAAGTGTATATAATGTGCACATCTTGCAGGATTATGCAGCTTATTTTGATAGAACAAAGCAAGATACATCACTAGTTTTAAGATTATGTGTTGTTCAGTCATTCCTTTTTAAAGAGCTTGAGCCAGGGACCTGTGGTTGAGGGGACACGGAATTACCTAATTTGTTATTTCTATATCGAGGAAGACAAAATATGAAAAAATAAAGTATAAACCAGTGTTGTCATTATCATTAGGCAAAATGATATTAGGCCGGGGCAACCAACTGAAGTAAATTTAAAGCTGAGATACTAAAATCACTAAAACTTCAAATAAAATTTAAATATTTACAAGTAAATAAAAGTAAGAAAAATTTTCAGTAAATAACAAAATGGACAAATTTAACAAAATCTAAAATTATAATGAGAATGGATGAGCGGACGGATTGATGGATGGATGGATGGATGGATGGACGAACGGATAAATAAACAAACGGACGGATGAATAGATGGATAGATATATAGACAAATGGACAGACAGACGAATGGATGGATCGTTGCAAGGATAGCTAGACAAATAAACAGACAGACGGATCGATGGATAGATAGACAAATGGACATTCGGATGGATGGATGGATGGATATATAGACAAACAGACAGACATACGGATGGATGGATGGAAGAATAAATAGACAACTGGACAGACGGATGGCTGGATGGATTGATGGATGGATGGATGGATGGATTGATGGATATATGGATGGATAGATAGACCAACGGACAGACGGATGGAGAGATGGATGGAAGGATATATAGACAAATGGATGGATGGACTGATGGATGGATGGACAAATGGACAGATGGATGAATGGATGGATGGATATAGACAAACTGACAGACAGACGGATGGATGGATGAAAGGATAAATACACAAATGAACAGGCAGATGGATGGATGAATGGAAGGAAGGAAGGATGGATAGACAAATGGACAAACAGACGAATGGATAGATAGACAAATGGACAGACGGATGGATGGATATATAGACAAACTGACAGACAGATGGATGGATGGATGGATGGATGGATGGATGGATAGATGGATGGACCGAAATATGGATGGATAGATATACAAATGGATGGATGGACGGATGGATGGATGGATGGATGGATGGATGGATGGAGAGATGGAGAGATGGATGGAAGGATATATAGACAAATGGACGGATGGATGAATGGATGGATGGATGGATGGATGGATGGATGGCTATATAGACAAACGGACAGACAGAGGGATAGATGAATGGATGGATGAAAGGATAGATAGACAAACGGACAGACAGATGTACAAATAGATATGTAGACAAACAGACAGACAGATGGATGGATGGATGGATGGAAGGATAAATAAACAAACGGACAGACAGACAGACAGACAGACAGACAGATGGATGGACGTATAGATAAACAAATGGACAGACAGACGGATGGATGGATGGAAGGATAGATAAATGCACAGACGGATGGATGGATGGACAGATGGATGGACCGATAAATAGATTGACAAACAGATGGATGGATAGATGGATGGAAGGATATATAGGCAAACGGGCAGATGGATGGATGGACAGATAGATAGATAGACAAAGGACGGACGGACGGACGGATAGATAGATAGATAGACAGATAGATAGATAGATAGATAGATAGATAGATAGATAGATAGATAGATAGACAGACAGACAGACAGACAGACAGACAGACAGACAGACCCCAAATATCACACATTAAGATCTCAAAGTAATAAGCACAGCAGTTTATCTGACGTTCAGTATTGAACCTTTGAAATGCCACTGCTGTGACTGTGTTTCCATTAAGTCTGTATGAAAAACAACAATGAAGTCCTTTGCACCAGAGCACTTGACTGTGTGTTTGCCGAGAGGTTGTTACTCTCCTGGGATTGGTTAAATCTCCTGTTCCCGACAGGTTGTCAATTGATGGTTGGTCGTTTGTTGAGGTCAAAACACTGCAGAGATGGCCACACAATCTCAGGCAGCTCTCACAGGATCAGCTGGTACATAAACACATAACCATGATACGCTGCTTATTGATTGCTACAGGTAAGAGGAAGGGTTGGGAAGCAGATAAGAATCATACTGTTTTTCCATTTCCTCTTGCTCTGTAGACCTTATTATTAGATAAAGTTGTCATTTCACTGTGGAAAAAAAACCCAAAACAAGCACCAATATAGACATACTGTATCCTGATATTTAATATTATATTATATATTATAATTCAATATATGATGATGATGAACATGCACAATATTGATGTTGTGGGCACTTTAAAATACTGTGAATAATTATGTATTATTTAAAGATTATTATTTATTGCTTTTTAAGAATATTCACATTAGGGCTGCATGTTTGTCACAATCATCAGCGATCTACAATCCCATCTCCATATGAACTACAACTCCCTTTAGGCACCACACACACACCTGTTGTAATTCTCCTTTGATTGCTCACACACAGCTGGGAGCTGCTCAAGTACTGTTTACATGGACCATATATATGGATGGAAGGATAAATAGAGAAACGGATAGACGGATGGTTGGATGGAAGGATGGATGGATACACCGATAGATAAACAAACAGACGGACAGATGGATAGATGGAGAGATGGATAGGTGAATGGAAGGATATACAGACAAATGGACAGACGGACGGATGGATGGATGGATGGATGGATGGATGGATGACTGATAGATGGATAGACAGACGGATGGATGGATAGATAGACAAGTAAAGAGATGGATGGATGGATTGATGGATGGATAGATAGACTAATGGATGGACGGACGGACAGATGGATGGAAGGATATATACACAAATGGACAGAAGGATGGATATATGGATGGACGGATGGACAGATGAATGGATGGATGGATGGATACATAGACAAACGAAAAGACAAATGGATGGAAGCATAGATAGACAAACGGACAGACAGATGGATGGATGGAAGGATAAATAGACAGATGGATGGTTGGATGGAAGGATGGATGGATACACCGATAGATGAATGGATAGATAAACAGACAAACAGATGGATGGATAGATGGATAGCTGAATGGAAGAATATATAGACAAATGGACAGACAGATGGACGGATGGATGGATGGATGGATGGATGGATGGACCGATAGATGGATGGGCTGATAGATGGATGGATAGATAGACAAACAGATGGACGAACGGATAGACGGACGGATGGAAAGATACACAAATGGACAGACGGATGGATGTATACATAGACAAACGAAAAGACAGACAGATGGATGGAAGCATAGATAGACAAATGGACAGACGGACGGACGGATCGATGGATGGATGGATGGATGGACAAACGGACTGAAGGATGGTTGGATGGAAGGATGGATGGATGGATACACTGATGGATGAATGGATAGATAAACAGATGGATGGAGAGATGGATAGGTGAATGGAAGGATATATAGACAAACGGACGGACGGACGGACGGATGGACGGATGGATGGTTGAATGGATGGATGGATGGATGGATGGATGGATGGATGGATGGATGGACGAATGAACTGATGGATGGATGGATGGATAGATAGACAAAAGGAGAGACGGATGGATGGATGGATGGATGGATGGATGGATGGATGGATAGATGGACTGATAGATGGATAGGCTGATAGATGGATAGGCTGATAGATGGATGGATAGATAGACAAACGGACGGATGGATGGAGAGATGGATGGAAGGATACACAAATGGACAGACGGATGGATGTATACATAGACAAACAAAAACACAGACAGATGGATGGAAGCATAGGTAGACAAACAGACAGACAGACGGATGGATGTATATTTTATGCAGATGCATTCGCTACAAAAACATCCCAATAAATATAAAACTATGAATTCTTTCAAATAGTTACTTAACTATTATTGTTTATATCACAATATATATCGCAGAAATACAAAATAATAGCAATGTCAGTTTTTCCAATACCATTGTCAAAATCACCAGCGACCTATTCCATACATTTCGCTGGAGGACTACAATCCTGTCTCCATATGAACTACAACTCCCTTCACCTACCACAGTCACACATCTGTTATGATTCTCCTTTGGTTACTCACACACAGCTGGGAGCTGCTCAAGAACTGTTTACATGGACCATATATAAAGCACACAAACACACAGACTTGGCTGCGTCTTCTGTTATGTCAAGGACGCTGACAACGGAGTTGATTCAATACAATTCAATTCAATTCATCTTTATTTCTTTAGCGCTTTTACAATGTAGATTTTGTCAGATTGCCGCAACCAAACAGCTTCACATAGAACATTATAGTAAATTGAAACAGTGTCAGTTCAGTTTTCAGTGTTGAAGTTCAGTTTAGGTTAGTTCAGTGTGGTTTAATATTCACTGCAAATCCATTGATGCGCAGCTCTACAGGTCCCGAACTATGCAAGCCAGTAGCGACAGCGGCGAGGAAATTTTTTTTTTTTAATTTTTCAATAATTGGCGAAAGTGAAGAATTAAAAAACCTCGAGAGAAACCTGGCTCAGTTGGGCACGACCATTTATCCTATGGCCAAACATTTTGTGCAGTTTATTACAAGAATGGTCAGGCAGGCAACAGTCAAAAGGATTAAACAGGTATATGCAGAGCAATCCAAAGTCGTGGTCAAAGAACAGTCAAAATAGTTGGTACAGGCAGCAATGAATCAAAACGATAACACAAGACAGAGGGTCAAAACATGGCTAGGCTAGACAATGGAAAACGCATCGTAATGTTCACAAACGGTATAACAAGACTCAGCAAAGTCTGTGTGTTTGTGTGCTTTATATATGGTCCATGTAAACAGTACTTCAGCAGCTCCTAGCTGTGTGTGAGCAATCAAAGGAGAATCATAACAGGTGTGTGGTGCCTGAAGCGAGTTGTAGTCCATGGCTGTTTCTCAATATGCGTTCTTCAGCGGTCTTGCGTCCTCGTGTTCTCGTGTAACGTCATCATCAGCTGCCAAAGTTCAGTTCCAATACTCAAGACCGCAAGTACGGAGGACGCGTGAAACTTCCCGGATGTGTTCTTGATATCGAGGACGCACCGATGCAGACTTGAGCACCGATCTCGCTCTAGAAGTCCCAGAAATCATTGCGACTGGAGGTGGGAAGTGCAGCACTTTATTTAGATTTATTATTAAAGTTCAGAGATATCACTTATTTACCTCAGGAGTTTTTCTAAAATGAAACGGTGAATATAAATATGGACATCCTAATAAAGGAATAAACACATTAAGAGTGTTTGTTTGCTGATATTCATAATAAAATCTGTTTTATTTATATTGTGCAACGTATATTTATAATGTTTTATGCATGGTATATATTTTGAAAAGGGGGGAAAAACATTAAATTGTTGTATGAATGCTGTAATGTTTAAATAATTTGCCATTTAAAACACGTGAAGGTCACATGACCATCAGGAAGAACGCAGCATCTCATTTCTCACAGGACGCGTTCTCTGTTCTCGTGGTCTCCCGAGTTCGTTCTACCGAGGACACCTGGCAAGACCAGTCTCCACAAGAACGCAAGTCCGTTCTCAGCGTTCTTGGAATTGAGAAACAGCCCATATGAAGACGGGATTGTAATCCTCCTCCAGTGATCTGTATGGAATATATCGCTATATATGGTGATATTGACAATGGTATTGGATAAAACTGACATTGCTAATATTTTGTATTTCTGTGATATATATTGTGCTATGAATATTTTTCACAATATGACCTAAGTAATCATTGGAAAAAATTCATAGTTTTACATTGATTGGGATGATTTTGTAGCGAAAGCAAAAGGATCCAAAAATATACAAAATTAAAAAACAGTGCTTTATGGTTTTCTGTGGAGTCTAACAGCATTGAGGAACAGAAGTTCAATAATCAAATGTAAAATAACATGTGCTAAACTGCCATTTCTGGTTAATTATAATCCCAACTTGACACTGTAGATCCCGCTATGTGACTATTGCAGATTGGCAGATACAGCAAGAGGGGAAATGTTTTAGTTTAAGAAGGTGTCATTTAAAAGAAAAAAAAATATCCACAATTGTTTACACTCAGTTTAGATTGAGATTAGCCGACTGTTAAAGATGGGTATTCTGATTGTATGTTACATCCATTCATCCTATAGTTGCAGGGCAATAACATGTACTGTATCTATTATGGAGTCAATCTATTATAGGGCCATATATACTTGCAAAATAAAATAAAGTTTTGCAACAAAAAAAGTATTGAGAGGCGACGCAGTGGCGAAGTAGGTAGTGCTGTTGCCTCACAGCAGGAAGGTCGCTGGTTTGAGCCTCGACTGGGTCAGTTGGCGTTTCTGTGTGGAGTTTGCATGTTCTTCCTGCATTCGTGTGGGTTTCCTCCGGATGCTCCGGTTTCCCCCACAGTTCAAAGACATGCGGTACAGGTGAATTGGGTAGGCTAAATTGTCCGTAGTGTATGAGTGTGAATGAGTGTGTGTGTGTGTGTGTGTGTGGATGTTTCCCAGAGATGGATTACGGCTGGAAGGGCATCCGTTGCGTAAAAACGTGCTGGATAAGTTGGCGGTTGGACTAAGACGAAAAGAAAATGAATGAATGAAAAGTATTGAGCAAAAAATAAATAAATGCAAATCTTCAAAATTGCAAAGCAAAAATGTATTTTTGAAAAAAAATATATATATATTTTGCTAACAAAATAAAAAAAAAGCAAAGGGAAAATTTGTTTTGAGAAATAAAAATAAAATTTGCAAACAAAACAAGAACTGCAAATAAAAATCAAGCAGTGCAAAAAAAAAAAAAAATGTTTGCAATTTAATTATTCGCGTTTCACTTTGTGGCACTGATTTGACAAGGAGGCGAAGTCAAGGGAACTTGGGCCTGCCATAAATGGCCAAGTTCCTTTGACTCCGCCCCCTTGTCAAATCAGGGCCACAAAGTGAAACGCTCAGAAACATAAAGTGCAAAGTGAAAACAGCATCGCAAACTCACGGTTGACTAAAAAGCAAATCAAAATGAGCATTGCAATTGACTGGAGGGGTTTTGTAAAGGCAATCCTATAAAAATGTTTTGCAAATATATAAACGTTTCTTTAATTGCAAATATTTTTATTTGCAGTTCTTGTTTTGTTTGCAAATTTCATTTTTATTTCTCAATGCTTAATTTTCCCTTTGCAGTTCTTTATTTTTGTTAGCAAAATATTTTTTTTTTTCTCAAAATTAAATTTTTGCTTTGCAATTTTTGAAGATGTGATTGATTTATTTATTTTTTGCTTAATACTTTATTTTTTCTTTGCAAAACTTTCTCTTTTTTTGCAAGTATATAATGACCCTAGATTAGCTCCGTATTCTAAAAATACCTCAGCAATTGTGATTTGAAATAGAAACACACACAATCGAGTATTGAGTTTCTGCTGCGTAAAACCTGAAGCATGCGAGTTTGCAGCATTAACTGTAAACTCTGGAGAAATTAACAAAGATAAACCATGATGGGACAGAATAAACTGCGGTAGGCTGTAACCATAGTAACACAGCAACAAAGTGCGTCAGGGGCTGTTCCAACGATCTATATAGAATGTAGAATGTAGAATATTCATTTTTTTGTCATGAAATGTCCCATCCCCAACATTTGAAGTGATTTTCATTACAGCGGCAAATGCTTGGTGATTAAATTGTTTAGCTTAAAAGGTCAAACATGAACATTTATTCATTGTCCTTCGGCTTAGTCCCTTATTTATCAGAGGTCACCACAGCGGAATGAACCGCCAACGGTTCCAGCATATGTTTTACGTAGCGGATGCCCTGCCAGCTGCAACCCAGTACTGGGAAACACCCATACATTTTCATTAAGACACATACTCTACGGCCAATTTAGTTTATTCAATTCACCTAAACCACATGTCTTTGGACTGTTGGGGAAACTGGAGCACCTGGAGGAAACCCACACCAACACAAGGAGAACATGCAAACTCCACACAGAAATGCCAACTGGCCCAGCCGCGACTCAAACTAGCAACCTTCTTGCTGTAAGGCGACTGTACTAACCCCTGAGCCACTGTGCTGCCCTAACATGAACATTTTCACATGTTTACTTACGATGGAAACTATAAAATCCTTTATTAATCTTAGCTGATGCTACTTTAATTATTAATGCCTAATAATACATTAAAATCTTAATCATAATCTGATTACAAGATGTACTTGTTTTATTATTCATTCATTTAATTTCTTATCCAGCACATGTTTTACGCAGCGGATGCTCTTCCAGCCGCAACCCATCTCTGGGAAACATCCATACACACTCATTCACTGCGGACAATTTAGTTTACCTAATTCAACTGTACCGCATGTCTTTGGACTGTGGGGGAAACCGGAGCACCCGAAGAAACCCACGCGAAAGCAGGGAGAACATGCAAACTCCACACAGAAACGCCAACTGACCCAGCCGAGGCTCATACCAGCGACCTTCTTGCTGTGAGGCGACAGCACTACCTACTGCGCCACTGCGTCGCTCATGTTTTATTAAATGGAGTTAAATATTTTTAAAATAGTTTAAATTTTAAATAGTTTTCTCAACTTTTAATCCATTAAGTGCCACTTACAGTACTAGTGAGACTTTATTGAAAAGTGATGCTTATTGCAGTATTTCCCAACCCGGTTCCTGGAGGCACACCAACAGTACATATTTTGGATGTCTCCCTTATCTGACTCATTCATTTTCAGGTTTTGTAGTCTCTTCTAATGTTCTGATGAGTCGATGTTTGATTAGAAAGAGGTTGAAAATGTGTACTGTTGGTGTGCCTTAAGGCACAGGGTTGGGAAACACTGGCCTTTTGTACTTTGTAATCCCATTGCAATTTAATTTGGTCGGAACATTTGCTTACAATAAATCAATACACAACGTGTTTTTGGTTATTATACCTGTTAAAGTAACCTTATGCAGAGTTCAGATTGCACGATTTTCAAAGTAGTCGCATCACAGATGTTTTCACACTACATGACTATATCTAGTGTTTCGTCGCTGCTGTGTTTACACTGCAAGATGGATCGGGGACAGGGGGTTTATGACTTTAAACTTGGAAGAATTGCTGATAACTTTGTCTTGGTCCCCAAACTACGTCTCACAACCAAACACACATGAGAAGTGACATGGAAACAACGCAAGGTCACATAGTATATCTTTTGTTATGAACTACATAATGATAAAGAAGCCTTTAATGCGGTAGAAAATGTACTTATTTTGCTCGCGTGGGTGTAAAGGGAATTAGCAATTTCTCCTCAACTTTTATTTCTGTTTCGACCCAGTTGTGTTATTGCTCAGATGACACGTCAAACAGACACGGCTGCTCCTGCTAAATTTACACTAGATTGATCTCCATTACTTTGGTTCCAAACACAATGAAAGAAGCAATTTTAACATCTCCCCCGACCTCTTGTTGACCGGCAGATACCCACACTAGTGGATGCTGCTCTCTCATTGGCTGTAGGTAATCGCTAATGTTATTTTCAATCAGAACACATTTCACTTTTTTTTTTTTTAAATCGCCGACAGCTCCAGATGTTTAGCATGCCAAATATCTCATGAGTGTCTGCCACTCATTGTCGATTCTCTCAGATGGCGTCTTTGATAGCTCACACTATGTGATACTCACTTGAACTGGCACCAATTTGCCTGCGATTGCGATTTCTCAAAAAACCTGTCAGTGAGTCAAACTCGGGGCATTATTTGTAGCTTAGTTCAATATAGCGATAATACTGTAAATTGTAATAAAACAATTAATCGCAACAAGAAAATTTGATGTTGTCATAAGCCTACCCCAATATCAGTCTGACATTCTCCTTTCTCTTTTAGCTGAGTGGCTCTCGTGGAAATGGTTTTGGAAGGGAGCTCCGAAGCTCTTTGCCCTCCTCCGTCCCTGGAGCTGCGCCCTTCATGCAACAAGAACCAGTCGTCTCCTCCTCTGGGCTCAGGATCTCAGTCCCATGATGCTCTCTGCCCTGAGGACAAGGAGCCCATCAAGTACGGGGAGCTGATTGTACTGGGGTAAGAGAACGTCCACAGCAGGCCTGAGGGAGGGACATTCACAATAAAAGGATGACATTAAGGTTACGCTGTCTACATTTTCTATAAGAAAACTATTTTCCTAGTTTTGATTAACTCTTTTTTATAGAACTCGTCTGAACAAAAGTTTGTTCTCTGTATTTTTTTTTTTGTGATTTTGGAAAGAAACCTCTTGTGCTCATTAAGGCTGCATTTATTTGATTACAAATACGGCAAATATAAAAAGAAATTAATTTATAATTGAGTGCATGTGTCGAACAACCGTATAGATCCAAAAAAAAATAATTGAGATGAATAGTATGTGTGAGCTTTGTATACAGAAACAGTCTGGGGATATTTTCCCACGGCCATGAGTCTGCATTTTAAACCTTAATATAGTGTCACGTGGAAAAAACGTTTATGTCCACTAAGAAGAATAGAGATGCCGCTTGCTGTCAAGTCCGATTCGGACATTAAAAGGCAAATATTGCCTTTACTGTAAGAAGATCTATGTATTGTACAGTGCATCCGGAAGTATTCATAGCGCTTCCACATTGTTTTATGTTACAGCCGTATTCCAAAATGGATTAAATTAATTTATTTACTCCAAATTATACACACACTACCCTATAATGACAATGTGAACAAAGAGTTTTTGAAATTGTTGCAAATTTATTAAAAATAAAAAAGCTCGAAATCTCATGTACATAAGTATCTGGCCATAAGTATCCGGCCATCTAAGCTGAGTGATCGGAGGAGAAGGGCCTTAACCAGGGCCTTAGTCATTACAAATATACACAGAACATTTCACAATATACATGTTAAACTAACAAAAAGATATGGATTTAAACAGATCTTATGTCTCCAGGTTGGTGCTGACTAAATCTGTAATCGGTCTTTCCCAAATTTTACGTTATTACAAACTGTAAATGGATAAAATGCTGTTGCGTTGATTTAAACCAGAGCTAATGACTGTTTCCAAAATAACTGTCCCACCTCATAGGAAATCTAGTTGCAACATAGGTTCATTCTGAAAATGTACCCCTATATACATTTCTGGTGATCGCGATATATGTAGCCAGAAGTACGTATGTCTGCATTTCATCTTTAAAACAAATGCTACGGGGCGGTGCTTTTAAAACACTATTGGTTGGGTTTAGGGAAGGGGGAGGGTGGGTCAGTCGATCGGTCTGTCAGTTAGTCAGTCGACAGCGGCCTCTGGTGGATTCGCGAAAACAAAAACTGCAAAAAACATACCTCCTCCAGAAATGTATATAGGGGTACGTTTTCAGAATGAGCCTGGGTTGTCTAATAAGATACCTTAAACTAATAAAATACCTTACAAACTAAGGGGAAAAATATAATTGTTTTCATCTCACTAGGAAATGTTTTGGCCAATCAAATGGCTCTGTGTGCATGTATATTAATGATCCCATGTGGATCGTCAGTGTCTGTGTTTTGTTTTGATTGGCTTGTTTTTCACCAGGATTTTACACTCAAGAGATTTACTTAGGAAACCATGGTGTTTGAGATGTACTGTATGTCATTACCATATAGATGACTCTTATTTTTCAGCTATGCCTAGGTACAGTGCTCAGCATAATTGAGTACACCCCATTTTAAAAATGAATGTTTATCCATTTCTCAGTGAATATAGACAATGTATTTTGGTGCATTTATTATTATTAAATAATATTTTAGTCACCAAACATAATTAGAAATTTAAATATAGTACAATTAAATTCAAGCAAAATATTGCAAAAAAAAATTACAACCTACAAAATTTCATCTAAATTTTTCGATTTTTTTGCTTCTCTTGATTTTTCCTCTTTTTTAAATTTGTATTTAATATTTTTCTATAACAGAAATTTGGCTGTACTAGTTTTTGGACCGTTATCATAAGTTATTTTGTTAGATAAGCTCCAGATTTGGCTTTAGTACTGACTAATGTATATGCACAAATATGATATTGTATAGTTTCCTATTAAAACTATGAATTTAAAAGATAGATTTGTGAGAGGTGTACTTATATATGCTGAGCACTGTATATCCAGTTTGTTGTTATATGGCACATTTATAAAATACATTGTCAGTAGAGTGAGCCAAAACCTCTAAACATGATTATAAAATGATTACTAACCTTGGAATTTGTATCTGTTATTACACCACGATCATGTCAAGCCAGTTAACCCTGCAAATTTGATGAAATGGGGAAAAAAAGGGATTTAAAAAAACATCAAAATCTTTACTATTATGCCAACATTTTTGCGATTAATTTTTTTATTGAGCCAGGAGTATTATTTGTTTCAAAGTAAGGGAATCATAAAATTATCCTAAAAGAGATGTTGCAGATTATTAAGCATTTAATGGACTGGATCTGGACATGTTTGACATCAGAAACACAGCGTTTATCTTTGTTCAGGTCTCACTGTACTCACACACACACTGGAACCGTAAGATACAGTCTCAGATTTGTGAAATCCATTTATCTAAATTACAACTCTTCCACTCTGCCAGCGTTTTGCTGAATGCGGGAGTTCAGAGGGAGTTCAAGGGTAAAATTACCCTCAAATAAATATGACTTCAATTAACATCTTTTGGTGCGGATGAATGAATGCCACGTCATTCGGGCCAGTTGGCTCCCCTTGTGTACCTGTGGCTGGTTTTCCTGACTTATCTTTAGATTTCAGCTGCGGATGCAAAACACTTCATTTGACTGCCAACAAAGATGCCAGTCAAATCACACAGCACATGGAGCCGAGCCGAGCGATGAGTGTTTCCAGTACAAGAACAGAGTTTAACCTACGAGATACAAGAAGAGGGGGGAAATAAAACACATGGTTGTGTTTGTATCTGGATTAAAGATGAAACGAGATTTCCAAGCATCAAATAGTGGATGTGTATAGCTACATTAGAATGTGGTCTGTTTGATGTTTCTTCTGAGCAAAAATATTGACTGTTATACATTTTTTACAATGATTTAAAGAAGACTCAACAGTACAATCTTTACTGTAAGTTGAGAAATCTTGTCAGGTATATTTTAAACAAGAAGAATTTGATGACAGGATGTCAAGGAACAATGTGCAGCGCCAAAAAATGTTTGAAACAAAAGAAAATTGTTAACTTTGACTTTAAAAAGTTTAATAATTAATAATAATAATTCCTTACATTTATATAGCGCTTTTCTAGACACTCAAATCGCTTTACACATTAGGGGGAATCTCCTCATCCACCACCAGTGTGCAGCATCCACCTGGATGACGCGACATAAGCCATATTGCGCCAGATGGCACACCACACACCTTGATTGGTGGAGAGGAGACCGAGTGATGAAGCCAATTATGATATGGGGATGGTTAGGAGGCCATGATAGACGGAGACCAGTGGGCAAATTTGGCTAGGATGCCGGGGTTAAACCCCTACACTTTTTCGAAGGACATCCTGGGATTTTTAATGACCACAGAGAGTCTGGACCTCGGTTTAACGTCTCATCCGAATGAAGGTGCTCACTGAGCAGTATAGAAGCTGTATAGAGTCCCTATCAATAAACTGGGGCATTGGGACCCACACAGACCACAGGTTGAGCACCCCCTGCTGGCCTCACTAACACCACGGCAGCAACCAAGCTTTCCCATGTAGTCTCCCATTCAGGTACTGACCAGGCGCAGCCCTGCTTAGCTTCAGTGGGCGACCATGTGAGAGTTGCAGAGAGCTAGCTGCACAAGAAGTTTGGCCAGAAGAGAAATGGTTGTGCCCAACTGAGCCCGGTTTTTCTCAAGGTTTTTTTTTTTTTCACTTTCATCAATTGGTGAAGTTTGCTCCTTGCCACTGTGGCCACTGGCTTGCTTGGTTTGGGACTTGTGGAGCTGCACATCGATGAATTTACTCGTCAGTGTTTGAACTTTCAGCAGTGAAAATTAAACTACACTGAACTGAACTCTGAAAACTGGACTTAAGCTGTTTCAATTTACTAGAACTTCATCTATGGGAAGCTGCTTTGGCACAATCTACATTGTAAAAGCGCTATAGAAATAAAGATGAATTGAATTCTAAATGTATTCATTTTATGTATTAATAAAATGTAGTATTATTGATTACCATTTATTTTCATCTTTAGAGCACAAAATGTAAATTGGTCAAAATAACAAAAAAGGTAGCATGTTTTCAGACATGTTTGTTGTATTCATTTTTAGACAACATGATTCCAAATATTTTAATTACAGAAGATTAACGAAATAAATATTGATATGAAAACATTTGTTGTGTGTTTTTATGAGTACAGACATGTTACATTGAAAAACATGTTCTACCATCACAGAAATCTGTGTTTTTGAAAATACTATTGGTTGGGTTTAGGGAAACAGGAGGTCGAAAGTGGCCTCTGGTGGATTTACGCGAGAACAAGAGGAACGAATGGCACTCGCGAGAGAAATTTAAGATCTCAAAATGCGTACACAGCGGCCTCTGGTGGATTCGCAAAAACAAAAGCTGAAAGATAGCTCTTGGGACGTATTTGGCGCTCTCCAGAAATGCATTCAACGGTACGTTTTCAGAAAGAGCCTGGGTTGTTTTTATTCAAATAAACTTAGCCTTGGTAAGAGAGTTACTATCCCCAAACTTTTGAACAGTAGTTTATATGAGATTAATCAGCTACAGTATATTGAATACGCAAACTTATGACAACATACATTTGCACAAACAGTGAAGCAAAGGCAACAGCAAGCATATTATTATTATTTTTTATTGTTGTTTAATTTTTTAATTACTGAATATTCGGTAACACTTTATTTTAAGTCACAATTCACGATATTAACAAATAATTAACTAACACTACTAGATCAATAATCTACAAATTAGCTACTTATTAATAGTTAGTAAGGAAAAAGTTGGGTTTTGGTTTTGGGTAGGATTGGGGATGCAGAAAAAGAACAGTTAACAACTTAATAATAGACAGGTAATAAGCCAGTAGTTTATAGCATGAATTGTGACAAACGAAAGTATTACCGAATATTCTAGTTCTGAGAAATATAAAGGTTTAAATAATTTGAAGTACTATGAAATGTGCATTTTAGTTCGATGTGTGATGTAGTTTGAACTGAAACATAAAGACAGGGTGGGACATAGCATAGCTCCTCCCCTTTAAAAACAACAACAATAGCATCTCGTTTTATCACATCTCTGCCAGTGACAATGGTTGAGCTCAAGCGCATATAGCAATAGCATCTTAAAGGGGGAGGGGCATGTCAGATACTCAAGAGCATTTGATTGGTCAGGAGGTTTGATTAGAAACTGAAGGATGAGGTGATGTCAAAAAAATTGTTGATCCATGTGGGCGCAAGTGACAAACTGCAAGCTTTGGATGTTTAATGTGAATTCTGTAACTGTTTTAGAGAACACATGCTTATAGATATCCTTAAAACTAACATGGTAATACTAACATTTAAAAAAAAAAAAACTTTATTTTGATTTCACGGAGTCTTTAATTAGCTGAAATTAACATTTTCACCACAAGACACTATAGCAGAAACAAAGAGACCATAAACATGAGCACTGCTTCCCAGTGTGATGAGTGGAGATAGAGAAAGCTCATTTAGGCATCTGGACTATTGATCGTTGTCTAGATGAATTATAAGATGGCTTCGCCTCCTCATTGACGGGCTCTCAGAGGCCTGCATCAGCCATTTTGTGGATAGCTCATGATTCCTGTCATAGTATCGACTGACAGATAGATTAATGCCATTTAATTATTTTTAAGTACATGCCAGCGCTCTTAAGTGAAAACAAGTTATCCATGCCTAGTTGTTTATCATCCCCAAGACAACAGTCTGTCCTCAATCTGTCAGCTCCATCAAATTCAGTGAGCGCGTGAGGTGCTGCTTCTAAATTAAGCCTCAAATGCATCTTGATTAATGCAGTCTTTATTGTTCAAAGCAGTCGCTAAGCTTGGGTTGTACTATTGTGGTTTATCTCCATGCAGGCATAATGGTTCGCTAGCTAGCGGGGACAAGGGTCGCAGGAGGAGTCGGCTGGCCCTTTACAAACGGCCCAAAGCCAACGGCGTCAAACCGGATGTCATCCACAACGTCTCCACGCCTCTGGTGTCCAAGGTAAACGCTTTCACTTAAAGAGGCCAGATGATGCTATTCTAAATGGACAGTAGCTGCATTTACATGAGCCCAAATGATCAGTTTATTTAATAAAATAGTCACATGTAATCACACCAAACTGGCAAACATTGAATTGTAATGAGTAATTCAAACCTTTGTAATCCATTCAGAGTTTTTATGGGTTTTGGAAATCCTTAAAAGTGTTTGAATTTTAGTTAAGCGTATTCAAGGTTTAAAAAGTGCTTTGATTTTGGATGAAGTGTTGAAACTGATGAAAATTTCAACATAGGCTCATTCTGAGAAAACAAAAACTCTATATTTTACGAGATCGCAAATTATGTAGCCAGAAGTGCATATGACTGCATTTTGTCTTTTAAAACGAACGATACGGGGCGGTATGACGCCGTTCCTTTTCGCACTTACCAGCTGACTGCTTACCTCCGTAAGGACGGCTTTTCCGCTGTTACTAATTTGTCCAGTTAGCTCGCCATTTATTTCAGCAAACTTGAGACGCAGAGAGGAATTGACCATCATGACGGGGTTCAAGTCTGGCGAAGAACGGTTGCAGAAAGCGGGTGAGACAAAAACAGAATCCAAAAAATAAAATAAACCAGTAAATAACAGGGTGAGAATGTGGTAAAACCTGAAAACGTGGTAAAAATCAGGCGAGGGCTTTTCTTTTTCTGGATTGCTTTTTAAAACTGTTGGTTGGGTTTAGGGAAGTGGGTGGGCGGGTCAATCAGTGCTTTTGGAAACAGGAGGGTGGGTCAGTCAGTCAGTCAGTCATTCAGTCGACAGTGGCCTCTGGTGGATTTACGTGAGAACAGCAGGCACAAATGGCACTAGCGAGAGAAATTTGAGATCTCAAAAAGCGCACACAGCGGCCTCTGGTGGATTCCCGAAAACAAAAAATGCATAAACATGTACCTCCTGGGACGTATTTGGTACTCTCCAGAAATGTATTTAGCGGTACGTTTTCAGAATGAGCCTGGGTTGGAAAATTTATTGTTTGTAATTGACCCAATGTTGGTTGAAAATCATTTTAAAGTTTAGTAGGTCTGCTTTTTAAAACAGCAAATGAATCAAGGATTTGTTAGTATGCTCTTCTTGAAACTGCAGGTAACTCATGACATATGAATGTGGACATCAGTCTAATCACTTTAGTTAATGCTTATGTAAATGCTATGTTCTGATTCACAATTCAAATGTATTGTTCATTGTGTGTACTAGATTAGGTTAGCAGCTTTATTGTTAAAAATATATATATATTTCTCATATTGTGTAATTGCAGCACCTCTATTTCAAGTTGAGGTTTCGTCAAAGCCCTGCATTCTAATTGGCCAGCTTGCCCAACGTGTTGTGATTGGCCAAACAACTCAGATGTGTTTCGAAATGTAATTCCTCTTGTTATAATCAACAATTTTAGCTTTGAAGGCTTCTAGATCCTTTAATAAATACATTTTAATAATAAAATTAATAATGACATCTTTGTGGGCGGCCAGTGGCTCAGTGGTTAGCACTGTCACAGCAGCAAGAATGTCGCTGGTTTGAGTCCCGGCTGGGCCAGTTGGCATTTCTGTGTGGAGTTTGCATGTTCTCCCCTGTTTGCAGTCCAAAGACAAGAGAGGTGAATTAGATGAACTAAATTGGCCTTAGTGTATTAGTGTATAGGTGTTTCCCAGTACTGGGTTGCAGCTGGAAGGGCATCCACTGTGTAAAACATAAGCTGAATTAGTTGGCAGTTCATTCCGCTGAGGTGACCCCTGATAAATAAGGGACTAAGCCGAAGGAAAATGAATAAATGACATCTGTGTATCAATTCAAAGCCAAGCCAGATTGTGAAAATATGGATGATCAAGCAGACCAGTCTGGACATTTGACTGCAATATGTTTTATCTGTAATCCTCTCAAAACACATTTCGTATACAACAGCCTAGTCTTCTTTCTTTGGATTTACCTTTTATATAGTAATTATAGGCTACATTATACTAATATTTCAAATGATGACTTTTTATATTATATACATATACAGTTGAAGTCAGAATTATTAGCCCTCCTGAATTATTAGCCCAATCAATAATTTTGACTTCAACTGTACATTACATGCATATTACATACATTTCTCAAAATTATATCAATATGTTTTCCACACAAAAACAAATGAACCCCAAAACTATGCCATTCGTTTGTGCTAAGTTTGTGCTGATTTGTGCCGCAAAAACGAACGTTTGTGCTGATTTGTGCCGCAAAAACGAACGTTTGTGCTGATTTGTGCCGCAAAAACGAACGTTTGTGCTGATTTGTGCCGCAAAAACGAGCGTTTGTGCTGGTTTGGGGTCTGAGATATTAAGCATTATTTTTTTTACCGTGTGACGTCATTTTCCACCCCATGTTGCTCAAATGACTTCAAATCAGCACAGGTCGTTTGTGCTCGATTTGTGCTTGTTTGTGCTGTTAAAACAAACACTGTATCTGTTTTCCTTCTTTAGATATAAGCAAAATATTTTGGGTCTGCAGCAGTGTTTGCTATTAGATAGAATAAACCCTGTTTTGTTTTGTGGAAGACTGTGAGCATTAGACAGTAATGGTTAAGTAATATTAACACTCAATAGGACAAGTTTGCTTTATCTCAAACCATTTTTGTGGCTTCCAAAAGATGTGAAATCTCTTCCAGCATAAGTGTCCTCCTGACCCACCCACTAAATTCTGTAAAAGTCATTGCATAACATTGCAACCAGCTGAGCGTTTTGCCAATCTATTGCATAAGGTTAGGGAACCAGAAAGTACCTTATGTTCCTGTGACTTGTTAAGGGAAGGATGATGCAACAAAGGCCATTAATCAACGCGTTTTATGCATGTATTTGCAGGCCCTAAGCAACAAAAGCCAGCACAGCATCTCCTACACACTGTCCCGGAGTCATTCTGTCATAGTGGAATATACACACGATCCCAACACCGACATGTTTCAGGTGAGCAAAGACTGCATTATTGGGTCTTCATTATTGGCTTCAAAGAAGTTTGCATTAGTGGATAGAGCTGAGCAATAAAATAATGGTAATTATTGCTGTATTATATTCCCTCAATAAACCAAGAAGAAAGTATTCCCTCAATAAAGCGTTGAATGTCTTAGTTTCCTATATTTCTGGCCTCAGTGAATTAAAAGGTCTTCATTAAAGAGTTAATTCACCCAAAAAAGAACATTTTGTCATCAGTCATTCACCCTCATTTCATTCCAAACCTAAATAGTTTTCTTTTTTCCTTCATTCAGACATATAATACATTTTTAATAATGTTCTGGTCAATGGTCAATATTGAATATCAGACAAAGACCAGTAGGCTGGTTCTGTCTTAAAAATAACATTTAAACTCAAATTAAGCAAACATTTATTATCACTACATTTTAATATACAGTATAAAATACTGGAGTTGCATACTTTCATACTATATAGTATGTTACAAGCAGTATGCGAGTCGAGTAGTAAGTCCAAATTCATAGGCTGCGTCGGAAATCACATACGTCCATACTACGTATATAGTACGTTACAAGCAGTATGCGAGCCGAGTAGTATGTCCAAATTCATAGGCTGCGTCTGAAATCACATACTTTCATACTATATAGTACGCTAAAAACAGTATGCGAGTCGATTAATATGTCCGAATTCATAGAATTCAAAAAACAGTATGCAAGAAGTACCCGGATGACCTACTACTTCCGGCGAGATTCTGAAATGCACATCCGATGGATGCTATGCTGTCCCATGATGCACCACGAGAGAATTCATGAATGGGAGTGAAGCAACGCAACAGACGTGGGTAAGTCACTGGCGACTGTAGTACGTTCGAGTTCCATTCATACTATTCACATTTATACTGTACAGAATGTACTTTTCTAACGGTCGAGTAGTAAACTCAAATTCAAACGCGGAACCTACTGAGTAGTAGGCAATTTGGGACGCAGCCATAGAATTTGAAAAACAGTAGCAAGAAGTGCCCCGGATAACCTACTACTTACGCCGATATTTTGAAGTGCGCATCGAATGGACGCTACGCTATGCCATGATGCACCATGAGAAAATTCATGAACGGATGACGTGATCACGTGATCATGACAAAATGGCGGATCTAGCACATCCAAGTTCCATTCATACTGCTCACATTCAGACTGTATAGAATGTACTTTTCTGACGGTTGATTAGTACATTTAAATTCAAATGCAGTACCTACTGAGTAGTAGACGATTTAGGACGCAGCCTGGGATTAATTTTAAAAAATTAGCAAAAATTTAAGTTTACATTTATATAGGCATTGTAATGGCCTAAAGTTATTAGTAATCAACTAAATATTCAATAATGATAATCCATAAAATTTAAAATAATAGTAAATTTGGTATATAGATTATGGTCAGGGGCGCAGCTTGGGGGTGGGGGGTGGTGTGGTGGTGGTGGGTGGTTAGGACGATAGTAAGGGCCCATGCCGTTTTGGTACCCGCAGAGAAATTATTATTAGGGGTCCAGCAGCCCCCCCCACCACAAATCAACAAATCCCCCCCCCCCCCCCCCCCTCACTTTCATCCGCGACACTCTTCCCCCCCTTCATTCTTCACTTTTGTCTTTTGTCCGCGACACCCCCCCCCCCCCCGCTCTTCAATTGCGTACGTGACACCCCTCCCCCACTCTTCACTTTCCTTCAAAACCTCCACCCTTCTTCACTTTCGTCCGCAACCCCCCCAACCCCCCCCCCCCCCCCCCCCTTTTTCTTTTTTTTTCATCCGTAACACCACCCACCCATTCACACCCCCTGCTCTCTTAACTTTTGTCCGCGTGACTTTCACGACACCCACAAAATGTTTTGATGAATGATTACGGTTTAGGGTCATTATATGCATCTTACACTTGATTATGAAACATTAAACAGTAGTAATGTGAAATTTATAATTAACTATTTTAAAATAGGAATTATTTCTGTGATGTCAAAGTGTAAAAGGTTTTATAATTTATTTGAAAAAGAACACTTTTGTTACAATTTAAATGCTTTTATAGTTTTCCGAATAAATGTTTAATTTATTTAAAAACAATTATTGTCAACTAAAGCTAAAACAGAAGTAGTTACATAGATAAAAACAAGTCGTTTATTGATTTTATATATACCCTCAAATGTCATATACTGTAGGTTTGGAAAGGTAAATAAAAAAGAATGCTTTATTGAGTGAACGAATCTTTCAATATCTCACTTTCTCTTGTCGCTGTGTCTCTAGATCGGCCGTTCCACAGAGAGCATGATAGATTTCGTGGTGACAGACACAGCAAGCAGTGGCGGTGGAGGACAGGGGCAGGGTGGTGCAGGTGGAGAAGGAGGACAGTCGGCCCAGAGCACCATTTCCCGCTATGCCTGCCGTATCATGTGTGAGCGCAGCGCCCCGTACACAGCGCGAATATATGCAGCCGGCTTTGACTCTTCCAAAAACATCTTTCTTGGGGTGAGTCATAACAAGCTACTGAGTCATAACTACATTTACTGATGCAGAATCTCTGCCAAGGCGCCGAGGAAGACAACACAGCTCAATAGGATTATTTACACTGATATCTAGGAAGCAGCAGAGAGGAAGAGGGCACATCATTTCCATACTGTTTTGCCTGTTAAAGTCTGTTTGTATTGCTTTTTTAATGGGGGAAAAGAAATGTCTGAAATGGGAGCTGCCTACTTCAAGCATAAACACATAAAAACACAGATGATTCTTTCTCTAAGTCATAAATATAACAGCCAAATTATATCTACACAGCCATTTACAGTAGTGCATTTTATTTTTAGAATGCATTTTTTTACAACTGTCTTTAAAATTTTGTTACGGTTTTGACTGGTGTCTATGCTACTCTGACATCCTCGATCTGCAAAAAATAAGTGATTTGAAAATGCTAAAGGCCCTGTTTTAGTTGGGAAAGCTGGTGTTTTGTTTTAATAGACGCAGTGTAATGCAAACATTTGAAAATAAAGGCATCGATATGTACACATTCACTCTCAGACTGGTCTTTTGGGGGTGTATAAAGAAAGATCCTAACTTCAAAATCTTATTCTATCTTTTTGGTAACCATTGTAATCTCAGTTAGGACCACAGTTAGGGCAGTATTTCCTAAGTTTTATTTATATTAACCCTTGCGTACTGTTCAAATTGACTACCCTTTTGTTCTGTTCGTCACTGTTTTTGCCTCATTGACTTCCATTATAACCACATTTTTGGATTGCAAATGGATTGCCATGACACTATATAATCATACATTCTTAATTGTTGGTGTTTTTCCCCTGTTGGGAAGAGGTAAAATCATTCATTTTTAACACCGAACATCAGTTGGCACCATTAACCCTTTAGAGGGGCCAGTGCAAAAAAGTTTCTGACTTTAATATGGAGTTCTATAGAGTAAAACAGCAAATTATAGGGCCCTATCATACACCCGGCGCAATAAAGCGCAAGACATGTTTGCCCCGACGTGTTGCTATTTTCAGACAAGCGCAACCTTAATTTCCCAGTTTTACGCCACATTGTTTAAATAGTAAATCCATTTGCGCACTTTGTGGACTTATGGGTGTTCCGGTCTAAAAAGGAGGTGTGTTAAGGCGCATTGTTGGGGCGTTGCTATTTTGAGGAACTAAAATAGACTGCGCAGCTGAAAGCATGTCTAAAGTCCAGCGCAGAGCACGTTAGTTGTGCAGCTCACTTACACATTGCTTAAAACACGCAGGATGTACAGCAATACACAAATATCTTTACAAATGAAAAATAATTAAAGGATTAAAATATTACAAAAATTATTACATTCTACATATATATAAAAACCACTGCCTCAATGCCTTTTTCATCTCAGGGGGGCTTTTTTCAGTTTATTCAAGACAATTTGCTTTTGTATAATGTTATTATTAGTAGTAGTAATATTTATTATATGCATATTTATATCTGTTTTAATAAAAACAAGCTAAGATTTGTCCACTTGTCCAGTTTTGTACCATATGTGGCATAGGACGTGTGTTTGGATAGAACTCACACTTGGTTATTATTGTTCATTTATTCGTTTGCTGGAAATTAGAACTGAATTTAGAAATAGTTTTGAAACAAATCTTTGCACTTAACAAACAAAATTAAATATGTAGGCTAATCAGGCCTGGATTAAGAATTCAGAGGCCCCTGGGCACAATGTCTTGTAGGCCCCCTGACCGCACCCCTATAGTTGAATTAAAAAGTAAGATTAATATTATATTTTTAAAATAAAATTAATCTATAATGTATCGCCCGCATTTTTTTAATAAATGATGTACAGTACACATATTCCTAGTCTACAAAGATTTAACTTATTTTTTTAAAGCATTTAAAGCATACTTTGAAAAAAAAACTAATACAACTAGTGAAAATTAATGGATTTTAATATACTTGTTCAAGTTTACTGAAGCAGTACTAAAATTTATATTTAAGGATATTTTTAATGGATAACTTCTATAAACATAATGCATATGATTTGGATATAACACCTCTCCAATCCAGTTCTATGAATCTGAGTGCTCCATAATACACACACTTGTATGATTGCTACTTGTCTTCCTCGTGATGAAGAGTAGGCAAAATCTGATATGTAGGGGGGGGGGGGGGGGGGAGAAGAACGTGTTCACCAGACGCTGGATTTGAACCAGGTTCATGATCGATCGCGTCAAAAGATGTTGCCATGCATCATCTTTACAAGCTACGCCACTCACGCTGCTGTCAAATGTGCTCTTTACTTTTCTTGTCTTTGTCAATCAAACGGTGTCAATCAAACGGTGGGCGTGAATCACTCAACTAGCTTATTCCAACGTGGTGCGCTATTTGCCCTTAGCCTAAATAGACACTCCAAAAATCGCAATTTTTCCCCTCTCGCAGGGGCCTCAAGTGCGCACGGGCCCCTGGGCCTGTGCCCATAATGCCCATTAGTTAATCCGGCCCTGAGGCTAATGAATCTCTTCAGTGGAGTGCACAACACCGTTTCCTTATCCACGAAAGAGAGAAAGAGAAAGTGAAAGTAAAGGCCTATTGGAGGAGGTTTGTTCTTGATCCTCTTGCTGCAGATGGTCTGTTTAACTGTTTTCTCGCTAGTGAAGCGTTCAGTTTTTCCACTTACAAAGTCCACCATGTAAATAGCAAATGCGCTATGGTGCAACTGACTCTTAAAGGGAATGGGAGAGGAGACTCTGATTGGTTTATTCTCAAAACACACCCATAACTCATTAAGAGAATAAGTACAAGCCTGTTAGACCATGCGCCGCAGCGCAGAGCGTATTTTACCGTCCTTAAAATAGCAAAAGTGGATTTGGACACACCCTTAATGCTTTTGCGCCATGCGCTTTAGAATTTGCGCCTAGATCGTTAAAACAGAGCCCATAGTGTGCGTGCATAAATACACTTACTATGTTTACTATGTTCTGAGAACTGAGGTGCTTATTTTTTATTTTCTCAAACATAGCAAGGTAAGTATGCAAAGGTCTCTCTCACACCCTCACACAAACACACTATGCTCCATATAATTATAATTTAATTTAATTTAAATTTTAAAGCTTTTTGCACTGCAACTGATGATCAACAGTAAAAATGACATATTTTCCCTCTCTTCAACAAGGAAAATTACCAACAATCAAGGATACATAATAATATGGTGCCATGGCTTTGCAATCAAAAATTAAAATGGAAGTCAATGGGGCATGTGTAGTGTTAAAGCATTTTCTCAAAATATGTATCAAAATAAGATTTGTCACCAAAAATCATTCCATTTGCTGAAACTCAGAGAGAGTCGTGGCCAAATTAAGACTCAAAATCATCCCAGATTAAATTGCAGTAAAAACGCCAGTCTGGATGAGAAGCATTTTCATTCTAAAATGCCATTCAAAAACAAAACTGCACTATTGTAAACACAGCCTAACCTTTGTCCTAACTACCCAGGACACAACAAGATTCCACCAACAAGAAATTTGGCTGTCTGCACAAACCATACTGTACCATACTGATGCAACAAAAACATTTAAATACCAGCACAGACACATTATTATCTAATTAATACATATTTAACCTATTTAAATTTAATTTCCCAGACCTTCAGCTGTAAATCTGAGGTCTGGCTGCGCGAGATTAGGGGGAACGGGACCCCCTCCCCCTATCTGTGGGGTCCCAACCACAAAAACAGGGCAGAAACATATTGAGTCTCTTCCTCCTTTGCCTAACAGTGCTGTGCTTTAGTTAAAATACCTGCTTTTTTTTAATATCACCAACACACACACATACTCACACATACACACACACACACACACACACACACACACACACACAAGACCGCTGAGAGAGAACAAATTCAATAGTTGTGGAACTTCAGTTAGGAGAAAGGCTACTGTCAAAGCTTTTTTATTCTTGTATAAAAATGAAGTCATGTATTTTTTTCGATGAGTCCTCTATGTTAGCAATAATGACATTATCTGCTGGATAGATAGTAATGTCTACAAAAGACATGAACACTGTTGAAGTGCAACCTTAACAGTAAGGCTTTCCTCTGTTAATATATATCCTCACAAGTATATCTTTAGCTGTTTGACAAAACTTACATTCCTGATGATAAATGTTATTTAGAAATATTTCCTAGTGCAAAACTGAAACTAAACCAAGAATAAAAAAGTTTTACTCCCTGTTTTGGAACAAAGAAAATGATCTACAGTTGTAAACGCGCACTTAAATATGCACTTTAGTCGCCTCTATTATGCATTAAAAAAGGTCATAGTTTGGTTTTTGGGTCCCCATCAACAGGCTGATATGCATGCAAGGTCAAAAAACACTTTCATTGTCTTAAAATATGCATTTGTTTTTACCAAATGATCCCAATGACTCCCATATTCATTTTTCCAAACCACTAAATTCTGTGACGCTAATCTGAGGTGATTGGTCTGATGACCCAGTGTGTTGTGATTGGTCTACTGCATGTAGCATGTGTAGGAATGGAAATGCCTATCACGACTTATCCAAACAGTGTTGAAGTAACAAGCCATGGTAGAGAGTATATGTGTGAGCCCAATGCAGGAACACATTAATAATCTCCCCTCCCCTTGACTTATGGTCGGGGGGGGGGGGGGGGGGGGGGGGTCCAATTTCACTATATGTCAGTGTATGTGAATGCATGGAAGTATATGTGACAATAAACAGCATATCATCATCATCATCATCATCATCATCATTAATAAGGCAGACACTGCAGTTAAACACCAGCATATTGGTACATATGATTTCAAGTAATAACGACATACATACAGTATTATTTAATTCAATTCATCTTTATTTGTAAAGCGCTTTTACAATGTAGATTGTGGCAAAGCAGCTTCACATAGAAGATTATAGCAAATTGAAACAGTGTAGTTCAGTTTTTAGAGTTTAAGTTCAGTTCAGTTTAGATTAGTTCAGTTTAGATTAGTTCAGTTCAGTTCAGTGTGTTTTAATATTCACTGCTGGGAGTCCAAACACTGAGGAGTAATCCATCGATGCGCAGCTCTCCAAGTCACGAACTATGCAAGCCAGTGGCGACAGCGGGCGAGGAAAAAAAAAAACTTTGAGAGAAACCTGGCTTAGTTGGGCATGAACATTAATCAACACAGCTGCAAAAGTTCAATTATTTTTTGAACATTTTTGAATAAAGGCATGCACAAAAGCTCGTTGAAGGTGTATTCTAAGCACGGTTCGAACTATTGAAATGAAAGTGAAAGTGAATGGATTCAAAGCACAGCACTTTCTGTGTCCAGTGTAAAAGCACAGCTGATAGTGACCTAGCAATAACACATCACGGGAGTATGATCTCTGAAGTGGGTCTCCAGTTCTAGTTTTCCCAGGTCTAAGCAAGCAAAAAGTGGGTAGGCAAAACATTCAAAATAAGAGCAAATTGTTTAAATGATTCTGAGTCAACTCTTTTTTGAGAGAGAGAGAGAGAGAGAGAGAGAGAGAGAGAGAGAGAGAAAGAGAGAGAGAAAGCGAAAATAGCTTTATACACAGAGCACTTTGAGTGTTTTCATTTACTTAGATCTGTCTTACAAACTGCATGGAAGGTAATTTTCAAAAACCCATAATAGGGGCTCTTTACATAAGCCCCTTTTACACATACAACCTGTTCTGGAAAATTACCAGCAATTTTCCGGAAAGGGATCATGTGTGAACAGGCCCTTTTTGAAATTACCGGTAAATTAGTTCTGGCGATTTTCCGCAAAGAGAGGTTGTAACATTACCGGTAATTCGTCGGAATGCTGCTCTGTGTGAACGCAGAAGGAAAATTGCCGGAAAGAGCGCGTTCACGTTTAAAACGTGCTGATGTGAGATGTCCACTTTAGCCAATCAGAACATTTAGACGCATTCACATCCGCGCTGTTTATGAAAATAAAAACCTTTGAATACTTTTCCAGACACGTTTAACTGCTGCTTGTTAGTCAGACAACATTTCTATGCTCCTTCTTAATGCCAACTGCGTAAATAATTATTGATAAAATGCTTATGATAAACCGCTGTTTGTTTACCTTCAAGCTCTGCTTCAGTTGCTTGACGCATGCTTCTGTGAGCGTCAGCACACACACACATACTACAGTATGTACATCTCAACATGCAAAAGTGTTCCTCCATATGTTTTCATCGAAGTTGTCTACAATACTTGTCCATCCACAGAATTTGTAATGTAGTCAAATGTGTAAATATTTAGCTGCGGTTCACGCTTCTGCCTTTGGATGTCTCTGGGACAAAGCAGGTGCACGAATTTTAAAGCTTTAAAAGTGAAACCATATACAAAAGCCCAGCGGAGGCATTTAGGCATAATTTCTGGTTAATGATGTCAGAATTTACAGGTATTTTGGAATGAATGTGTGAATGGTCCTTTTCAGAAAAATCCCGGAACGTCCTTGCCTTTTTTGAATTTACCGGTAAAGTTGTTCTGGAACTTTTACGGATATTTACCGGTATCACTGTTTGAAAGGGGCTGATATAAAACTGATATAAACATGCAAGGCTTGTCACTTCCGCCTACAATAAACGGATCAACGGTTTTATTCACATCACCTCATACCTTCAGTTTCTCATCAAATTGTGACCAATCAATTCCTCTCTAGTATCTGATGCGCTTGATCTCAACCACTCTCACTAGCAGCATGGTGAAAAAACAAAACACTATTGGCTGTTTTATAAAAAGGAGAGGGGCTACAATATGTCCCACCCTCTCTTCATATTTTGGTTGAGATTATGTCACACATCAAATAAAAATGCACATTTCAAAGCACTTAAAGGGACCTTTAATTTTTTTTATAGATATACAAGTAGTACCAACGATGAATTTAAGTCACAAAAATAAAGTAGATTTGAACATTGTCTTAAAAATGTGCTCTTACCTGTGCAGATGTTGCTGATAGGTTGTAATGGGTGATTGCCAGGGTACTGCTGTATGGTAGATAAGCTATTCTTAGCTGTTGTTAGCTGGTTTCTTACTGGAACAAAAAAAATCAAAAGGGTGAAAAATACCAATATTATATTGAATTATAATAATATAATGTTTACATTTAGATTTTTTCAGTCTTAGGAAAATGGTGCAAATATCCCTGTAACATTCATATTGTTTGTAACTATTCAATGTTAGTTATGTAAATGATTTTACTTACAGACATGTCTATAGAGCAGGGGTGCCCAAACTTTATTTAATGAAGGGCCAAATCCAAGCTTGATTGAGAGCTGGGGGCTGAAAGTAATTTCAATTTTATTTCATAATATTTAAAAAATAAATAGAAAAAATGACTTCAACAGTATTTACTAATGCATTCAATTTTTTTGAAAATGTAAATTCATTTAATGAACTTATTACAATGAAACCATAAAAAAAATTCCATTTATAAAACACTGGAGTTCAATGCCGAATACACTAGTCATGCTGAACCTGCCTTTGCCTTGGACGTAGTCTTCTGATTTGTCCCCTATTCGTTAAGTGACAGTATGTACATTTCTTATAAATTGATTCATTTACAACATTTAATTGAAACATTTACAGTTGAAACCAGAAGTTTACATACACTGTATAAAAAGGCACATAACCATATTTTAAAAAGTCAGATCTTAATGTGAATAAACTTTTTCTCTTTTAGGTAAGTTAGGATTATCAAATTTGTTTCTGTTATGATTAACAGCAGAATAATGAGAGAGATATTTTGAGAAATTGTTATAACTTTTCTTGAAAGTCAAGTTTACATTCAATAAGATTATTATGCCTCTGAAAATGCTCAGATGATGGTGTCAAGGTTTTGGAAGTTTCTGATTGGCTAATTGACAACATTTGAGTTAATTGGAGGCACAACTGTAGAATAGTATTTAAGGAAAACCTCAAACACACTACTTCCTTGTGTGACAACATGGAAAAATCAACAAGCCAGAATCAACAAAAAAGCCAGATTACAATTTGCTAAATTACACTGGGAAAAAGACTAATTTTGGGAGACATGTCCTGTGGTCTGATGGAACTAAGATTGAACTGTTTGGCCATAATGACCAGTGTTACATTTGGAGGACAAAGGGGAAAGGTTACAAGCTTAGGAACACCATCCCAACTATGAAGTATGGGGGCGGCAGCATCATGTTGTGGGTCTGTTTTGCTGCAGGAGGGACTGGTCCACTTCACAGCAGATGGCATCATGAAGAAAGAACATTATGTAGAAACACTGAAGCAACATCTCAAGACATCAGCCAGGAAATTAAAACTTGGCCACAAATGGATCTTCCAAACAGACCATGACCCTAAGCATACTGCCAAATTAGTTAAAATGTGCTTTAAGGACAACAGAGTGAATGTTTTGGAGTGGCCATCACAAAGCCCTGATCCTGAATCCTATAGAAAATTTGTGGGCAGAGTTAAAAAAGCTTGTGCGAGCAAGACAGCCAACAAATCTGACTCAGTTACACCAATTCTGTCAGGAGGAATGGGTTAAAATTCCTGCAAACTATTGTGAGAAGCTTGTGGAAGGATACCCAAAACATTTGACCAAAGTTATACAGTTTAAAAGCAAAGCTAAAAAAATACCAAGGAAATATATGTAAACTTTTGACTGTCTAGAAATTAATAAAAAATTCTCAAAAAAAATTCTCTCATTATTCTGGCATTTAGCAAATGTAAATCATTTAGGTAATCCTAACTGACCTGAAATAGTAAACGTTTAGTATGATTTACCATCAGACATTTTTTAAAAAATGGTTATGTTCCTTTTTTAGAGTGTATGTAAACTTCTGGTTTCAACTGTAATTTCAGTTTTTTGTAGCTCAAAAATAAAACAAACAAACAAAAAGTTACATTCATGAGAATCTCTGTTAAAGGCATTCCCCAACCCTTCCCAATCATTTTCCCTCTGGCGGGCCAAATCTAAGGATACAAAGTGCCAACATTGGCCCGCGGGCCCTAGTTTGGAATCACTGCTATAGAGAATAACATTATTTTTTTCTAGTTGTCTGTCAGTTGAGAGTCTTGCGACAAGCAACATTTGGGTATAACTGCTGTTCACAGTGCAAACAGTGTTTGACATGTTTGTTTAAATTGGTTTGTTGCCTTAGCAAACACCACTAATTACATACAGTGGATCTACTGTATATTTACAACTTTAATTGCTGCATTTTACACCCCAGACTGATATTAACATCAGTGTAAACATACAAAGTGTAGCTCACTATACCAACAGCTCTGCAAAAGCCTTTTAAGATGATAAATCTTTTGGTTGTTCATTAAGTAGAAAGAGAAAGCAGATAAAACCTCATTCACAAAAACTCAGAAAACATCATTCATGTCCTCAACCACCAGACAATGAAACATAAGAACATCCAAATACAATAAAAATAGCTGAATTCTGTAGATGCCTATCAAACACAGCAATCAGAAGACACATTAAGGAGGTTTACTTTTACTACAGTCACTGACTTTGATACATCTTAGATACATCATTACTCTCATTAATTATGCTTTGATAAAATATCAACATCAGACATTGTTTTCATGACTTAAAGGGACTGTTTATTCCAAAATGAAAATTTTGTAGTCATCGAATTTCATTTGACACCAATAATATAATTAAATAATTGTTAGATTTTTTCATTCTGAAAACTACTGATGACATTTCATCCATTTATTCATGTAATTTAGAGCTTTTTGATATAGCAAAACAAAAAATTGTGGCATGTTTTCAGACGTTTCTATTTATTTTTAAACAGCACAATAGCATTGTTTTAATTTCAGAGGAGTTAAGAAATTAATATTTAGGGTAAGGGGTGTCAAAATGAATTGTTTCTTCAGTGCACTGCGATGCAGACATGGACAATTTGGTATCGGTTCAGTAATAGATCATAAGCGGTTATTATGTACTGACCTCATTTATCCCATATGCACTATATTGTGGTAGCTTACTATGGCGAGGGAGGTGAACGCTCTAACTATAGAAGAAGCAGAAACTCTGCACAATTCAGTGCCTGTGTGTGTTTGCTGGACAGTCTTTCACTGACATGGTTATAACAGAAGCCCCTATTTCACTGTTATGGAGAAACTGAAAGTAAACTCCATTTCTCTCTCTCGCTCTCTCTCTCACTGTGGACCTTAGACCTGTTGGCGTGAGGTAACTTTTCCTCTCCTCTCAAGGCTGATTTATACTTCTGCGTCAAGCGCACGCTTATGCTACGCCGCAGCCTACGCGTGGACGCATAGCCCTCGCCGTGGCCGTCGGCGACGTTGACGAGCACCTCTCAAAAAATCCAGCGCAAGCTCTGTGATTGGTTGGCTTGGTAGCGCTGACAAGTGTGGGCAGAGAGTGTGTGAGAGCTGCACAAGCGTGATGCAGCGAGTGTTTACAAGTGTGGAGTCCCGTGAAGGAGCTCCGGATGGAGACTGTTTGTGTTTACCTTATGACTAAAGTTGTTGCACATCCGCCGGTTCCCGCCTCAAAATGAGCAAATTTGAGCCACTTGAACATTAAGGAAGTGTTCAGAAAAATCAAAACACCAGCGAAGAAACTCGACACAGAGTAACATAAACACCTACTGCCAGCTAGCGTATTGAAAGTGTTATTGCAGAGCAACAGAAACAGCAGCAGAAGTATAAATGCATGGCTACGCGTAAGGCTTGTGCCGTGGGTCACGCCGATCACTTGACGCAGAAGTATAAACCAGGCTTCAGCTGTTACAGCGATACTTCTGGACCCACGTGTCTGCAGAGTGAGTTTTCTCCTCTACGTCTATCATAGATCAGCTGTGATCGCCACTGCCATTTATCAGTGTCACTCATCGGTGAACAGCGCCAGAGCGTTAGAGCCAAGCGCAGCCCTTTCTGTTGAGCGAGCGATCAATCATAGCGGTGTAAGAACTCGCTCGACAAGGCTCAGAAAGCAAGCGGGATATTTACATTTGTTTATTTGCTATAAATGCTCATGTTGTTTAAAGGACAAAATTGTTAAAAAAAATAGTATATAAATATATTTATACATTTTAATACAAGAATTGTTGTGCTGTGAAGTAAAATATACAATTTTGTATGGAAAGCATCGTCAATGCACCATGATGCACCGAGATAACGAACCGAATCGATGGCATGATAATCATAACCAAACTGGACCGTGAGACCAGTGTAGGTTCGCACCTCTATTTAGTGTAATATCCAGTGTTATGTGACCAGTTGTCATTTTCTAAAAAGCTGTAAATTGTATTTTTTTTTTTAATTGGCAAGAAATTAACTTCACATAATGAAACAAATGTTACAATTTTAGTGAAACCAATGCCTAATTATTTCGGTAAATCCAAAGAAAAAAAGGAATTCTTGTTATTTAGCAAGTCTGAATGTGGTTTAGTGTTTTGATATGTACTGTAGGCATGAACTTCTAAACACTGAACTGTTCCTGTCCACACAGTACAAAGCAAATTGTTTTTAGAACCCAAAAATGGGGGTCATGAGAATCAAAAACAACAAATTTTTTGGGTGGACTATCCATTTAATCCTTGCACAGATATCTGTTTGTGCGCTTTATACAAGATCATTCATATGCCAAGAAATGCAAATAGACTCTAAATGGAATGCTGCTTTAATCCATTACTACTCGTACTCTTCCATTCGGAGCCTTTTCCATATCATGACCTTAACAGATCTGTTGACCTTGATAGTGACTAACTCAATAGTGAATATCTACGCATCAGTTTTTTTACTCTCTAACTATACACAGACACCTCGAGGACAGTAATGGTCCAGTAGCCAGCAGTGATGCGTGACATATCAGCACATGGCTTTGGCCTCATACAAATGTCCTTGACAGGCTTTTCTGCCCACTGCTGTTCTGTGGAGGTGGAAGGAGAACGAGAGAGAGAGAGAGAGAAAGAATGGATACTGTATTCCTGTTGAGTATAAATATTTCAGACTCCCACTGTATAATGCAGCTCCAAGTAGTAGGTGTGTTGTGTAATAGCTAGTAGCTAAAAACGGAAAGCCTACAGTGTCTGGCTGTGCATTATAATCCTCTGTGCTCAGTTAGTCAGTGATTTATTATATAATGCACAACGTATGTTATACACAGAACTGTTATTAATCATACATTGAGCATGTTTACATGGAGGCTAATGCATACCTGTCAACATTGTGATGTAAAATTATGGGATAGCCATGCCCTTCAACCAAAAAAAACAACAACAGAAACCTCAAACCTACCCAGAGGAACTCCCAAAAATTGAACCAAAACTCCTTAATCTGTTCATTCAGAGCAGCTTAATCATATATAAGCCTAGTTGAAATATATGGGGAGGAAATTAGCTTAAATTAAAAGAATAGGGTTACATGTGGGGGCTCGTCCGGGATGAGAGTGAGGTTTAGGGGGCTGACTGTATCTGAGGCCAGCTAGTGAAGTGCTATGCAGGTAAACCTCACTCCTCTGACCTCTAAAGGTGCTCTAGCGACAGACGATAGATGCCATGGTCTTTAGCCTCCTTGTTAGAGCAACCGAGTTCCAAACAACAAACCGCCGGTTCAATCCCTGCTCAGACTGGGTTGGGTGCAGTAGGACCGGTGGGTAACATTCACTGTATTTAAATATTGATTAAAGTTACTCTAGTTGTTTAGTGAAGAGCAGCGAATCTCTTATTTTGATTCACTGTTTTGTTTGATAACAGAGGCATCCCTTTAAGAAAGCACAGATCTGTATTGAAAACATTTGATTACTGTTGTAATTCTTTGTGCTCATTTAAGACAAAACTATTCGTGTTTAAAATAAAACACGGAGGACGGACATATTTACATATTATTAAGTGTATTTGTCTGTTTAAAAACACACCAAATCCAAAATTGTCCACTTTCGCTCCTCTTCAAATCGCATGTAGGGAAGCTGATCTTATCACCATGAAGCGTGTCCGTCAGTCAGCACCGTTGCATGAATGGACTGATTCAGAGGTTGCATAGGAAGGACGACAATCAATGCATAGCTTTGATGGAAATGAAGTGAATGCAGCCATTTTAATATTAATTTCAAGCCAAAATAAAGCGAAAACATAATTCTCTTAAACAGCTCTTGCAATTATATCACATTTGAGATCCTCTCTTTGATGCTACTTTCACTTTTCATAGAAAGATTTAAAAAATGGGAGAAATACAGGAAAATACTTAAATGGGATGATAGTGAGATAGAATGGTAAAATACGGGATAATCCAGGCAAAAACGGAAGGGTTAACAGGTATGGGTTAATATGCTGATAACACGAAAAATAAGCGGTGACACTTTAGATTAATTAACAATTCACACATTAACTAGACTCAAACAAATGGTGTTTGCTGTTTGTTTAAACTACTTATTTAAAATGAGCTTAACTTAATTGTTTTATGTTCAATCCACTTAAATTTGTTAAACCTATTAAGTTAATTAATTCCTTCATGTTGTCCCAACACAAATTGATTGTGTGGAACCCAGCATTTTTACCTTCAATAGGCTTACCTTCTGCAGTATAGTATGTCCAAATTCATAGAATTTGAAAAACAGTATGTGAGAAGTACCCACTGCTTCCAGCGAGATTCTGAAGTGCGCATCAGGTGGATGCTACACTATCCCATGATGCACCATGAGATAATTAATGAATGGGAGTGTAGTGACGCAACTGATGCAGGTAGGTCACGTGATAATGATAAAATGGCAAATGTAGTACGTTCGAGTTCTATTCATACTACTCACATTTATACTGTAGAGAACGTACTTTTCTAACAACAGTACATTTAAATTCAAACCCAGAACCTACTGAGTAGTAGGCGATTTCGGACGCAGCCTAAGTGTTTATTATTAGGTTCTAAAGGATTATCTTAGTTTACATTCCTAATACTACTCAATACATTAACCGCTACTACCTTGTTAACCACTAAGCTACTACCTTGCTAACTATTATAAAGCAGCTAATTAGCCGTTTATCAAGCTAAATGTCTGAGCTAATGGTTGTTAAAAGCAAGAATAGGCCTTTTTCACACTTCCTGGTTCCGGTAAGCGAAACAGCGTACCACAACATCCGGTTCCAATGCAACGGAGTAAGAATGAATGGCAGAGTCGTCTCATCGTTGTTATTGCAGCGTTCCCGGCTGCTCCAACTCAAAAAAACGACACGCTTACCTCAATTTCCACGATTTCCCGAAAGACGAAGGACAGAGAACATCTTGGGTGAAATTAATTAGACCGGATGAACGTCGTTTCAAGTTATATGCCGGAGTACGTTCATGTGCCGTATGCACTTCAAAGCGGAGATCGTCATGTTTTATCAAATGCTGCTGGTCTTGGTTTTATTTTGATGGGTAATTATAATATAGACAAAATTCCAGTTAAATGATCTGCCTTCCACAAACAAGTGCTCCTATCATGATCATTAATCTATTATGGTCTTAATCAATTCCTTCAGAGACTCATATGTTATTTAGAGGTATTAGACCATCCTTCTGATAGATCGTCTTTTGATATTACTAAATCTAATGTTGGCCAATTTTGTTTTACAATAAATACCAAGAGTAATAATAAAGCTATTTGTACTTTTTTCCAAAGAGAAATCATTACTGTACCTTATATGCTATTTTATTGGATGTCTTTATTAAACGGTGCTGAAAGAAAGAAAGTGTGTCTGTTACTACAAAAATATCATGTTAGAAATCAAATTAATGTTCTATAAACTTCTCCACAGATTTTATCCAGCAAAACATTATTTACAGAAATGTAAAAGCAGGATTGTTGTGAATTGTTTTTGTAATGAATATGAGAAGGCTGTTTTACACTTATTTTGGCTTTATGTATAGTCAACTTATGTGGTGAAGCGCAAAAATTTATTAATAACAACTTTCAGTGTTCAAAACCTCTGTCATCATTATGGGAAAATGTACTTTTTGGCTTTACTGTCTATCCTAATCAAGAGGAAAATAGTTGTATTTATTTAATTTGCTTATGTTGTTAACAAAACTGTACATTCATAAATGTAAATTTAATAAACAGAAACCAAATGTTAAGATATTGATGACTGAAATATGCTTGTACCAGTATCAGAGACCCCCTTAACAAGAAAGCTCGACCCACTTTATAATTTGTGAACTCTATAATGCATTTATTTAATTATTACAGATGTACATTTTGTATATTTGTATTTTATTTATAATTACCCATGGCATGTGTATTTTTTTTGTATTGTAAAATGTTATTTGCTGTTCTTTAAATAAATAATGTAAAACAATACAATGAATACCTTTATTTTTCGCGAGTAGGAGCTAAAGTATGTTTGCAGACTTGAGAAAACCTTACAAGCATTAAACAACCTGTAATTTATGTGGCTCCTCGTTCTTTCATATTGACCGATCGCAACTCACCTGCATTAAAGGAAGGAGCACAGTTTACGGACGGGACTACTAACACAAAACTAATCCTGCTGGATGTTAAATAGCCTAGTTAATCTTGCTTACGAATGGCTTGAATGATCAGATCGTATGTTGCTAACTGCGCACCTTACTGTAACCTACAGTGGCAAACGCTTTGTATAAGACATACTTTCTGCACAAATTCTGCAAATCGGTATCATCTTTTAAATGCTGTTTTATTTACGTCAATTTTACACAATCACCGAACAACGTCTTCTTGTCCAAATTATGGCAAAGATGACAGCGAGAATGTCATCCACTGTCCTGAGGGTGTCCTGTTTCAGCGACCGCTGGCGAAGCCGGAAATAGCGGTACGCTGCTGCGAAGGGCTCTTCCGGTGTTCTATTTCGCTGTGAAAAAGGTCTATTGGACCTTAAAATAAAGTGTGACTAAATAAGCTTATTGAAATAACTCTTTGTCTCAGTGTACATGCAAACCAATAACCCGGAAATGCAAATACAGCATATTTACAAGGCGTTATTAATAATTCAGTTTGTTTCCATGATAGTGGTGTCAAAGTGTGATACTTTAAGTATTTAATTTGTTATTTGTCATGTTACATAAATCACTAACTGAAGACGAGTATTGACATTTATGGTTTACCTATTATAAACATTCCTTTAGATCAGGGGTCACCAGACTTTTTCCTGGAGGGCCTGTGTCCTGCAGATTTTAGCTCCTACCTTAATCAAACACACCTGAACAAGCTAATGAAGGTCTTACTAGGTATACTTGAAACATCCAGGCAGGTGTGTTAAGGGAAGTTGGAGCTAAACCCTGCAGCGACACCGGCCCTCCAGGACAGAGATTGGTGACCCCTGCTTTAGATAATATGCAGCTTTTTGATTGTACCATTTCTAATCAAACTGCACTAGATGAGAACACATTTTTATAGTTCTCTGGGTCAAGAAAGCATCTGAAATTGTGATTTTTCTCCTCCTCCATTAAAGTTGCCATCATTAAATATGTTAAATTGTTCTCTGATATCTACATATTAGGTATGTGGCTTAGGTAAGTTCAAAAATTCTTCACAAATGGTTTGATATGCTAATTTATAAGCACAGAAATTACCCATAGAATGTAAAGCTTGGTTTTAACCACATTTGGAACGATCATGAATATTAATGAGCTTAGCTTTTACACTGTTGTAGATCAAAAATAGTCTAAATTCTAATTATACTGAAAAAAAAGGACAGTCAGACATGTATTTAGAGTTGCATTTTGAAGCTATAATGTATATGAAAATAAAGACAGGATACCAGCCTCTACATAGATACTGTGACGTCCTGGTTTCTGTTTTTGTATGTTGATCTTTGAGTTAATTGTCTCCACCCCCTTGTCAACTTGTTTTTATTTAATTGTTTCCTTGTGTATTTATACCGTTCTGTTAGCCCTTCATTGTCATTAGTTAAGTCACTCCCATGATGTCTGCGTCTTTCGCTCGTTCCCATATACTGAACTCATTATATTCAGCTATGCCTAGGTCATACCTGCCAACTCCCTTTTTTCCTGGGAGTCTCTTGTATTTCAGACCCATCTGCCACCACCCTCCCGTTTTGTTATTTCTCCTGGAAAACTCCTGTAATTTCACCCCCAGTCCTCAGCTTTTTGGTACAGTCTGTAACACCGTCGGGTCACCGACTTTGGTACAGTATTCAATCGAAGCGGCCGCCCGAAGCCCGGTGCATAGTACAGTTGTTTACCCGGTCCTCAGCTGTGTTATTCAGACACCTCACCCCCAACACCAACCCCGGGAGTCTCTTGTATTTCAGAGCCATCTTCCACCACCCTCCCTTTTTGTTATTTCTCCCGGAAAGCTCCTGTAATTTCCCCCCCGGTCCTCAGCTTTTTGGTACAGTCTGTAACACCGTCGGGTCACCGACTTTGGTACAGTATTCAATCGAAGCGGCCGCCCGAAACCCGGTGCATAGTACAGTTATTTACCCGGTCCTCAGTTGTGTTATTCAGACACCTCGGCCGCCGCATCTGGCCCGATTCACTCGGGCCGGATGCCTATGGACTTACTGCCCGAGTCAATCGGGCCAGATGCGGCGGCTGTTAGTGAGCCGACGCTGCCGCATCCGAGCCGGATCGGCCCGCGAGTAGGTACAGCAGATGGAGTCGGGCCGAGGGGTAAGTCTCCGGCAGGCGAGAGTCTAGCCTTTGCTATCTGGGTGGTTAGGCGTGTATCAGCAAACTGATAAAGCCCTGAGCTTACCGAATAAACAGTGTTCCACCAGATCCTGTATGTCGGAAACTATAGTTTACTGCTGAACAACTCATATTATCGTGGTAAAATAACACAGAAATCGAATAATAACACTTCAGTCTCCTGCCGAAGCTCCGACGTCTGCTTAGAGAAACTGTCAATCACAGCTGTCAATCACGATGACACGCCCAGCATTAAAATACTGCTCAAAACATACTCTTTACAAAAATGAAGATCTGCACCTATATCAGCTGATAACCAGTGCCTTAACTGACCAGAACCATGTTTCGGGACATTTTATTGCAAGTGTAATTAAGTTTTTTATTTGGTCTCATGTCTCCTTCATTAACACGGAGGAGGCGGGCTTTATGACTTGTACTGCAGCCAGCCCCGATCTAACGGCCGAGACCTTCACTCAAAAGCAGGCGTGCGGCATACTTGGTATGGCCTAGGTATAGCTAGATTTGTGTTATAGGGCACTATTAAGGCAGCTTTAAATTTGTATTTAAATCTATGGTATCACACATTTGCACTTCAGTGAACTGACAGAAAGCAGGTTAATGCATTCACATGTTACAAAATCTTCCTATAGGGCAAAAATCTGGCTGTGATGAGCGGTAATTCATGACCATATTCTAAAAAAAGAAAATCAAATAAACACATTTACATAATTGGGTTCAGAATGTGTGTGGGAAATGCCCTCATTGTCATACTACAAAGTTTGAGTTACATCTTGAGATCAATAAAATCCTTCTGATGTGCTTTGATTTGCAGGAGCGAGCTGCTAAATGGAGGACCTCAGATGGTTTGATGGATGGACTAACAACCAATGGGGTGCTTGTAATGCATCCAGCAGGGGAGTTTGTATCTGAACCTGCTCCAGGGGTGTGGAGGGAGATCTCAGTATGTGGGAACGTTTTTGCCCTTCGAGAGACACGGTCCGCACAGCAGAGGGGAAAACTGGTGAGAATTTGCTTTAATCTATGGTGCGAATCATGACTTAAAATGTTTGAAAGGGACACTGCCGAGTTCTGTGGATAAAACGTATGCTACTGTTCAAACCTTTGGGGTCAGATCCTTTCAAAGAAATTAGGACTTTTATGTGGTTGGGATGCATTAAATTGGTCAAAGTAATAGTTAAGCATTTAAAGGTTTAGTTTACCCAAAACTGAAAATTCTGTCATCATTTACTCGGCCTTGATTGTTTCAAATCAATTTTTTGGTTCTCCTGAACACAAAGGAAGTCAAAAATCCTGTCGGGAAAAGGTAAAATGTATAATTTTTACTGTTGATCATCAGTTGGCACCATTAACCCTAGAAACACGCGAACAACATGCTAATTCATGCTAAAACATGCTAACAACATGCTAATCATGCTTGAAACATGCTAACAACTTGTTAACAACATGACAATTCATGCTAGAAACATGCTTACATGCTAGAATCATGATAACAACATGCTAATTCATGCTAGAGTCATGCTAACAACATGCTAGAATTATGCTAACAACATGCTAATTCATGCTAGAGTCATGCTAACAACATGCTAATTCATGCTAGAATCATGATAACAACATGCTAATTCATGTTGGAATCATGCTAACAACATGCTAATTTAATGATAAAACCATGATAACAACATGCTAAGTCATGCTAGAATCATGGTAATTCATGCTAGAAAGATCTCAACAATATGCTACTTTATGTTGGAATTAGAATTATGCTAGTTATATTGTAATTCATGTTAGAAACATGCTAACATGCTAATTCATGTTGGAATCATGCTAACAACATTTTAATTTATGCTAGAATCACGTTAACATACTAATTCATGCTAGAATGATTCTCGTTATATTGTAATTCATGTTAGAAACATGCTAACAACATGCTAATTTATGTTGGAATCATGGTAGCAAGATGCTAATTCATGTTGGAATCATGCTAACAACATGCTAATTTATGCTAGAATCACGTTAACATACTAATTCATGCTAGAATGATTCTAGTTATATTGTAATTCATGTTAGAAACATGCTAACAACATCCTAATTCATGCTAGAAACTAACAACATGTTAACAACATGCTATTTAATGCTAGAAACATGTTAGAAACATGCTAATTCATGCTAACAACTTGTTAACAACAAGCTAATTCATGCTAGAAACATGTTAACAACATGCTAATTCATGCTAGAAACATGCTAACAACATGCTAATTCATGCTAGAATCATGGTAATTCATGCTAGAAAGATGTTAACAGTATGCTACTTTATGTTGGAATCATGCTAACAACATGCTAGTTCATGATAGAATCATGATAACATGCTAACAACTTGCTAATTCATGTTGGAATCATGTTAACAACATGCTAATCAATGTTAGAAACATGCTAACAACATGTTTATTCATTCTAGAATCATGTTAACAACATGCTAATTCATACTAGAATCATGCTATTTATTGCTAGAAACATGCTAACAACATGCTAATTCATGTTAGAAACATGTTAACATGATAATTCATGTTGGAATCATGCTAACAAAATGCTTATAATGTTAGAAACATGATAATAACATGGTAAATCATGCTAGTTACATGCTAATTCATGTTAGAATCATGCTACCAACATGCGAATTTCAGTTAGAATCATGCTAACAACATGCTAATTCGTGTTAGAAACATGCTAATAACATGCTAATTCATGCTAGAATCATGCTAACAACATGCTAATTCATGCTAGTATCATGCTATTACCAACCCAGAGGGATCAACTTTAAGGCTGTTTACTGGCTTTCTTCAGTCTTTAAAGTGGTTACACTGTTGACTGCAGGGATTCTAAACATTATTTTAGCCAACTTGATATTTTTTCAAACTAAATAAACTACTACTAACAAGCTTTCTCAAGCTGTCCTCAAACTTTAATATTTTTATTGATGTTGGCTTGATGTGTCCTTTGATTTAAATAGCACAAATTATGAAATGAGTTGGATGTTACGACTAGTTATGTGCACATTACGTGCACGTTTCATTCTTTAATAGGTCAGTTCACCCAAAAAATTATAAATTCTCATCATTTACTCAACCTTATGTTGTCTCTTCTTATATTTTTGTGTGTCCTGCAGAGTTTAGCTCCAACTTGCCTAAAAAACACCTGTCAGGAAGTTTCTAGTGTACCTAGTAAGCGCTTGATTAGCTAGTTAAGGTGTGTCTAATTGGGGATGGAGCTAAACTCTGCAGGACACTGGCTCTCCAGGACCGAGTTTGGGCATCCATCATTCATGTTTTGAATAAATGTACATGTTTTTTTTTGTCTTACCTTACAGGTAGAAAACGAGTCCAACATGCTCCAAGATGGTTCCCTCATTGATCTCTGTGGAGCCACTCTGCTTTGGCGGACTCCTAGCGGTCTGCGCCACACCCCGACTCTTAAACAGCTGGAGTCTCTTCGCCAGGAGTTAAACGCTGCCCGTCCCCAGTGTCCCGTGGGCTTTAACACACTCGCCTTCCCTAGCCTGGCACAGCGAGCCACCATTGACAAGAAGCAGCCCTGGGTCTACATGAACTGCGGCCATGTGCACGGCTACCACAACTGGGGCTTCCGCAAGGAGAAAGCGGGAGTCGCTGCGGTAGCGTTAACTGGTGGTGGAGGCACGGCTCCGGCTACCACTGGAGAACGCGAGTGTCCCATGTGTAGAGGGGTGGGTCCCTACGTGCCCCTATGGCTCGGGTGCGAAGGGGGCTTATATCTGGATGCAGGGCCCCCAACACATGCGTTCTGCCCCTGCGGTCACGTGTGCTCGGAAAAGACGGTGCAAGGCTGGAGTCAGATCCCACTGCCGCACGGAACGCATGCCTTCCACGCTGCTTGTCCTTTCTGTGGAACGTGGCTGACCGGGGAACAAGGCTACATCAAACTCATCTTCCAAGGGCCGGTCGACTGAGGGGACAGTGTGAAATGTTTAGACTGAACCACAGGAATGGACAGATTGGACTGTGGGGGACGGACACACAAAATGGAGAGCTGGTGAATAGGGCAAGGATGACAAAAAGGGAATATACTTTGCTATTGTGATGCAGAATGTGTAAATAAAAGTGATGAAATAAAAGTTGAAGATATCATTGCTGTGTGAAAGAAGAGGTGAATGGAAAGCGCATATATTTGCATATGGAATATCTTCATGCAAGGCCTTAATTTACATAAAGCAGCTGTAGACTAGTCTACACTCAGCAATTGAGTTAAATTTATCTGGGTCATATTTTACACTTCAATCACAGAGGGGAAATTATAGAAGCATTTAGACTTTTTTGCATTATGCCATATAAGAATGTAAAAAGTGTAAAAGCATAATAATGAGGACAGGAATTTTAATTAAATAATTGTTTGTAATACCCATTTTTCCCCATGATGATTCTGATTTATTTATTCTATTTAGACAGAGCATACTTTGGCCCAATCCCAATTCTACCCCTTAGCCCTTCCCCTTCCCCCTCATTTTGCGCATTCACGTGAATGAATACACCAGCTACAACGGCTGCATGGCTGCACACGGAAGTAAGGAGATGCACAAATTTGTATTTTTTGTCATTATTACGAATATTACAACAAACAAGCATATGTTTTAATACATTCATAACCGCGTTCGTGTTACCGTCATGCTAAAATAAAAACCGCTAAAGTTCGCTATCTATAATCCCTAATAATAACTCCTGTACAGCAGTCCCACAACATTCTGACACTCGATGACACTCGAATACCCTGTCAGTAATGTCTAGTGGCTGGGAATGAGCTTTTTACAGTGTCTGCTATAATGTTAATGTTGTTTTCGTGTGTTTACATAGATGAATATGGCCACGGTGTAAATGCACAGTACAGTTATGATCTTATTGCCACATTAGATCGTCATGATAACATGATATATGCCTACAGTGATTTCCTGATGATAAATACCAAAAAATAACACAACTGCAATAACTACAGCAGTCACAATCGTCGATCTCATATGAATATGAAGCAAGAACTCGTGATGACATATGAAGATGTGTGCAGGTGTTGTAGTGCTGTCCCATTTCTTAGGGGTAAATTTTGAACCCCTTTCCCTTCCCACTCAGTTTTAAGAGCAAAGGGGAATGGGGTAGGGGTACAAAAATAGAATTGGGATTGGGCCATTTTATTACAATTATAAATATGCTATGATTTTATTTATAGGGCACTACAAACAATACCACTAATGTACCACTAATACTGTAAAAGAATTGAAATAATTTTAATAATTAATGAAATCATTTTTTTCTTTTCCATATTAGCAATGATAATGTGAGGAAATATGTCATGATGCAAAAAGCCTCACCCTCACAAAACTTACCCTGGTGTTATTCCAACCCTTTATTTTTCATTTTAAAAACACTAATTCTTCAGATGAAATCTGAAAGGGTTTACTGCTGTATTAAACAGGTGTCATTTAGGCCTAAAAATACTTGTCAGGCTTCATTCCAGTAATGAAAGCATTATGGGTTTAGAACGACATCTGTGTATTCAGTTAAGGTTCCTAAAAATAGACTCAATATTAAGATTTTTGGTTTTATTATAGGGTCAAATCTGACCCTGTCCTGTTTTTACGTGTTTATTTGAAAAGGCCAAAACATCAAACCCAACATTTTATGCTGGACTGCCTCCATAGACATAATGTCTATGGCTGCCTCTGTCGTTTAACAAGTTCGTCAATGTCAAAACGATGGAGATGGCCAATCAAATTATAGTAGGAGGGATTTGCTACTCCACACAGAAGCAGAGGTCAAATTTTGGCTCAGTTCAGTTGAAGCCTTCTCAGTTAAACTTTGAAAAGGAACGAGGTAAGATGAAGGACTAAATGTTTAATATTTGACAGCCGTTCAAGAACAAGAATGTTAAACCAATTATAACATCCTGTCATGCAAATGATTACATTTTCCCCTTAATTTTATTGCTAAATACTGAATGGTACATTTTCATAATTCCTAACTGCCATGATGTGAAATGTTTTACGCCTTCGAAGTATTAGATATACTCACCGGCCACTTTATTAGGTACACCTGTCCAACTGCTTGTTAATGCAAATTTATAAACAGTCAATCACATGGCAGCAACTCAATGCATTTAGGCATGTAGACATGGTCAAGACGATCTGCTGCAGTTCAAACCGAGCATTAGAATGAGGAAGAAAGGTGATTTAAGTAACTTTGAACGTGGCATGGTTGTTGGTGCCAGACGGGCTGATCTGAGTATTTCAGAAACTGCTCATCTACTGAGATTTTCACGCACAACCATCTCTAGTGTTTACAGAGAATGGTCTGAAAAAGAGAAAATATCCAGTGAGCGGCAGTTCTGTGGGCGCAAATGCCTTGCTGATGCCAGAGGTCAGAGGAGAATGGCCAGACTAGTTCCAGCTGACAGAAAGGCAACAGTAACTCAAATAACCACCATAGATAACCACTCGTTACATTTGAGGTATGCAGAAGAGCATCTCTGAACGCACATGTCGAACCTTGAGGCGGATGGGCTACAGCAGAAGAAGACCTCCACAGTCACCAGAGCTCAATCCAATAGAGCACCTTTGGGATGTGGTGGAACGGGAGATTCACATCATGGATGTGCAGCCGACAAATCTGCAGCAGCTGCGTGATGCTATCATGTCAATATGGATCAAAATCTATGCCACGAAGGATTAAGGCAGTTCTATAGGCAAAAGGGGGGTCCAACCTAGTACTAGTAAGGTGTACCTAATAAAGTGGCCGGTGAGAGTACATATGTGTGTGTGTGTACATAAAACCTAATTTGAAATGCTAACATCTATATAGTATAAAGTGAGAGAATAATAAAGAGAGGAAAGGGATGACGGCAAAGCTGTCAACCAGCCCTCCTCCAGAAAAACAACAACAGCTTAAATTTAGCATCCACGTGTGTATGTGTGTAATGATGCATAAGCTGCGCAGGAATGCTCGGATCTTTTTACATTTTCAGGGTCTCAGTTTAGTAAATCTGATGAGCTGGCACATTGAGAAATTAGAGAAAGAGGGAGAAGAGGGATGCTGCATGCGCTTTTATCCCATCTCTCTCTCGCTCTCTCTCTCTCTCTCCCGGGAGTCTGAGCAGAACGGTACATTCCTGCACACTGACTGCAGTTACCCTGACTGGCTATAAATAACTCAAGGTCATTCACTCACCCCAAACTACACGTGCACACGCCTCCCTCCCTCTCAATGTGTCAGTGCAGAGACAAAAACAAGCACACGAGACATAGTAAATCCATCAAGAGGTCAAATATGAGGTTATATTTACAGTATCTGTATTTAGTCATCTAACAGAACAGTATAAATGGACGACTGCATTGTGCAACAGCAAAACGCATGCTTATTTAAGAAAGATTTTCTGATTTTCATACAAAAAATGGACATCTATGTATTACTTAAGCGTATGTGAAATATGCTATATTTTGTTTACAATATTGTCATTTGTCAGATCATTAACAGGTCACTAGGTGGAGACGGATAAGAGCACATGGAGGAGGATTCTTCTGCTACCGCATGGTACAATCTGCTCTGTGCTTTGCTTATGTGGAGTAAACAGGTAAAATAAGCACTTATACTGCAGGTTACCTGGTGCAGTGCTATTGTTATAATAAAAACAGCTTAAAACATGCAATAGGCAAATTGAATAAAGCTGAAGAAAATACTATTATTGGATGTAAAAAATGAATGTCAATTATATTAATAATTGATCATATATTGTACATTTTATGACATTTAAAACTTGTTGCTGACAAAAGGGTAAAATGTAGCGTTTTAAAGAAGAGGAAAGATTTACAATTAAGGTTTTGGGGCTGCACTGTAATCCCGAATTCTTTGTCATCAAACTTGTTCAGTAAAAAAAAAAAATGAAACGGCACTCTAATATAGAGGGTGGAAAAATAGAGCTGCATTACCTATTCATAGAAATGTATTATTATACACAGTTGAAGTCACAATTTTTAGCCCTCCTGTGAATTGTTGTTTTTTTTTCCAAATATTTCCCAAATGATGTTTAACAGATTAAGGAATATTTCACAGTATTTCCTATAATATTTTTTCTTCTGGAGAAAGTCTTGTTTTATTTCGGCTAGAATAAAAGCTGTTTTTAATAAATAAAAATAAATAAAAAAACATTTTAGGTCAAAATTATTAGCCCCTTTAAGCTATATATTTTTTTCGATAGTCTACAGAACAAACCATCGTTATACAATAACTTTCTTAATTACCCTGACTTGGCTAATTAAGCTTAAGCCTTTAAATTGCACTTTAAGCTGAATATCTTGGAAAATATGTAGTAAATTATACAGGGGGGCTAATAATTCAGATTTCAACTGTGCGTGTGTATGTCTATCTATCTTCACATACATACATGCATACATACCGGCCACTATAATAGGTACACCTTACTAGTACCAGGATGGACCCTCTTTTGTCTTCAGAACTTCTTTAATCCTTCATGGCATAGATTCAACAAGGTGCTGGAAATATTCCTCAGACATTTTCGTCCATATTGACATAATAGCATCACGCAGCTGCTGCAGATTTGTCGGCTGCACATCCATGATGCGAATCTCCCGTTCCACCACATCCCAAAAGTGCTCTATTGGATTGAGCTCTGGTGACTGTGGAGGCCATTTGAGTACAGTGAACTCATTGTCATGTTCAAAAAAATCAGTCTGAGATGATTGGCGCTTTATGATATGGTGCGTTATCCTGCTGGAAGTAGCCATCAGAACATGGGTACACTGTAGCCCTAAAGGAATGGACATGGTCAGAAACAATACTCAGATAGGCTGTGGCAAATAGTAGCCTCAGTTTCCTGTTCTTAGCTGAAGGAGTGGCACCCAGTGTGGTCTTCTGCTGCTGTAGCACATCCGCCTCAAGGTTCGACGTATATTATTGTGCATTCAGAGATGCTCTTCTGCATACCTCGGTTGTAACGAGTGGTTATTTGAGTTACTGTTGCCTTTTTATCAGCTCAAACCAGTCTGGCCATTCTCCTCTGACCTCTGGCATCAACAAGGCATTTGAGCCCACATAACTGCCACTCACTGGATATTTTCTCTTTTTCGGACCATTCTCTGTAAACCCTAGAGATGGTTGTGCATGAAGATCCAAGTAGATCAGCAGTTTCTGAAACACTCAGACCAGCCCGTCTGGTGCCAACCACCATGCCACGTTCAAAGTCACTTAAATCCCCTTTATTCCTCATTCTGATGCTCGGTTTGAACTGCAGCAGATCGTCTGGACCATGTCTACATGCCTAAATGCATTGAGCTTCTGCCATGTGATTGGCTGTATGTATATATATATTTGTACTATATATTTATATTATATATCTACAGTGCATCCGGAAAGTATTCATAGCGCTTCACTTTTTCCACATTTTATGCTACAGCCTTATTCCAAAATGGATTAAATTCATGTATTTCCTCAAATTTCTACACACAATACCCCATAATGGCAATGCGAAAAATACGTTTTTTTAAATTGTTGCAAATTTATTATAAATAATTTTTTTTTTGAAAAATCACATGTACATAAGCATTCACAGCCTTTGCCGTGAAGCTCTAAATTGAGCTCAGGTACATTCTGTTTCCACTGATCATTCTTGAGATGTTTCAGCAGCTTAATTGGAGTTCACCTGTGGTCAATTCAGTTGATTGGACATGATTTGAAAAGGCATACACCTGTCTATATAAGGTCCCAGGGTTGACAGTGCATGTCAAAGCACAAACCAAGCATGAAGACAAAGGAATTGTCTGTAGACCTCACAGACAGGATTGTCTCGAGGCACAAGGCTGGGGAATGGTACTGAAAAATTTCTGCTGTTCTGAAAGTTCCAATAAGCACAGTGGCCTCCATCATCCATAAGTGGAAGATGTTTGGAACCACCAGGACTCTTCCTAGAGCTGGCCGGCAATCTAAGCTGAGTGATCGGGGGAGATGGGCCTTAGTCAGGGAGGTGATCAATAACCCGGTGGTCACTCTGTCTGAGCTCCAGCGTTCTTCTGTGGAGAGAGGAGAACCTTACAGAAGGACAACCATCTGTGCAGCAATCCACCAATCAGGCCTGTATGGTAGAGTGGCCAGACAGAAGCCACTGCCCGGCTGGAATTTGCCAAAAGGCATCTAAAGGACTCTCAGACCATAAGAAACTAAATTCTCTGGTCTGATGAGACTAAAACTGAACTCTTTGGAGTGAATTCCAGGCGTTACTTTTGGAGAAAACCAGGCACTGCTCATCACCAGGCTGATACCATCCCTACAATGAAGCATGGTGGTGGCAGCATCATGCTGTGGGGATGTTTTTTAGCAGCAGGAACTGAAAGACTAGTCAGGAATAGAGGAAAAGATGAATGCAGCAATGTACAGAAACATCCTGAATGAAAACCTGGTTCAGAGTGCTCTTGACCTCAGACTGGGGCGACGGTTCATCTTCCAGCAGGACAATGAACCAAAGCACACCGCCAAAATATCAATGGAGTGGCTTCACAACAACTCGGTGAATGTCCTTGATTGGCCCAGACCTAAATCCTATTGAACATCTCTGGAGAGATCTGAAAATGGCTGTACACCGTAGCGTCCCATCCAACCTGATAGAGCTTGAGAGATACTGCAAAGAGGAATGGGCAAAAATTCCCAAAGACAGGTGTGCCAAGCTTGTGGCATCATATTCAAAAAGACTTGAGGCTGTAATTGCTGCCAAAGGTGCGTCAACAAAGTATTGAGCAAAGGCTGTGAACACTTAAGGACATGTGATTTTTCGTTTTTTTTTATAAATTTGCAACAATTTCAAAAAATCTTTTGTGTGGAGAATTTTGAGGAAATAAATGAATTTAATCCATTTTGGAATAAGGCTGTATATATATATATATATATATATATATATATATATATATATATATATATATATATATATATATATATATATATATATATATATATATATATATATAAAACAGGAAAAAGGTCATATGACATTAATTTCATGACAGCTAGACACATTTCCTCTGCTGATTATCATTACTGTTGTAATGCATCCAGATGTCTACCATAAAGTTTGTCTGTAAATGTCATTTTTTTTGTCCTCGTTCTAAAATAATGATTCTCATCATTTTTTGATTAGATACAGTAATGGGGTAATGAAGCAGTTAGATTTTTCCAGTCCATTCGAAATAATAATTTTATCATTAAAATTGACATCAATATATTGCAGCTAAATGATCACTAGCAAAGGAAGTGATACTTGCCTCACCACCCACACAATAGTTCACTCGACAGAGCAGAAAAGCACGCAGAAAATGCCGTCGTTAAGTCTCATGTTGATCATTTTATTATATATATTTATAATATGTACAGAGAAGAGAAAACAAGATCAAACCCAGCTATGAAACAGCACCGGGGGTGAGCAAGCAAAGGGGGATAGAGAAGAGCGTGTATATTAGACAGGGAAACTACTAAAGAGGGTGCTTGCCATTTTACCATCGCTGTGTCTTAATTCAAACTAAATTAGATGTGCAAACGACATGGGTAGAAAGTAAAAACGATGAGAGGACGAAAAACGCTCCATCACATTCATAAGCAACAACCCCCCCACCCCCACACCCACCTTCATCTTTCCTCAACCCCAACACATTTCATCGAAATCGGAAAAAACTGCAAACCTTCAGACAAAACAATGACCCCTTTTTAACACATCCCCCCCGAAAAAGCACTTGTTTAGTGTGTGAATGAGTGCAGGGTTTAAATGAGACTTTCATATACGGTTTCTTTTCACACAGACGTAACGCGGGATCCACGATGGACCCGTTTTAAAATCAAAGGAATGTTCCCAAACGCTGTTTTTGCAGTTGCCCCTTGCCCATCCCAGCCATTGCACACACACCCATAATCCCTGCTACTGCTCCCTCCAACCTGACGCTACCTTACAAAAATAGTACGAGGAAATCCACCACAAAACATTAGTGATGAGAATGTGTGTGGTTATGTCAGTATTGGCGGATGTTAGTGGTGTAAAAACTAGATTACGATGGCTCAGAAAGTGATCTAACATCACATTGGTGAGACTAATTAAGACAAGAGTGATGCACTAATACTAGTGAAGTTCACAAACTCTACGTTGCACATAATAAAACAGCCAGATCAAAAAAAAAAAAAACTAAACAAAACACTGTCAACAGGTCCAATCATTTGCGGTTTTTGTAAATTTTCTAAATGCAACCATGTGGGATTCAAAGGCAACATCTGAATGAGCTTCTAGTCCATTCAAATTTGAGAAAGGTCCAAGTTGTAGGCTAGAATCTATGCGTACAAACAGAGTTTTCCTTAAAGAACATGGGAGGTCATATCCGGTCTCCAACACTGGACCAGTCAATCCCAATATTCCTACACAACAATCCTACGCTAAACCGGATCCGTACAACCACCACGCTTTCATTGGTGGTGAAATTAAGGCCCTTCACAAATATGCAAATATATTTACCGTACGTAAATAAATACGACGCACAAAGATGGACCGTTTTTGGCAGCAGCGAGAACTATGGGACGACTCAATCTGATGGTAAAATGACACCAAAATATCGATCTCAAAGCTACGAAACTGTTGATCACAGGAGGAAACAATCCCAACGCGTGTCAATATGGTGTCTGTGCAGTCATTTTCAACCTGCGATAGCTGTGCACTCAAAAGTAGCAGAGGTCATTGAGGTAAAAGAGGGAACAGTAGCGATCAACAACCAGCCTAAAGCCTAGACCCCTCCAAATCCAGATTATAAACAACCCTTTCCGTCCCCGTCCCTGACCGGACTATGTCATTGACAGCAGTAAGCCTTTGTACAAGCCTTCATTAGAAAAACAAAAAACCTACAGGAAAAAAACTAACAAATCAGTCTTAAAAATCACCATAATAACAATAATATACTAGTAGGATGAGAACAAGTATAGAATATTGCCGACTTTGCAGTTGACTTCAGCCTCAGAAGCCATGCTTTCGTCACAAAACCTCATTCAAGTGACAACGTGAGACAGAAATAGACATACTAGAGAGACTTTCTTGACCTCTCTAGTTGTTTTAAAAGGAGGATTTTCCAATCACCCCTGGACCTGCTTCTCATGAAGACATCTGTTTCTATACATGGACATATGACTACCGAAGCTCCATCCTGGACTTTACGTACAGTGGGCGGGGTTACAGATGTGGGCGGGGTTATTAATGTGCACGGGGAGGAAAAAGGAAAAAGAGAATAAAAACAAGGAGACTATGATGTTATAAATGAAGCCGTGAGGCTGTTAGACGTTGGCTCTTAATGCAGTGGTTCCTCCCATGATGCTTTTTTTTTGGTGTGTGTGTGAGAAAATGCTTTTGAAGGGGAAAGGGATGGTTTTGTGTGTGTGTGTGTGTGCGCGCACGCTCAGGCTGTTCAACAGCAGCCTCCGCCAGACTGCCGCACAGGAGTGCTCTCGATCTTCAGGTTGGGCTTGTCTCCTCCGGTTGTCGCTCCAGGGCCCATGCGCTTCTTGATCTCAGCAGCCATAGTCATGAAGGCCTGCTCCACATTTGTGGCATTCTTAGCGCTCGTCTCAAGGAAGGGAATTGCTAAAGAGTCAGCAAATTCCTGTGAGGCAAAAAAAAAAGAACCAGAGTGAGACATTTCAGAACGCTTTGTTATGTCAAACCTCATTCTTGCCATTTCTCTGTTAGTGTCAAAAACATTTGACTGTAGACAAGACTCTTACACCAAGGATAATAACTATACTGATAAAGATATAAAAATATCGTTGGAATTGCCAGGGTTCCCACTCTGAGTCAAACAGCAATGACTTTCACTAGCTTTGCTTCCATTCAAAAATGTGAATTGAATTCATGAGCAAAACTGAACGCAAGGTGGCATTAAAAAAAAAGGCATGAGACACGAAGCACAGACGCTCTTGACAGTTCTGGAGGTAATTAATAATAATATTAGTAATAATTAATAACACTAATACTGAAATGGCGCTTTAGAATGACCATAAAAAACATTTCAGATGTTTTACAATGTTCTCAGCCTGCTGGTTTGTCTATTCCAGTTTATTCACACACATTTTTATCATCACATGACCTCTTATAACAAAATCAACTTTTTTAATGCGCAGACTGGAATTTGTTTGGTAAAAGGGTTTCCATCGTAGTTTATACACATTTTTCTTATCGAATAAAAAGTTTATCCTACTCATACATTTTTTATGCGCATCATGGCTTTTCCATCAACTGTTTTTTTTATGTGCATATCCAAAATGCGCATAAAAAAAGGTGGATGGAAACATAGCTACTAACTAAAAAGCAGAGTTTCCATGACATCAAATGAAAGATAAAAGAGGCCACTTTGCATAATATTAAAATGGTTTCAGCGTGAATATAATTTTGCCATTATAGCCACTAATAGAACAATAATTGATAATTTAACTTAAGATTTTGATTGGAAAAATCAGAAGAGCCCATATTTGATAGCACTGTAGTCGTTTCACCATTTTCACATTTAAATCTTTACACAATCATCTGAAGTGTTTAACAGTCTTTGAAGTAGGGCTGGGCCAATAAACGATATTATATCGAACCACGATAAAATTTATGTTAATAACAATGATGAGCTCTGGACTTTTTTTCTCTATATTGATTCAAAAACCAATCACACAGGAGAAATGTGCAACAATGGGAATCTAGAAGTGTGTTGTAGTAATGGGCGATATAAACGATATGCGATATAAACGATACAAAATTGGCCTACGATAGAGATTCTAATTCTATTGCACTATCGCGATAATGCATGTTTGATGACGCAATCTACCCGCGAAATTAAGAGCAACGAGCTGCAGCCGGCTGCAACGCATCATCTTGAATAAACAACAGTGCGACCATTTCGCTCGCATTTGCGACAAAAAATAATAAGCTCGATTGATAACTTAATTCACTCGGCCACTGTAAAACAACATGCTCTTCACACTAACTTATGGTGTATTACGTTGGAAATCTATTGTGACTGTAGCACATGCTGACGCTCTCAACAACAGCATTAAGCAACGCATGGCACCGAATGGCGACGTGTCGCACAACTTGCGAGCCTCATGCATGGCATATCGTGGCTTGTCACACAGATTCCCACACAGCGCTTCCCACACAGATTTTACCTGGGCGGCCGATATATTATTGGGGCGGCCCGGTTCTGTGTTCGCGAGAAACTGAGAACACTCTGCCACAGACTCACAAGCTCTGCATGCAGACCCACAGAGACGTGCTGGATACAGAAGAGCGCGAAGACTAAATAGACTGATCCAGCTTACTATTTGGGGTGACAATACATTTTCCCCGGACATGTCCAAGAATCTGCTTTCGCTTTCGATATTAATTGTATTCATTTTTGCATTACTTTATAAGCAAACTTTGTCTGGTGCGTCTCAATCTCTCAGCAGTAACAACACTACAGAAGACAGAGAGAGAGGGAGAGAGAGAGAGAAAGAGCAGATCAAGACACCAGTTGTAATTTCATTAGGAGAACAAAATGTTCAAAATCAAATGTGTTACCTTAGGCTGCAGGTTAGAAATATGTTTTTATTTAAAGTATCTGCAATACACAATTTTATTTGACTATTTAATACTGGAAGTAATTTCAGTACAGTGTAAGTTCCTTAACTAAACACCAGTTTTTTTGTTCTCTGCAACTTGGCATTTAGGAACCAAGGACTTAAACGAAAAGTCTTTCTTTCTAAAAGGCACTACATTTAGTTTATTTATCTGCAACATTGTGTTGTTTAATTACAGTTTTGCTTTTGCACAATAAATGTTCTCAAAACGACATGCAACGTTTCTTTATTTCTTAAAAAAAATAGCAGTTTGGCTTTCCTAAGGGTCTATGTAACCTGTTCTGAAATGGTTCTATTATAATTTATATATCGCAATATATATCGTTATCGCAAGAGGCTGCAATGTATATCGCAATATGGATTTTAGGCCATATCGCCCATCCCTAGTGTGTTGATATTAGAGATGGATCGAATTTTCGGCCATCGAAAATGTATCGGCCGAAAATATGCTATGCTATTTAGTGGACCCTCTAATTTTTGTGGCTTCAGTCAGTAGCTATGTTTCCATCCACCAATTTTTATGCGCATTTTGGATATGCGCATAAAAAAAACGATTGATGGAAACGCCATGATGTGCATACATTTTGAAAATGAGCATAAAAACATATGCGCATAACTGAGTAGGATAAACTTTTTATTCAATAAGAAAAGATGCGCGTAAACTACGACGGAAACACTTTTACCACACAAATTCCAGTGTGCGCATTAAAAAAAGGTCATGTGATTTTGTTATAAAAGATCATGTGATGATAAAAATGTGTGTAAATAGACAAACCAGCAGGCTGAGGCCATTGTAAAGCATCTGAAATGTTGTTTTGGTCATTTTAAAACGCCTTACCGTTTAAGTATTAGTGTTATTATATTATTAATGAAATACAGAATCAAGAGTGTCTGTGCTCCCTTCTGACGCCTTCTAACACCACCGCGCGTTCACTGTGTCAGGATTGCCTTCTGAGGCGCAAGTCATTTATTAGATGAAGAAAAGATTGACACAGCTTCTCCTACTGCAGCAAATTCAGTTTTTACTGTTGATATTTGGCGCCAGATAATCAGGAAGTGACAATTTTGTTCGTTTTGACTCGTTGGATGAAAACGCAGCTTTATTCGCAAGTCTTTTATGCGATAATCCAGTTTTGCGCATAAAGTTCATTCGCATTTTTGGATGGAAACATTTGGTCTTTTTGAAAACAAAAATCTTAAAATCTATATTATCCTGGCATGTTAGTCTTAGTTAACAGGTACTAACAGGTCTGGTCACTGCATTTGACTTATGGGATCGAAAGTTGAAAACAGTAGGCGTGAAATAATAAACAGTGCGATATAAAAATATACTTTTTAGAACAAATTACATTTGAATAAATGGAAATTAAAATTTCAAACAACAAGCAAAAATCCCTGATATTCCATGACTTAGACAAAAAACAAACAAAAAAAAATCCCTGACTTTCAATTTCTGGAATAGATTCCATGACCCATGGGAACCCTGTAATCACTTTCATGCAGTTTAAATTAGGGCTTGACCATTAATCAAAAACAAATTGAAACCAAAATTCAGAAGCTATAACTGACATAATTTCCTCTATGTAGGTTATTTGTTAATCCTGTTATTAACGTCCCCTTACAACTTAACAAAATGTGTGATTTCTGCACTATACAGATGTGTTTGAGCTTTGTGCTCCCGTCGTTCACAGCATTTCACACTGTGTGTGGTTTGTTAAAATAACTTTGACTCGAACATGCAGTGCTGCTCATCCTCTACATTATGAAAAAATCTCTCGCATATACAAGCAGGTGGGCGGCACGGTGGTTCAGTGGGCAGCCCTGTCGCCTGACAGCAAGAAGGTCGCTGGTTTGAGTCCTGGAAGGCCCAGTTGGCATTTCTATGTGGTTGAGTTGTGATTGAGATGTAGGCTAAGAATTTTAGTGCAGATATATTTTCAATGATCTGTCGTTGAACTGTCGCTGACAGCACAGTGAAAGAAATTATTACTGTGCATATCAGTGGATGCACAGCATGTATCAGACGATTTATAAACTTGCGCTTTGTCTCTCTCTCATACATGCAAACCATGAGAACATGGGAGTCTCTTATACCTCAGATTATTGACACACTGCACGTAAATCATATTCTTAGTTGTCAGTTTTTCAGAATTGAGCAGAAATAGTGGCAGCTCAAAGGCCATGTATTATGATTAACATTATATTTGTTTATATTTTTAATTATGATTATTTTTGTTGCATTTTTTTTTAAATAACCAACAATTTGCAAATTGTTTGCAAAAAATGTAAGTCATTTGATGTTTTTGGTAAACTTGCTTTACAATTAAATGTAACTTTTTTCACAAAACATCATTTCAAACAATGTGCAATTTGATTTCAATTATTGGAAGTGTACAACCAATTTATAACGAGGTCATTCACTATTTTCATCAATTATTTTAATAATACAGAGATAAAAAAGTGATCTTTCACTAGAACAAAAATTCCACCTTTAATATTTGAGTATATTTACAGTTCAAACCTTTAATTAACTATAGGGGAGGTCAATTGAAAATTGAAATAAACATTCAATTAACGCAATCTAAGTAAAGTGTTTAATTAATCAAGGTTTTTATTGAGAAATTACCCAGCCTCAGATCATTTTTCTAGCTACAGCATCAACAGCCAATCTGAATTCATTCTGCTTTAAAAAGCTGAAGCATTTAAAGCAGCAGAACACAAAACTGCAGTGTGCGCTAGTAGTGTGTGAGATTTATTCGTTTTAATCATGTAAAAGCTGACATTATCAAGTAGGTCACACACTCTGCAAAAAAAAACAAACTTTCAGCTAAAACTGGTCCCAAAACTGTGTCGGAAACACATTTGGGGAGTCCAAGCATTCAGTGTGTGTTATAAAAAGCTACTGGAATGCAGTTTGAATGACCATATATTTAAAGTCATTTAAATAAAATACAATTAATTGCATGGGATTTTATTTTGTTAATAGTTATATGCATATGAGATAATGATTTTGTTTACCATCATCAAAAATATGCCCAAAAAACATGAGACCGTATCAGACATGTTTAAATCCTGATTATTTTTTTTTACCCATTATTGTATTATTTTTGTTTTTAATAATTTAAATAAATTATAATTTAATAAAAATTGTACTTTCTGTTGGGTGGATTTTGGGCTTTGTTCTATATAGTTCTAAATTTAAAATGTTCAATAAATAAAGAATAAAAATGTCTATATCCAAAAAAAAAAAAAAAAAAAAAAAAAAGATATTGCAGACACTGCATGCTTAGAATTCATATAACCTACTGTTCATCGGGGTGGAAGACATTGAGGAATATAATCATTTAAAAATAGTTCTTGATGTGAATGTCTCACATTATTTTAAATGTGGTTGCTAGGGTGTTGCTATGCTGTTGCCGAAATGTGTTTCGAGTGAATGTTTATATACTTTCTATGGGGTTTATCCTCTCTAAGACAAAGTAAGATCACTTCCGGCTCTCTATGATAGCCTGGTCTTTAATTAAAAGTCTGTGCTTCTTTTGCAATGGGATTTTTCAGGGGTCTGTTTTATCATATACCAGGTGAAAACTTCAATTAGAACATATCGCTGAAAGACTGATTCAATATTAGGTAGAGTATTATTCAAATCGGGCAATGCAGTGGCGCAGTAGGTAGTACTGTCGCCTCACAGCAAGAAGGTCGCTGGTTCGAGCCTCGGCTGGGTCAGTTGGCGTTTCTGTGTGGAGTTTGCATGTTCTCCCTGCGTTTGCGTGGGCTTCCTCCGGGTGTTCCGGTTTCCCCCACAGTCCAAAGACATGCGGTACATGTGAATTGGGTAGGCTAAATTGTTCGTAGTGTATGAGTGTGAATGAGTGTGTGTGGATGTTTCCCAGAGATGGGTTGCGGCTGTAAGGGCATCCGCTGCGCAGAAACGTGCTGGATAAGTTGGCGGTTCATTCTGCTGTGGCAACCCCGGATTAATAATAAAGGGACTAAGCCGAAAAGAAAATGAATGAATGAATTATTTAAATCTTAAACCCTTAGCATTAGCTGCAGAAACAGTGTATGCATTATGCTACCAATTTTCACGAAAACGGTACTCAATTGGGCTTGTTTAGTCCACTAGTTTTGATTAAAAGGGAACAAAGCTACTAAATGAGATGTGTCTCGATTGTGGCATTAATACCTTGGCTGTTGTGTAGTCCACTACTTTCTTGGTGGTGAGGTCACATTTGTTCCCCACCAGCAGCTTGTTGACATTCTCGCTTGCGTAGCGGTCTATTTCCTGAAGCCACTGTTTCACATTGTTATATGATTCCTACAGAGAGAGAGCAGAACAGAGAAAACAACTCTTCATTTCAACTCTGCAAGTCATAATCAGGTGGAGGGTTAAAGTTAAAATGAAACTGAAAAAACAAAACCCGATATAAATACACAATCCTCAGTACAAATGAGTATACCCTTCACAGATCTCTCTTTTAAATGAATATTTTCTATAGGATTCTTTACAATAATATATTTGTGCATATACATTACATTAGTCAGTACCAATGCCAAAACTGGAACTAATCTGACAAAAACACATAATATCAGGCCAAATTTGTACAAACAAATTAATTTGTTGGGGGAAAATGTTTAACAAAATGGTGATAAATAGGGAGAAACGTAACTAATACCAAATTTTGCTGAAATTTTATGGTTTGTAATGTTTTTTTTTTGTAATATAATATTTAAATTTAAAGGTATTATCTTTTTATTCCTTAAGATGTTAGGTGATCAAACACTTATTTTACAGACTTGGACAGAATTGTTGGTAGCCAATTGTTGGTTTCATTAGTTTGCCTTTTTTAATGCTACTGTTGAACCACAATTCGAAGCAATACTGGATGTTCGTTAGTTTATTTTCAGTCATTTTTGATTAATCATTACTTTTTTACAATTTCAAGCTATTGCAATGACCACTGTCATTTTTCTTTCTTCAATGGAAGGGTACCAACCATTTTGTCCACTTCTGTACCGTTTAATAAAACAGTTTTGCTTAAATACACCAAACATTATTGTCTGTTAGGGGTGTCAAATTTAATCGTTTCTTCGGTGCACCGCGATGCAGACGCGGACAATTCGGTATCGGTTCAGTAATAATCATAACCGGTTATTATGTACTGACGTCATTTATCTCACATGCGCTATGTCGCCGTAGCTTACTAATGCGAGGGAGGCGAGCCGCAAAATTGCTTTGCAAATAGTATATAAATATATTTATACATTTTAATACAAGTATTGCTGTGCTGTGAAGAAAATATAAAACTGTGTATAGAAAGAATCGTCAATGCACCATGATGCACCGAGATATCGAATTGAACCCAATCGATGGCATGATAATCGTAACCAAACCGAACCGTGAGACCAGTGTAGGTTCACACCTCTAGTCTATATTCACTAAGAAATGGATAAAAAAAAAAAATAAATCTTTTCCAAAAGGGGGTGTACTCATTTATGCTGAGCAATATATGAATATACAGTTGAAGTCAGAATTATTAGCCCTCCTTTGATTTTTTTTTTCTTTTTTAATTATTTCACAAATGATGTTTAACAGAGCAAAGAAATTTTCACAGTATGTTTGATAATATTTTTTTCTTCTGGAGAAAGTCTTATTTGTTTTATTTCGGCTAGAATAAAAGCAGTTTTAAAAATGTTTTAAATCCATTTTATGGTCAAAATTATTAGCTCCTTTAAGCTATTTTTTTTCCGATAGTCTACAGAACAAAACATCGTTGAACAATAACTAACCTGCCTAGTTAACCTAATTAAGCCTTTAAATGTCACTTTAAGCTGTATAGAAGTGTCTTGAAAAATATCTAGTAAAATATTATTTACTGTCATCATGGCAAAGATAAAATAAATCAGTAATTACTAAAACTATTATGTTTAAATTGGAAGCTTGAAGATTAGATCTTAAGGAGGATATTTCTACAGAGGACTGGATGAAGACATGCGAGGAAGCTCAATCACTAACAATGAATACTCGTCTGAAACTGTTACAATATCAGTGGTTGATGAGGATTTATATAACTCCAGTTTTATTGCATAAATATAATGCAAATATTCCAGATACTTGCTTGAGATGCAGGGACCTTAAAGGAACGTTGTATCACTGCATATGGGAATGTAAAGGTATACAGAACTTTTGGAAAGGTGTGAAAGAAATTATAAAAAAGATTCTTGAGGTTAATAAACCAATGTCTCCTTTAATTTTTTTTTATTTCATTTATATACCAAGGAGATCAAGTTACAAAAGACAGAGCATATATTTATGAATATATGCATTCTGCAAGCGAAACGACTTATTTCTTTAAATTGGAAAAGTATATGTGCACCAAATATAGGATGCTGGCTGAAAGAGATGGTAACAAACATGTCAATGGAAAAAAAATAACTTGTATATTAAGAAATAATTACATAATTTTTGACAGAGTTTGGGGAGCTTTTATGTTATTTTTAAAAGGTGGTGGATTTGGAAATGTTTTACTAGATGATTAGTAAAAGAGGTGATATTTTATTCTGATGTAAAATACTGAGAAGCCTTTTGTTTGGTTTGTTGGTTTATGTTATATCTGACACATTGAAATGTGTATGTACATGTTAAAATCTACTAAAAAGAAATTGGGAAGAAAACTATTATGTTTAGAAATGTGTTGAAAAAAATCTTCTCTCCGTTAAACAGAAATTGAGGAAAAAAAATAAACAGGGGTGCTAATAATTCAGGGGGGCTAATAATTCTGACTTCAACTGTATAAGCCAAGGAAACATTTCTCAATTTAATTTAGAAACTAAAATAAAAATGAATAAAACTAATAATTCAAAAAGACCAATTTACACTTCTGAGTCAAGTACACAGTGCGGTAGGTCCAGTGTAACCTTCGCACAATTGCATACCCTTCGCCATACCCTGATGGGCACCTCAAAACTTTAACTACACATTGTGATTACACAGAGCGCAAGATCTTTGAGTGGTTGGCTTGGTATCAAGTGTGACGGGAGTGTTTAGCAAGTCTCGAGTCCCACAAAGGAGCTCCAGATGGATACTTTTGTTTGGAATAATTTTATTTTACATTTAGTCATTTAGCAGATGCTTTTGTACAAGCGAATTACAATTGAGGCATTCAGCAATTCAAAAAGAAGAGCCAATACACACAAGAAGTGCTAATTATACAAAGGAACTGCTCAGAGAATTAAGTGCTAGAGTAAGGAGGTGGTAATGTTTTTTTTTAATAGAGAGAAGAGTGTTTCTACGGGTGGTTTATCAAACCCACTCACTTATGTGAAGCACACTTCATAAATGCAGTGTTTTTTTAGAGATATGGGTGAAAATATCTGGTTCAAATGTGCAATAACTGGTGCAAGTGATGGTTAAAGCATCAGAGAGATGAAAGAGTGTGATTTCTACAGGTGGTTTGTCAAACCCACTCACCTGTGTGAAGCACTCTCAGAATTGCATATTGTTTTGAGGGTATCATGTGATGTGGTGAGGGAGAGAGAAGAGGGGGTTCTAGTTTTTTCATAGGGTTTCAGGTGATCTTGGAAAAGATGTGTTTTCAGTTGTCATTTGAATGATACAAGTGAATCCGCAGTCTGTGTGGGAATGGGAAAACCATTCCACCACCGAGGAACATTAAATGAAAAGGTTTTGGAAAGTGACTTACAGCCTCTCTGTGATGGAACCACAAAGCGGCGATCACTTGCGATTAAGATTTATTTGCTTAAAATTCAAATTGCAATTTTATAATAAAAATTGTTGAACATTTACTGGTTCCTGCCTATTTCATCTCTAAATAGGTGCGAGTTTGAGCTACTGCTACAGTAGCATCCAGTTTAAACCCAAACGTCAGCAAAAAAAATCCTGGCACAGTGAAGTTTAGACACCCCACTGCCAACTAGCGTATCGGATGTATTATTGACAGTTCAGCACAGACAAAAAGCAGAAGTAAAAATGCTCGTAATAGCATCAGCTACGTGCGATATGTGCTGGGGGGGAACGGCATTCACTAGATGCAGAAGTTTAAATCAGCCTTAAAGTTTACTTACAAAAGCTGAAATAGAGCAGAAATAAAAGTAGAAATGTAACCTTGGCAGCTAACTAACTGAAAATTGTCAAATTAATTAAAAGTACTAAAATTAATTCAAAGCTGAATATAAATCATTTTAATTATGAATAAAATCGCAAGATAAATTTACTAAAATTGATTGAGATAAAAAGAAAAAGTAGTAATATAAATGTATGGAATAAAACTGGAACATAAACTGGAAATAGCACATATTTAATACTACAAAATTAATCACAGTGTTAGCAATAACCATAAATTGACAAGCAGGTCATCAAGCAATAGGGGCTTTCTGACGATGACAGTGAGCCGTTTACTCTGCATCAGAACTAAATGTGGTAAATGTGTCATTAAAACTTAAAACTAAACGACCCTTTTGTAACCAACAATTTATTATTGATTTAGTTGCAAATAGGGGCTTGGTAAATTTGGCCTAAACAAGGGAGGAAACCTACCTGATCCGTCACATCATAAACCACAATGATCCCATGAGCCCCTCGATAGTAACTGGAGGTGATAGTTCGAAATCTTTCTTGCCCTGCAGTATCCCACTAGAGTACAAGAAAAAAAGCACTCATGTCAAACAATGTATGCTTTTATTAAAAGGTCCTAATTTCAAATTCTAAAGTTTTCTATAGACTGTCAAGCTGTCAGTGAACTTGTTAAAAAAAAAAAGAAAAAAAAGAAGTGTTATGAGGAAGGATGAATGAACTTACTATCTGAAGCTTAATGGTTTTGCCATCAAGTTCAATGGTGCGGATCTTGAAGTCCACGCCGATGGTGCTGATATAGCTCTCAGTGTACGTGTCATCCTGCGGAACAAAAAAAATAATAATCGTATTAAATTTGTTAATCTTCTACGCTCGAGTTGTGATCTATTATAGGATAGAAAAACTCTATATCCTTTCAAAAAGCATGACTTCAAGCGATTTAATTGATGTCTGGCAGCAAAAGCTGACGAAACAACCCATCTGTGCCTTTACTCACAGCAAATCTCAACAACAGACACGACTTTCCCACTCCAGAGTCACCGATGAGGAGCAGCTTGAACAGGTAGTCACTAAAAAGGAGAAACAGAAAACACATTAAATACATCAAGAATTTTTTGGGGTAAATTAGGCTTTATATATTATGATATTGAAAAGCGTACCTCATGTTATACTGTATAGAACAGTGTTTTTATTATTACATTGGTCAATGACAAAAAGAGATCATTCAACATCAAAACTATAAAACTAACTTAAGTCTTGTTGTTAGAATGTGTATTATATCATTTGATTTCTTAGGAGAAGCTAAAAACTTTGTTTATAGTGTTTATATACTAAAATATATTATTGTCTTGCATACTTGGGAAAATAATAATTTTATGATATTAAAAGGATCAATCAAAATACAAATAATCTGAATCTTTACATTACACTTCAGATCATTAGCTTTTACCTTTTGTTTTTTAATCAAGAAGTTCTTAATTTAAAAAATATATATTTTTTTTTAAGTGCCGGTCAGAATACGTCCATCACTTCAATTTACATAAATATACACTCATCGGCCATTTTATTAGGTACACCTTACTAGTATCAGGTTGGACCGTATTTTGCCTTCAGAACTCCCTTAATCCTTCGGGGCATAGATTCAACAAGGTACTGGAAATATTCCTCAGAGATTTTGGTCCATATTGACATGATAGCAACACAGTTGCTGCAGATTTGTCGGCTGCACATCCATGATGCAAATCTCCCATTCCACCACATCCCAAAGGTGCTCTATTGGATTGAGCTCTGGCGACTGTGGAGGACATTTGAATACAGTGAACTCATTGACATGTTCAAGAAACCAGTCTGAAATGATTCGTGCTTTATGACATGGTGCGTTATCTTGCTGGAATTAGCTATCAGAAGACTGGTACACTGTAGCCATAAAGGGATGGACATGGTCAAAAACAATACTCAGGTAGGTTGTGGCGCTGACACAATGCTCAATTGGTACTAATGGGCATAAAGTGTGACAAGAAAATATCCCCCACACCATTACACCACTGAACCGTTGATACAAGGCTGGATGGATCCATGCTTTCATGTTGTTGACGCCAAATTCTGACCCTACCATCCGAATGTCGCAGCAGAAATCGAGACATATCAGACCAGGCAACGCTTTTCCAATCTTCTATTGTCCAATTTTGGTGAGCCTGTGTGAATTGCAGCCTCAGTTTCCTGTTCTTAGCTGACAGGAGTGGCACCCGGTGTGGTCTTCTGCTGCTGTAGCTCATCCGCCTCAAGGTTGTGCGTTCAGAGATGCTCTTCTGCATACCTCAGTTGCATTGAGTGGTTATTTGAGTTACTGTTGCCTTTCTATCAGCTGGAACCAGTCTGGTCATTCTCCTCTGACCTCTGTAATCAACAAGGCATTTGCGCTCACAGAACTGCCACTCACTGGATATTTTCACTTTTTCTAAACCCTAGAGATGGTTGTGCGTGAAAATACCAGTAGATCAGCAGTTTCTGAAATACTCAGACCAGCCCGTCTGGCACCAACAACTATGCCACGTTGAAAATCACTTAAATCACATTGATTGGCCGTTTAGAAATTTGCGTTAACGAGCAGTTGGACAGGTGTACCTAATAAAGTGGCAGATGAGTGTATTTGTTACACTGAATGACAATGCAACATTTACCTATATTTTTGCCTTTTTTTCTCCACGAGAGGCATTTGAAACATTAAAGCAGGCACTATATTTGCTTTTAATATGCTTTCTAAGTATATCAAATCACTTTTTTTTAAAATAAGTTTTGATGTGGACACCAAAATGACACAGCTCATCCTTGACCCATATACCAAATTAGTGTTAATTCTTAACTTGATTAGCTTTTAGCTTTCATTTAGAACTTTATTTTTTATTTTATTTTTCATCTAATATTTTATGTCAGCTTCATTTCAATTAACAAAAACATACTTTTAGATTTACTTGTATAATTAATCAGGTGTCATTAGTGCTGCTAACATGTTAACCGGTTTAAAAACTACATCAGATTACAGAGTTGCTAAATCAACTGCCATTTCAAGAATCGCCAGCCAGGAACCAGCGTCACGCTGACAGTGAAGAAGGTTCAAAACAAAATCAGCATAAACAAAGTATCCCCTGCCACCAGCTCAAAATACAGCTGAGCCAATGTGATTACAGCGATGACACTGTTGCAATGAGGGATCTATTCTGGATTCAAGTACTAACATTAGACAAACTGAGAAATGTTGCACCATACAACAGTTGTGAAGCAATCAAGGCTCTGTTAGTGTTCTGATGATACACAGAGTGCTTGCATGAGTCAAGGGGAAAGCTAAAGGTGTTAAGCCCACAAACAACAGGAAAACCTCAGTCTTGGACAGGAAAAGCTTATTCATGAACGGAATATTAGCGAGTTTATCAATGGCCAATGCTGACCGGCGAATATAATTTAATTGAATATTAATTAATATTAGCTCTTAATTTAATCACCCTCAAATCATGCATGATGTAGGTCATGATGTTTTTTTCTTGAGTAGATCATTAAAAAAGGTTTTCAGCGGATGATTCTTAAAATGCATGCAAACTGCTATTGCACTTTGAGTGTCGAAAAAAGATATGAAAGCAAAACTAAATGAATACCCATGGCTTCTGAGAATACACTGAAGGCTCATGAAGGCAAATGATCAGTCTGTGCAAGAACCTGAACACTATACAGCATTATTATTTTTAATCTACAGCTTCACTGAATGCAAGATGATGCTCTTTGTTTAAAGCAACGAGGAAAAATGTGTATTACATTGTTCGCTGAAATTGCTTATCCTGGATATTTAATACATACAAAATTTAATATATACAAACTAGGGTTGACAAAAGCATTGAGTTCGATACCAGTTGGTACTGAAATTTTCATTCATTCATTCATTTTCTTTTTGGCTTAGTCCCTTTATAATTTGGGGTCGCCACAGCGGAATGAACCGCCAACTTATCCAGCATATGTTTTACGCAGTGCAAACACAGATACATGGATACTGGAGTGTTTCAAAGCCACATAGCGAACGTGCTTAACAGCGCTCAAATTTTAATGGGAAATGGATTAAACATTTTTTAAATTTCAGTACTGATAGATACCAACCTCTACAGGGAGTGCAGAATTGTTAGGCAAGTTGTATTTTTGAGGATTAATTTTATTATTGAACAACAACCATGTTCTCAATGAACCCAAAAAACTCATTAATATCAAAGCTGAATATTTTGGAAGTAGTTTTTAGTTTGTTTTTAGTTTTAGCTATTTTAGGAGGATATCTGTGTGTGCAGGTGACTATTACTGTGCATAATTATTAGGCAACTTAACAAAAAACAAATATACATCCATTTCAATTATTTATTTTCTCCAGTGAAACCAATATAACATCTCAACATTCACAAATATACATTTCTGACATTCAAAAACAAAACAAAAACAAATCAGTGACCAATATAGCCACCTTTCTTTGCAAGGACACTCAAAAGCCTGCCATCCATGGTGAACAGATCAAAACACTGACAGAATCCATCAACATTGCGTGCAGCAGCAACCACAGTCTCCCAGACACTGTTCAGAGAGGTGTACTGTTTTCCCTCCTTGTAAATCTCACATTTGATGATGGACCACAGGTTCTCTATGGGGTTCAGCTCAGGTGAACAAGGAGGCCATGTCATTAGTTTTTCTTCTTTTAGACCCTTTCTTGCCAGCCACGCTGTGGAGTACTTGGACGCATGTGGTGGAGCATTGTCCTGCATGAAAATCATGTTTTTCTTGAAGGATGCAGACTTCTTCCTGTACCACTGCTTGAAGGTGTCTTCTAGAAATTGGCAGTAGGACTGGGAGTTGAGCTTGACTCCATCCTCAACCCGAAAAGGCCCCACAAGCTCATCTTTGATGATACCAGCCCAAACCAGTACTCCACCTCCACCTTGCTGGCGTCTGAGTCGGACTGAAGCTCTCTGCCCTTTACCGATTCAGCCACGGGCCCATCAAGACTCACTCTCATTTCATCGGTCCATAAAACCTTAGAAAAATCAGTCTTGAGATAATTCTTGGCCCAGTCTTGACGTTTCAGCTTGTGTGTCTTGTTCAGTGGTGGTTGTTTTTCAGCCTTACTTACCTTGGCCATGTCTCTGAGTATTGCACACCTTGTGCTTTTGGGCACTCCAGTGATATTGCAGCTCTGAAATATGGCAAAACTGGTGGCAAGTGGCATCTGGACATCTTGGCAGCTGCTCGCTTGACTTTTCTCAGTTCATGGGCAGTAATTTTGCGCCTTGGTTTTTGGTTTGGTTTTTCCACACGCTTCTTGCGACCCTGTTGACTATTTTGAATGAAACGCTTGATTGTTTGATGATCACGCTTCAGAAGCTTGGCAATTTTAAGAGTGCTGCATCCCTCTGCAAGATATCTCACTATTTTTGACTTTTCTGAGCCTGTCAAGTCCTTCTTTTGACCCATTTTGCCAAAGGAAAGGAAGTTGCCTAATTATGCACACCTGATATAGGGTGTTGATGTCATTAGACCACACCCCTTCTCATTACAGAGATGCACATCATCTAATATGCTTAATTGGTAGTAGGCTTTCGAGCCTATACAGCTTGGAGTAAGACAACATGCATAAAGAGGACGATGTGGTCAAAATACTCATTTGCCTAATAATTCTGCACTGCCTGTATACTTTTGACAACCCTAAATCCAGTTTTAGGTCACCTGTGAGTTTGCACTTGCATCTACAACATAATGCAAAAGGAAGCTCACCTCCCAGACTGTCATGAACATCCTCAGGAATGTTTGGCAAAGCCGTGAATTAAAGGTAATAACACTGTAAATAATGTTCTGTTTCTTGCACAGACCGATCACATAAGAATTGAATGTATTGGCAGGAACTCTAGGTATTAATTTTGATCAACAACCCTGTATGTTGTTTTTCTGACTCCGAAAGTGCTCTTAACAGTTTAATTGTGTTTTAGAAATTATGGATTACAGTTTAAATGATTTTCTTAAAACCAAGCTAAAGATATTTTTTTAATGTTATACTGAGGAAAAGTCACTAAACAGTTGTATGTTTGGGTGTTTTTTTAAGCATCTATATCTAGTTAAATAGATACAGTTGTAAAACAGTAGATGGATATAAAATACCCTAATCAAATTATGTGTTATTCTTACTTCAGGATATTCATATATTATTCATAAATATTCTCTATACTACCTAAAAACTAGTAAACTGACCTCATTAAGGTAAAGTTTGATATACATTCGCACACATTCATTCAGTGACAGCTTGTGACATGCTCCCTATATATTTATTTGACTGTGAACAATGTTGTACATTGATAGTGAATGGCTGCTAATATGAGTTCACTATTTAAAATTGGCAAAGAATACTTTTCTGAAATTACATTATTAGGAGAAACTCTTAACGTGTGAATAAAAAAAACAACTTTATCTCAATACTGACCACATGCTACTAAAAAAATCAATGGCTACGACGCTTCCCCTCTTCATGACCCCTTCAAGCCGTAAGACCGACTTTCAATTCACAGGCCTAATAAAAACCACATGACACTTGGACGCCTCACAATGACAGGCTCGTATGTAGTTTAAAACACCGTGTGATGCGGGCACAGGGCATTTGCGCTTAAATGCGAGGTCCATTTTGACAGCTGGATTCAGCTGAGCGTCAGTAAACTAATGACGTCACTGCGTCGTAGCGCAACACGCCAAAAATGACGTCACGCAGTACGGCAGATGCTTAAATTGCGTGATATAAACACGAAATAGCGACCGAATTACAGTTTAAACGTTCTACACTAAACAATTATGTAATTTAGATAAATAAACAATCTAAATACAGGCTCAAAATGAACAAACATCCTCTGAATCCGCCGCTAGTTCCGGACGTTGTTAGCCGTTCAAGCTAGACAAAGCTAGTTACACTGACGCTTCACGATTATACAAACACTGACACCCGCAACCAAAACCAGGCCTAAAATACTCACTATTCAGGATTCATGGCGTGTTTGTGGCGTTGTCGTCGGGTTCAGCAGGAGATCGGACTCTTTTATCCGCGAGCAGAGGCGATAATGATGAAGAGGATGACTTGTACGTCTGGATTCCCGAGGCACTGGGGCAGCTTTCTCTGATTTACCCCCTCCGATCACACCTCAATACGCTCTTCTCGTTGGATCCAGTCACTTGAAGGACATTACTGACCATATAACGCAATACACTGTTATTTTGTTCAGCTTTTTCTTCCTTCCTTCCGATATACCCCTCGCTTGAAGTACAAGATGGCTGCGCAGGTGCGGCAGTGACATCAGATGACGTGGCATTACGGACTGATCTCAGACTCAACCCAGAGAATATTCAAGATGTTCAGCCGATGAAATGAATGAATAATTGATCGTATCAAATGTCCCTCAGCGGTACTGAGCGATGGAATATATTACTCCCAAGAGTTCCAGTCGTTTTAAAGTGTACATTTATTACTATAAATGATCTAAGAATTATAAATGCTGAGACGATATGAGTAAGTGCGTATTTCTTTTTAGTATATACTACTAGTAAGCGAAAGACATGTTTTCAGTTGTGGACAATAACAAAAACTATTATAATTTACTATAAGATATGATATCCAGCAGTTGCATGTTTTATATGTTTGGATCATACACTTAGTAAATATAGATTTTGCTGCTTGTTCAAACTATTTAAAATGAGCTGAAACAACACAATTCTTGAGTTTTTTTGGGGGGCAACTTAATTGTTCTAAGTTCAATCCACTTAAATTTGTCAAAACTATACATTTATTTAACTTAATTGGTTTGTGATGGGGCAACATGAACCCAGTATTATATTTTTACAGTGTACGAACTTTACGATATTAATATAATAATAGTAAGGCCTAATATAATATATTTTAAACTATAATAATATAATTAGTTTTTTTGGCTTACATGTCCATCTGGTGGTGTTTGCAGTCCAAAAAGGATCAAGGTTTCCCCCCTTTTTAATGAAACAAATGTACTTTTACTATATTTTATCATTTAGTATTATTAGTGGATTTTCTGGTACTAAATAGTATTTAGTTATTAGTAGGTCCACACGGAATCTATGTGCACAGAAATCCTCAGATTTTAGCCCATCATTGAGTCTATTTATTTACTTGTTTAAATTTATATTCATTCATTCCTTCATTTCCTTTTTCGGCTTAGTCCCTTTATTAATCCGGGGTCGCCACAGTGGAATGAACCGCCAACTTATCCAGCACGTATTTTACACAGTGGATGCCCTTCCAGCCGCAACCCATCTCTGGGAAACATCCATACACACTCATACACTTCGGACAATTTAGCCTACCCAATTCACCTGTACCCCATGTCTTTGGACTGTGGGGGAAACCGGAGCACCCGGAGGAAACCCACGCTAACGCAGGGAGAACATGCAAACTCCACATAGAAATGCCAACTGACCCAGCCGAGGCTCGAACCAGCGACCTTCTTGCTGTGAGGCGACAGCACTACCTACTGCGCCACTGCGTCGCAATTTATATTTACTCAGTTTTTAAATTAATTTCAGTAACAATATTGACATATGAAAATTTTCATTTTACAAAACAGTTTGTAAAGTAACATTTTCTGTCTTTTATTATATGAGAGACATCTTTGTTCACCAAATCAGTGGATCTAGTGGAATTTGCACTGTAAACATTAAATAAATGTTAAAAAGGTATTATTTTTTATTTCATATATTAAGTTTTTAGTTACGATGCTCCCAAAATCCGCATAAATCTGCAGATTTTTTACAAAATTGTGTGCAGAAATAGCAAAAAATGATTCAGTCTGGCCCTAATTATAAGCCATTAATTATCTGTTAACCTCTTTTTGAGAATGAAATTTCCTATCTAGACTTGTAAATCTTAAATAAGTTTCACTTCTTTTTACTGAAAATGTTTGGCTGATTTCTCCTGAAGTGAAAACAACAAAATAACATAAATAAAAGCTTACATTTGTTGTTGTGAAAAATTATACACACATAAAAACCATGGTAAAATTTTGTATGAAATGCTGCATAGATATATGCCAAAACAGGCCTATTACTATTCAAAATGATAAAAATACTATTATAAAATAAAAATAAATCTTTATCAATTTTGAGTTTAATTCATTCATTCATTTTTCTTCAGCTTAGTCCCATATTTATCAGGGGTCGCCACAGCGGAATGAACCGCCAACTTATCCAGCATATGTTTTACGCAGTGGATGCTCTTGCAGCCGCACCCCATTACTGGGAAACACACATACACAATCACATACACTATGGCCAATTTAGTTTATTCAATTCACCTATACTGCATGTCTTTAGACTCTGCACCCGGAGGAAACCCACGCGAACACGAGAAAAACAGAGAAACCACACAGAAATGCCAATTGGCCCAGCTGGCACTCGAACCATTGACTGTCTTGCTGTAAGGCGACAGTGCTAACCACTGAGTCACCGTGCCGCCCATCTATCTAAACTTGTAAATCTTAAATAAGTTTCATTTCTTTTTACTAAAAACATTTGGCTGATTACTCCTGAAGTGGAAAAAATAGTTAAAACAGACAGAAAGGTTTAGAAACTTTTCTAATATTTGTTGTTGTGGAAATTTATACACATAAAAACCATAGTTAATTGTTGTCTGGAATGCATTTTGCATGCATATATGCCAAAATAGGCCTATTACTATTCAAAATTAGGGCTGGGCGATTTGGCTTAAAATCAAAACCTCGATTAATTGAAAACGATTGAACTCGATTACGATTAATAAATGATTATTTTATTTATTTATTTTATTGTTTTGCCCTCATAGTTCACTGATGAGTTTTGTACAGTAAATATGCTCACGTATTACAAGTGAGAGATTTTTAAATGAAGGGTGCATTACTTGATTTGAAAATAATTAAAGGAAACACACACTATTTACCATCTCTGATTATTTATTAAACATCAACGTTGAACAACCGAAATTAAAACACACATTGCCTAAAACATACATTTGTTATAAAAAAGTGAAAATAAATACCTTTTGGAAGCAAAATGTACTATTTTCATATTAAGTT